>JABFDZ020000030.1:15442799-15468371 GCA_019775955.2 Pollimyrus isidori | reverse complement strand
CCCCCCCCCCCCCCCCCCCCCCCCCCCCCCCCCCCCCCCCCCCCCCCCCCCCCCCCCCCACCGGCTTCTCCAGCAGAAAGGGGACACTGTCCCCATGAGGGCCTCCTGCATACCTGTCAGCGCTGAGCCGGTGTCATGCCAGGGTAAGTCTCCACCTGCAGGGGCTGGATTGAGAGGCCGACAATCCTGAATGCGTGGGGATGTACTCTACACACAGTCTGTGGGTCCTAAAACACCGACCTAGAGGGTCTGTGTTCTATGCTGCTGCTTCCAGCCCGACAGGACATAACCTCCCGAACCAGAAAGGCTCCTTTGTGTTGTTCATCTCCATATCTGCTGGACCCGGCTTCAGTGGGCACTGACTAAGAGGAGCTTGTCTAGTGAAGATGCCTCTTACTTCAGGAGCTCCATGTCAGTCATGTGCTAAGCCAGGAGCCTGAGAGGATCCAACCGTGGAACCTGCTGGCTCCGTAAAGACATGGGTCCTCACTGGAACAGACTAAAGCCTTCCATGTGCCCCCCCCCCCAGCGGGAAGCTTCAAAGGTGACAGCTGCCCTGTCTGCACACAGTATGACTTTGACAGTCTGTCCCCTGGATCCTTCCTCCACACTCTCTCCTTTATTTTATCTTTTCTTCGGGCTGACATCAGCAGCGCCAGGCCGTGCCGCCGTGGCCAGTGTCTGCAGCCCCTCGGATCTTCCGCCCGCTGCGATGCCCCCGTCACAGACGCCCAGCCGCCAAGCCTCCATGGAGAGACACGGGCGTGGCGTCTGAGAAATCCCCCCCACCCCATCTTGCCTCCCCCAAGATCCTGTCGTGCAATTAAGATGAAATGGTAAACAAAAATCGCACCTCTGTCGCTTCCTGGATTACAGGCTGGGGGTGCTGTGGTGGTCGATCCCCCCCCCCCCCGAAAGATGATCGCCTTTTGGGGTGATCCCAGGTTCAGACCATGTCATCTAATTTCTGTAATAATCGTGGGATCTTTCAACAAAAGCAGAAAGTCTACCCACCTGCCTTCAGCTACCTTTAATTAATGAAGGCTGCCGCCCCCCCGCACCCCCACGACCACTTTCCTCAAAGGCCTTCAATAAAAGAGCTATTTTGTGGTTCCTCTGTTTGCCGGATTTGGGGGGAGGGCGCCCTGTCAGGCATCCCGTGAAGAGGCCTGAAGTGCCTGTCAGCCACGAACAATCGGCCATAAACCTCATACCTGCAGGCGGCCGGCAGGCCAGTCGGCACTGTCTGCGGCGGGGCCCCCGACACCTGACACCGGCGCTGCCGCCGAGGCCGGCCAGCCTCCCTCCACTTGTCATCCCAAAGCCTGGAAAGAGGAAAAAAAAGAAAAGGAAAAGCTTTTAGTGGTGAAAACAAAGCAGGCCTTTGTGCCGGCATCGACGGTGTGATTGCTCGGGTGTCTTCCACTTGTTTCTCAGAGGAAGCCATCCTGAGATTTACCCCCGAATTAAGTGGGTAATTTACACTGGGGCACAAACACTTTCATGGGCAGAATTTGTCCGGTTCGTGTCGCGTCACCAGCCTGGTGGCGGCGATGCTGCATGAATGCTGGTTTTATGTGGGTCTGGCTGGAGGTGCTTAGCTGGTCCAGACCATAAAGGGTCCTGGGAAAGGTAAACCCCCCCGAGTGGTTTGGATAAGAGCGGCTCAGATAAGGCTAGAGCGTTTATTTTGGTGTCTGTGTAGAAGTCTGGGTGTAATGCAGAAGATTCTGGAAACACTCTGAAAGGCCGTCGGCTTGTCATGCCCCCCCCCGTAGCCCAGAGAGTGTAAGGGTGTCTGTAGGGGTTAGGGTTAGGGAAACTAATAAGGGAAACAGGGTTAGGAAAACAAATATCCCACAAGGGTAGCAAATTCTAAAAAAACAGACCTTGTGACTGACGCAGCACAGTGTCCTTCATGAATGGACAGAGCTGTTCGTTTAGTAACTTTTCCATTGAGTTGCTGTGGCGTCAGCAGTGGCGTCTGCAAATGTTTGTGTGACTCTGGGCGTCTCTGCCTATCGCTCAAGAGAGTTGTGGCTGCCATGATTACCGTTTTACCATTTCTTGTCCCACTTAGACGACGGCCGTCGGCCTCTCTGAAATGCTCTGACAGACCCCCCCGCATCACGTGCGATTGGCTCCCTATGTAGCGAGGGGGTGGGGTTGGGGGGGTGCTTATCTAGTGCTTGCCCAGTGAACTTATCAGGGCCTTGTCTGATGACAGCTGGAGATAAGGCTCCATGCGGGGGGTATTACACACAGAGGTTCTGGAGGTCAGAACTGAGGGGTATTGCGGGGGTTTCAGGCCTGTGACCCGCTGCCCATTAGCTCTCCCATTTGGGCACCGGTCTGGGTTCAAGCACATTCCTTTTGTGTGTGTCAGCTGTGATGGGGGCTGTTCATGTGGGTGACTTTTATGCATGAGGGTAGTAAGGGTGCGTGCTCCACCACCCCAATGGGTGCGTGCTATACCTGCCAGCCATCCACTGTGGCCATGACAGTCTGCAGGGATCTCTGCTGCCTCTGTGTGTGCGTGTGTGTGTGTGTTTGTGTGTGTGTGTGGCCATTGGTTTTTGCAGAACTGCCAAGGGCCTCTCTCGCTGTTACAGCAACGGGGAAACATGAAACTCCTGCCTAAGTGTTTCAGGGAAACGTCGTGAGGTTCCATAACCGGTCTTAGTGGCTGCGGCGCGGCAGTTAAATAGATCAATAGCGTAAACGGCTCGTCTGACTCGTCAGGCTGCCTTTGTCCTCCAGCCCGGGGGAACGCGATGTGGTGGAGGATTGCACGCCGGGGACGGGAGATGATCGGGGAGCTGTGATAGATGGCCACGATGTGATTTCCACATAATGCAAACATATCGACTGTGCCCCTGATATCGATCAGCACTGAATTTATGACGAGGAGCACGTGACTTTTTCACATTTCCCAGGTCCGACCCGTTAAATACTTTATATGGAGTACAGTGCTGCCGTCAATGCACAGGAGAGACATTTGGACCTGGAGGTCTGAGTTAAATGGTTAATGAATTCAGTACTATGGGAAGTTGGGGGGTGGGGGGGGGGTCACTGGCAGGCAGACTATAGTTCTCTGTTGACCTTTACCCTTCGCCCCCTGGGTCATAGGATCATTAGCTCATTCTGGCAGATCACCAAAAAGGGATTGGGGGCCTTCAGGCTTTTAGAGGGACCAGAAGTCGTAATAACTCTTAAGCACGGTTAGACTGTTTTTCTGGTGTTTATCCACAGTCTGAACCGACCTTACATTTGCCCACAAGATGGTAATAAACCACATGGCTACAGCGTTGGCGATGCAGCATAATAAATGGGAATAAAATTCACAGGGTCGTGCCTCCTACCCACAATGCACCGGGAATCACTGCTAAGATTTTTACAAGAACAGCCGTGACAAAGCTGATTAGCCTCCGGGTACATTTTTGTTTCAAGTGCCATTTTCCAAAAAAGGGAATTTGCTGCAGGGGTTTTAGAGAAAATGCAAGGCGGGGGCAGGGAGACGTTTAGGTATTACTGCGACAGCATAATGGGGCAGGATGTGGGCCAATAAGCTGATGTCCCAGCAGGGAGTTTCTGCTATAACTTTGACCAGCTGTATGGAAGAGTGAAAAATCAATAAGGTCTTTATGAATTGGAGCTGAACTTTTGGCCAGTCGACAGCTGTTACTCAATGAATTCAATCTCCGTACCTCACAGCGCATCATTATCCATTCTGTCATTGGAGAGTTCTCATCGTATTCCTTTTCGTTGGAGCAATGACAACTCCGTCCACTAGGGGTGCTATCTATTATTCTCACCTGGGTGATAGGGTTAATGGGTGTGTGATGTGCTGTTCTTCCGCAGTGTCTCTGATGCTGGCTCTTGTGGTTCTTCGCTTCCTCCCCGTGTGTCTCTGCAGGAGGTCTGTACTCCGGGACTCCAGCTGTGCACGGCATGTTAATGAAAATCAGTGCTGAAGGGTGAACATCTAGTTCTTATTTAAATGTGATTTTGCTTTTTCAATTTCCTCAGGTAAAAGTGAGAGGGAATTGTTGCACGCGGCCACATTCAAGAAGAGTTTTTCTGCTGAGCCTCGATCCTCTTTGACCACACTGGGGACGATCTCGCTTCCCACAATGCAATGCGATGCTCCCAGCTATCATGGGCCACCGTGCCGACATGATCATGGTCTCCCTGTCATGGGTTACACAACAAATCTCATTACCAGTACCTCCCGGCCCTCCCAGTCCACACAAGCTGGTTTGTAATAGACGGCAGGCAGCCAGACCGTAGAAGAACACAGCACTCAGACAGGACATCTTCTGAAAAAGTGGGCCAGACACAGGTCAGTGCTGTGAGGCAGGAAGTGGGTCCTGACAGGTCTGTGTCTGTGGGGAGAGTGGGCGGGGCCTGCTGTTAACGGAGGCTCCGCGTTGTGATGAGTCACGCGTTCAGCTGTGGTAAACCCGCCGTCACAGCAGATGGCTGTCTGTGGGCCGCGCGTCGCCCTGGGGACCAGCAGAGTTTCCCAGGCGCCGGAGTGCATGCTCGTCTTTGCCGTTTCCCAGCCGGGCCCGGACCCTCCCCTAGCTTTGTCAGACAACCTTTGACCCCAGTGTCTTTGAGTGTTGGGTTTCACCGAACAGGTGGATGCTGACTGAACTGCTGGGGTTTGTCTGCGGATGGATGTGGTGCGGGTTTGCATGCAATAGCCGTGAAAGCCCAGCGGTAACGGAGGCACCTTAGCACTTACCGATTTGACACCCCCTCCCTTTTTTAAAGGTGAGTGTGTGGGTGGGACAGAGGGAGAGAATGTTGGGAAGAAGGGTTCCCACGCGGCATTGGGGCCAACGCAGCAGTGCTCAGGGGGCGTTAAGCCTTACGCTGGATCCTGTTATGTCTTCGGTCGCAGAGTAAGTCACTTGAGCGCCAGTGAAATCGCAAACAGTACATGCAGGACGCCCCCTGTTGTAGGTTCACGGCTAATTGGCGGCTGGGGGCCAGGGGCAGGCGGCACGGGGATGGGGGGGCACAGTCTCCCTCTAATTGCCGCAGCTCCCTCCTCGCTGTGTAGATGATACCTGGGGGGAGACTCTACAGCAGCCTGTCTGACTCCTACCTGGGGGGCTGTCATAGAGCGAAAGGAGACCCGAGTGCGTCAAGGCCGTTGAACTCATTCATGTACGAGGCGCAGGGCTTGTTTTGGGAAAAGGGTAATAATGGCGATGGTAACAGCCAGCTTGGCTGCTCTGGCTGACGGTTCGAGGTCTGGGCTGGATCTGTGGCCCTGATTTAGGCCTTTGTCTTCACAGCTCTGGATCCTCCTATGTGTCTCTGGGGGTCTGGTTGATGTGGTACTATGGTTAGCCCCCCCGTGGTTGGTGTGTGTCCCTAACGTGGTCTGGTTTTGTCACCGTTTTGTCTTGAAAGTTAATGTGGCACCTGTCACATGTCTGGGGGGGTACTGTAAACTGTGTTCTGTTTATTAAAACTGCTTCTAGTCTGTCTGGAATTCAGATCAGTGTGGAAGACCCCCCTGGGCCTGTAGCTCGTAACGCCCCCCCCACCATGGCCGACCCGGTCCTGTCTGGCAACAACAAGAGGAAGCAGGGTGGAGGAAACAGGCTCTTTTCATGTGGAGTTGGGGGTTTTGGGTTCAGTGCACAGGCTACTGAACTTCTGGAATGTTCCTCTTGAAATTACCCATGTTCCTCTACTGAACGTTGCTGTTGCTTCACTAGGCCTCCGCATGGCCTGCCAGGTGTTCTGTGTTCCCCCCTCACCTGTGGAGCAGCTGCGGAGCAGCCCCCCCCCACACACACACATTGCTAGCCCCTTTGTGGCTCTCGCATCACAACGCAAGCCATCAGCCAATCAGTTCAGTTCTGTTTAGAGAGATTTCCTCACAATAGGGCTGCGAGACAGAGAAAGACCATTGTCAGCCAAACACCTGAAAAGCGGAGCAGATAACCTGTAATATCCCAGAGTAACAAAGGCCCAGCAGAGCCTTAATGCGTTTTTTTTTCACGTAAACATGACATTGTCAGGCCCCCTTGCTGCGGCATTTCCTGTCATTGCAGCCTGGAGTAAACGATGAGGTCATGTCTGCCGAACACAAACACGCCAGCGATAAGGGAAGGTGGTAAAATGAAGGAGCGGAAGCGAAAGACAGGCCGAATAACACAGTGCCTTTTCTGGGGCAGCAGGGGGTGTAGCGGCCAAGGACCTGGTGGGAGGTGCTCGATGGTGGAGCTGGAGGGTTTCACTAGACCCACGTGCTTGAAGTTCACGTCCTGACATGTGCTCCGTTGACCCTCACAGAGGAGCCGACAGGTCCTGTGGGTCACCACTGGGTGGCGGTAACATTTTTTGATCACCATCGCGATAGTAAGCTCATGGGAGTCATTTGCCATTTACTTAACACTATAACTATACTGAGGGCAGAAGGAAAAGGTTCTGAGAGACAACCAATCAGGTTGTAGAGAACATGGGTCCAAGGAACTATAGGAAGACCAACCAATCAGTGTCTTGGTCTTGTCTCCTCTAGTTGCTTGGACCCACTTCCTCTACAATATGATTGCTTACCCCTCTAGATAAATCACTTTTCATTCTGCCCTCAGAGTATTTTTGTGTAAGTAAAGAGCCAGTAGTAAAGTCTGGCTCATGAATGATCACTGGGTGCAGGAGAACTTGGCCCCCTGCAGGCGGGGGGGATCTGTGTCTATCCATCCACTTGGCAATTCCATCTCAGTCTCAGGCCATTGTGAGAGAACAAACACTGACATGTGAAATGAATGACAGAGTTTACGCTGTCAGGGGAACTGAAATATAGCACCCTCGCCTTGAACGCGCGTGTTTGTTTAAACTGTCGCCATAATGGTGCACACCTATGTGGAATGGCTTCTGTTTGTTGATGGATAACGCTGGGGGCAGCCCCTACCGGGGGATGATGTTGGCATGCATTACACAGACCTGGTTTCTAGGGCCAGTAAAGTCAAAACAAAGAGTGTGAACAGATACAGAATTGGAGAACGGAGAGAGTGGTGGTGGTTGTGGGGGGGGGGGGGAATAAGCGCAGCGATAGGCTGATTACCCAGAAGACCGTGGGACAGCAGACAGCTAGTGTGTGTCTTGGTTTTGCTGTCTGGAGAAAAACAATTAGACCTTGCGGGGACATTCTTCAATGCATAAAAAGACAGTATTGAGTGCTTTTGTATGTGGGTATTTCTGTTTAAGTGAGAGTGCATTTACATTTGTGTGGATATTTGTGTTTAGTCGAGAGTGAGTTTACGTGTCTGTGTGGATATTTGTGTTTACGTGTGTGTGTGTGTGTATGTGTGTGTTTATATTTGTTGTGGATATTTCTGTATAAGTAAGAGTGTGTTTACGTCTTTGTGGGTATTTGTGCTTTAAGTGACATGGCGTCTACGTTTGTGCGGATATTTGTGCTTAGGCAGGAGTGTGTGTGTTTACTCGTATTCCTCTCAGGATAGCGTGTAGCATAATCGGTTCCAGCGCGCAGAGAAGCTGGCCCACCAGCGATAGCCGCTCTCGGCGCTCTGGCAGCGCACGTGGATGTAAATCCCCGTATAACATGCAGCATATGTGCGCAGGCTGCTTTAATCCCCCCCAGCTTCTTCATCCGACATAACGCCTTGTGGCTGTTGACAAACTGCTGAAAGTGAAGCGAGCAGCAAGAGTCTTTGGTGCCTCGTATTTGCTGACGGCGCCCACCTGAACCACCGCGGGAACTCGGACCCCGGGCGGTTTTGACGGCAGAGTGGGGCATTGTGGGTATTTCTTGAGCCGTGCTGATTTTCCCCCATGCCTGCTGATGCCCCCAGCTATGAGGCTGGCTTAGCTGCAGCCTGGCCTGGCTTTGCCCGGCTGTTTGCCAGCATCAGGCATCTGTTTGCCTCGCGCCACCTCGCGGGCACGCACCCCTTCGTTTCTCATTTCTCAGGGTGACATGGACCTTGCAGCTTCGCTACATGCCGGCCTTCCTGCTCGGCCTTGTTACGGTTGAGCATCCGGGTCGGCCTGGGTGGGCTGGGAGCGGGGGGTCTGTGAGTTCACCCATGGCAAAGCGCGGCCAATCCGTTGCACTTTTCTCCTCCCTCTAATGTTCTGCCCACGCCTGCATACCACGGGACGAGGACATGGATTCTTCGCCTTGCACTTCGGCCATTTCTGTGTGACAGGGCCCCCCAGGGGCAGGGGTGGGGCATTGATTTAGTGCAGCTTGTGACATGTTGCTGACTTGGCTCTTAAACATTTTCCCTGAAGAGCTGCTCCGCTCGTTCAGAGTGTTAAACGCTCTGACGGGAGCTACAGCTGATGGCCAGGCCTTCCTTATTTCCCATAATGCTTTGTGGAGGCCCTGGGGAAGGGGAGCACTAACCCATCATTATATAAAACTGTATGGCAATTTTTTTGAGAAAATTCCACTGGCTGGGGATGCCCACCTTGGCTGGTGCCATCTGTAATTAACCGACACTCAGAAGAGCTGGGTGCTGGGTCGCGCCCCTCCCTCCAGCATGGCTGCCAACCCTGCTCCTGTCCCCCCAACAACCAGCCAGAGGGGTCAGTGCCAATCCATTGGAGATCGATGCGAACTGCTGAGGCTGAGTGTCGCTGCCGTCGCCATGGCAACGGCTTTTCTTTCTCTGCATCTCCGAGGCTGATCGCGTCTTTATTCAGTTAGTGTAATTCCAGGGTGCGTGTGTGTTTTAGGCCGATCTGGGTCGTCATTAGCAGTGCCGTGAAAAATGAGATGATAGTTTGGTGGCTAAGGGGGCGGGGGGCAGCACCAATCCCCCAAATCCCAACGTTCCCCTGCGCTCTGTTTGTAGCACTGATTGAATGACTGCAATCGTGGGGGGAGAGCTGGGCCTAATTCCCTGTAAGACGTGGCCCATCGCTCAAGGTCCCATCTCTGCCTGAGGAGACAAAGACCTCCAGACATGGACGGAATGGAAGTCTAGCCAACGACTGCTGGTCCCCACATCCCGAAAGCGTCACAGCTGCTGTCCTCTCTGTGGGATCAACTCCGGCCAAGAGAACCACTTGGGTAACCGAGGGCTCAAACCCAGGACCTTGGAGCCTCATTGCCATGCAGGGTCCAAGGAGAAAACGCGTGACCGCTATAGCTGTGATGTCATTATACTTTCATGGTTTTCACCGCTGATAAATCACATTGTTTCACACGCATATTCTCACAGATAACATGCTTGTTTTTTATGGCTCACTATCATCTTTGAGACGTTTCTGTGGAGCATGACTTAGCTTTTCTGTAGGCTTCTGATTCTGGAGACTCTCCTGTACTCCAAAACAGATATTTCCCAGGGTGCCGTTCTGCTAAAAATGAAGCAGCTATTCCCTCAGTCCCCAGAAGTGACTTTTGCACGCCTCCGGGATGGCATGAGGATCTGGGAGGTACGGGTGCGGTCGGGGCGTGGCCAGCCTTTAAAGGAATTCAGGAGTGCCTGTCGTCCCTTGTAGGGCTATAAATGGGGGGGGGGGCATTTAAATATTAAGCCAATTTGTTGTTTGGATACGGGCGGGGGGGCACTGGGTGACAGCTAATGTCTCGCAGATGGCTGGATGGGAAAAATGTTGTTTGTGTTCTTTATCACGATTTTATCACCAGCGGATCATTATCAGCCCCACAAAGAGGCTTTGAATTGAAGAGTGGTTTGAATTTCTCTGGTCAGACAGGGGTAGAATGGCGTTGAAAACACCGACATGTCCCTGTGTTAGCAGCACCTTAAACAGTGCCATGCGGAGAGGCTTTGGGACCAACTCACTTTACGGGGAGGTGAGGGACGAAGCAGATGCCACGGGTCATTCGTGATTAGCCATGTTTGTTAGGATAGTATGGAAGCGGGGTGGGTGGGGGGGAGCAGGGACAGGATTGGGCTAAGGGTAAGTCAATATATACACACACACACACACACACAAACACACACACACACACAAACACACACTAAGAACACCCCCCTCCCATTTATGGTACGCTCCAAACCGGTTTACTGCGGATGGGTGCTTCAGGGCAGCGCTGTGTTTACGACAGAGTTGTTGGAGTCCAAAGCAGTGGTTGTTCTCCAGGTGGGGGCTCTCCACCCTCCTGTGTGCCAGGCCCTTAAAACACCCCCTCGTTTTGCAGTCACCACATTCTCTGCTGTCTGCTCCCGCACGATCCACCCCTCCTCGCCAGGCCGATGGGGAGATCAGGAGGCCACAGAGCCTGAACCCTTGGGCTTCCACAGCCTCTAATGCTGACTGTCACTCATGTTCATCTCTGGGTCATTGCCGGCTCTGTAGCAGACACACACACACACACAGCCCATGTATTTATACCTTTATGGGGACTCAACATTCATTTCTATAGGCATTACTCTAATCACAACTATGACACCATTACCCAGCCCTAACATTAACTATAAGTAACCAAAATACAAGACTCTTAGCATTTTTAGTCTTTTGATTGCAGTCACAGATTTTTAGAAAACTGAAATGTCAAATGTCAAATTAACAGGTTTTTAATCACGTTGTGCAGTAATATACACATATCCCACACACAGACATACACACAGCTTATTCTGGATGCAGCAGCCCGTGGGGGTCAGGGTGGAGGTCAGAGCCGGCTGGGAGCAGCGTGGGGGGGTGTGGAGACCCCTCGGGAATGTTGTCCTATACCTCGGTGTGTCGGCAGGGCCCCATCCCACAAGTACGCCACACAGCTGTCCTGAAGGTCACCGAGAGCCATGTTTCAGGCCACCTAAATAGCAGCCTGGGTCACGACTGTGCTGGGTGGAATGCGGCAGCCCAGGGAGCATGAAGGACAGGCTGGGGGGCGCTAGGCTGGGGGCCTGACATGCCGCTGCGGGAGCAGGGGACACAGCACAGGTTCGGGGCCCTAAATGTCGAGAGCCATGAACCGCTGTCGCTGGAGGAAATTTCCGCCCTCCGAACAATGCCTAATTAGCTCGTAAACAAAGCTGGTGGGGGCGCAGTGGGGGCCATTAGAGGCCCCCATTATCATGCATGTTGTGTCTCCCTGCGAGGGACTTCCTGAGAACATCAAAGGTGCATTCTGGGACGGCTCGAATGGAGTCCTGGGTAGGCTTCCGGCCTTCAAAGCGCCCCCCTCCCTGATATTGACAGTTCTTGCCCCCCTCCTCCCGTCGGCTGTTTCATCTGCCAGAGGTGTTTCTTATTTTTTTGTTTTCTTCTTTTGTTTTGTCCTCACTGCCGCTCGAGCATGACGGGCCTTGACACTGTGGGACTGAGCAAAGAGCGGCACCCCTGAGTGGTGCTAGTGAAGGGGGGGGCGATGGGATAGGGGCCGCTCTAGGGGTGGGAGGGGTTATGTTGGGTGTCAAAAAAAGAAACCACAGAGAGGAGTGACCGGGACAGTGGTAATCCCCCTGCTTTGTTTATAAGGTGGTGTCATCATTCTCCATTTCCTGTCAAAACAGGATACGGCAGCAGCGAATGGGAGGATTGGAAAGTGTGGCATCGGCGTGTGCCGGGCGGAGACCCGCCCTATCAGTGGCTACCTTCCTGGCCGGAAAAACAAACCGTCGCGGCGCAGACCTGCAGCAGCATACACCTGACCGCCGTGTTATTTTTATAACTCCCGCAGTGGAATATTTTCCCCAGCTGTTGACGCAGGTTGGGACCTGGGACATTCCAAAAAAGCACAGGGCAATGGAACAAACCCTACCCTTAATGAGCCCCCCCCCCCCATCACCGTACCCTCTTTAGGAAGGGGACCGGCCCTGCTGGGAGCATGATAATCGCTCTTTTTCGCCGCGACGCTCCTTCGCCTCGCGACCCTTTGACCCCTTGGCCCCCAGCACAATGCGTTTTTTTCCCAAAGTTATCGGTATTCTGTTATTTTACCGCATTTCATGCGCCATCACTGCTTGCGAGGATTTCAGCGGGAGGACGGAAGGTGGGAGTGAGTTCGCACTAAGCCGTCTGTATAATCAGGACCTTGCGCGGCGCTGGGGGTGGTGATGAACGACAGTGTTTCTATTAATGTGTATGAATGGAAAAAAAGGCGCAAACAGCCTTCCTATTGAAGCGGCTAATTATGGAGCCGCCTATTTATTGGCTAACCGGGGAAGACGTACACGGAATCTGTGACCTCACTGCAGGAACGCTGGGCAGGGATGTGGTCCAGCCGAATCTTAATGAATCGTTCAAAGTCCTCTGGCCTTGTATTTTGTAGGCGTGAGGGTGTCTGATAAAGCTTCTGTATTGTCACGGAAGGACCGAGGCTCCTCGTCCCCTCCCTTACAGCCAGGGTACTGGTTGTGATTGGGGGACAGGTCGTACTGAACAAAAATGGATGGTTTAAAAGAAGAGACACGGGGATGATGTCACCTCCGGTCTTGAGACCGGGAAGGCCTTGACATATGTCCACCAAGCCAGGAGGTATGTGCCCCCCCCCCCCCAAATGGTGCTTACATCCTCCAGACCTGGGGAAGGGTGAGAATTTGGATAATGGGATGTTAGATGTGGACATGGTTCCCCAATGTGATGTGAAACTTTAAAAGTACCTGGAAAGTGGATTTGAATGTGCCTAAGTGGTTCTGTAGTGTAGTGGTTATCACATCTGCTTTACACACAGAAGGCCCTGGGTTTGAGAGCCAGCAGTTTTTCTTTTCTTTTTTACTGGGGGGCAGTGTACATGGATCATGGGCCTCTCTGCCTGCAGTCAATAGGTCTGAACCTCGGCAGAATAGTCACAGCTCCAGCTTCCTCTAACACCAGATCAAGGCCTTTAACCCCCCCCCCCCCCCCCAAATGTTCCAAGGGTGTCAGATAATGGACTGGCCCTACGTGCAGTCGCTGAGTTTTCCTCTTAAACCTCTGCTGTGTGTGTGTGTGTGTGTGTGTGTGTGTGTAAATCTGTGTGTCTGAAAGGAGACCAAGATTAGGTATGTGAAAAGAAGCATTCCAGTGTACCAGTGCAAATTACAAATAAAGCATCATTTAATTTCAAATTTTATTTTCCGCTGCACTTGCAAACACTGCAGTTTGCAAACTCATTACCGGCTAACAGAGTGCAAATAAAGATAGAAAGCAAATCACTCAGCAGAGATTAGAGTAAACTTCGGAGAACATCAGTGCTGTTCAGGGACTGAGGTCTGCTCACAATGAGTAGTGTGCTGCTTGTTGCCGACGTGGGATCCAGTCCCACAGGGAGGTTGGAGCTCATTTTTCCTTCGTGACTGGAAGGTGTCCGGTCAGTCTGGCAGAATGGGAACCTCGCCAAACAGCTCGCTGGCACTCTGACCCTTGACCCCTGACCCCCATTATGACAGCTTCTGCACATGGGCGAGTTACACGGACGCCTCTGGGGAGTCTTCATGCTGCGTTCCATTTACCTTGGAAGTCGGAAGTCGGAGCTGGGAAACTACATTCTAGTACAAGTCACAAAGACATTTAGCCTGCAGGATTTCTTGCTTAGCCAGATAACTTGTCGCTTTTAAGGTACCCCAGTTTAAATGGGCTTAATCTTTGCTCACTTACATTTAGTCCAGACTATCTTAAATCTGCGAAGCTATCCAGCTAAGCAAGTGAACGCCCCCGCTCAGGCCCCTGTTCTGGCCCCCGCTCAGGCCCACATTCAGGCCCCCACTCAAGCCCCCGTTCAGGCCCCCGTTCTGGTCCCTGTTCTGGCCCCCGCTCAGGCCCACGTTCAGGCCCCCACTCAGGCCCACATTCAGGCCCCCACTCAGGCCCACGTTGTGGCCCCCGCTCAGGCCCCCGTTCTGGTCCCTGTTCAGGCCCCCTTTCAGGCCCCCGTTCAGACCAGATTTATCGTTATCCATTGTCAGCAGTATTGCTTGATAACAATGCATTATGTGATATTTGGTGGAAAGAAACATCATAACAACATATCCACAGATGGCGGTTCGATAGTACTGTGTATATGACCGATTTGAAATATAAATAAGACGTAAGTGCTAGTAAACGGTACATCTACAGCTTCCACTCATGTTGGTAAGGGGTGCAGCCATCTTGGATTCTGAGGGCAGGATGCAGAGGTTCCTCTGACTTCCCATGTCAGAATTCCAACTTCAGGGTGTTCCAGTTGAAATTTCCAACTAGGAATTTGGACATTCTGACTTTTGAGTTCAGATGCAAGGTGGCATTAATCTCATTCGCGTAGCTGCTTCAGGGGTGGGGCGGGGTTTTAGTCATCCTTGTGGAGGCCTCACCACCTCTCTGTGCTACGCTAAAGGTAGAAACCTGTGAGAAGGTTAAGCAGGACCCCAGATCTTGGGTGCTGTAATATTGTAAATGTCACCATGGTCCCCCACCTAATTTTACATTTTACTTTTTCATTTTTTAAAACGTTATTTTACATTTTTATTTTGTCACAAGGCTCATAATTTCTCGGTACGCACCTAGCTCTCCCCCCCAGGTACCCCTCAGCAGGACACACCAGTGCGACAGAAGCCATTGGAGCTCCCTTGTCTTAATCAGCCAGGGGGAGCGAGGTTGCTTTCTGATTGGTCTCCCTTACGTACCCCTCCCCCACCCGAATACACCAATTCAGAAGGACTCCACTGGATCCTGACAGAATAGTCAAGGAACTTGTTTCATTTGAATGCAAAGTACATTGTAGAAAGCACCCCCCCGCACCACCACTTTGCTTTCTCTGTGGGCTACAAGGCTGACCACATTATCCCTTTGTTCCCAGCAGACAGAGTGGTTAAATGACTATTGTCACTGTGCTTGATAAGTACCACGTTCGGCAGGGGAAACGGGGGGGTCTTCACAATGCCTGAGTGGATTAGCTTTCCCAGCCCCCCCCATTTTAGGATCCTGGGGGTTTTGCATCAGCTCTTATCTTTCCAGTCTCAATAAAAATGTGTCTAGACATCAATGGAGGCATAAACAGCGATGGCTGGTACAGCAAAGCCTGGGGTGTGTCCATATCAGTGTTCCTCTTGCTGGAAAGGAAAACATCCCTTCCGAGCAATTGCTTATGTCAAAATGGGACATTTTATTGATAAATATGCAGCTTTCTCCCAGCAGTCCCCTCGCCAGCAATTGCAGCCGTTGACAGACCTACCCACAGTATCATGGTTGCTGTCCACACCCTGTGCTTGTCTCCACGGTTACCGCACAGGCTACAGGGTAAGGGCTCTAATTGGGGGTCTAGTCCGTTAAGAGTTTGGTGCCTGCCTGCTTGGATCAAGGGAAGTAGGATGTCAGAGTGTTCTCAGTCGTCTAAATGGGGAATATTAGCCACCGTTGACTGAGGATGCAGCAAACTGAAGCTGAACACCTTGGTGTTTCCTTTAGGGCTGTCAGGCTGGCTTGAATGGGTTTGCGTTGTCTTCATCATCATCAACATCGTGACCTAGCTGTCGACTCTGTTTCTCCAGAGTTTAGGCGTCCACTACATTGCCTGATTAAGCTCTTAGAGGATGCCTGTAAAGACAGATCCCAGTTATTCTGGCTGTGAGTGGCCCTGGTAGGGTCCTAATTAGAGTGAACATCCAATGTGGGGCTCTCTGAGGTTCAGGTGCTAAGCTAACCTCACCATTACAGCATACAGGCCACATACAAGATTTGTAAGCAATGTAGCACACTAGTTTCTATTTATATGTAATTGTTCCATAGATTCAGACACATGCCATATGATGGGTCTTTCACACTTTTGACCCTGGCTTCTGTTGCAAACAGCTTTCAAAGACTTGCTTTTGCCTGAGTTTGCTTTCCTTGGCACAAGTGGCGTACACCCCTCCTAAAACACCCCCCCGTAAACGCACCTGAATGCGCACAACTTCCTTTGGAAACTGTGTCCCTGACAGAGTCTAGGGCCGGTCACAGGAGCAGAAGAGAGGATATTCACTCAGCCACCTACCGCTTGGTGGGCTGGGGGGGGTTGGGAGGGAGGTGAAGGCCAGCCATTAGTGTGCTTTTCAGTGGCCAGGGAGGGGGAGTGATGTCATCATTGGGAAGTGAGACATGCAGCATGCCTGGCCCAGGGGTCTTTGGGGCAGTGTGTGGCCCAGCAGGTCGCTGGTTCAAATTCCATGGTCTGCAGAGTAATTTCACCGTTGGGCCCCTGAGCAAGACCCTTAACCCCCCCAGTTACTCCAGGCACTGGCGGACCCTGCCTTCTCGATTGTACATTGCTCTGGATGAATGCATCCACTAAAGGAATAAAAATGTTAAACGTGTTTGCGTTCTAAGCCCCTGCTGGCTGAAGGGAGGCTGCTCAAGCCCAGGAAAGTTTCCAGAGTTTGGGCCATAACTGGACACAAAGCTATGGGCTCCTCTGATCCACAAAACTGTTTTCAGAACCAAATGGGCCAGAATTCTCTAAGGGTGTAGCTCATTATCTCTTCCTCCCCGATTCTTTGGCTTCTGTTTATTTACGTTCCCGTCTATTAATTAACTTCTCCTGCCGAGAGATTAGACCCCCTTCCTTTTTGATAAATCTCTTCGCCCACTCCCAGTATCCCCAGTCGGGCCATTTTCCCTGATTATTTTCCATGTTCGTTTTCCAGTCGGTTTAATGGCCACATTAGCTTGACATGCACGTCAAGGTTTATCTGGTCAATAAATGGCTGTGCGCCAGAGACGGGCCGTTTAAGAACTTGACCACTTGTGTCCCGGCTGAAGGGTGACGGGCAAAAGACTGGCGGGACGACCCATAAGGTGTGACCTTAGTGAGGCACGAGCCTGCCGTTAGCGTGTTGCTGGCTAACACAGGGAGACACCGGAGTCCTGTTTCGGTAGCCGACACACTCAAGCTCAGAGTGGCCTGGGGATTACTGGAGGAGGTAGGGAGAGGGTATAATCTCTGCTCTCTCAGGTCGGAAAGTCTGCTAAGTGGATTTAGCATTCAAATTGAGTCAGGATGCCCCGCCCCTCAGACCTAAGCGTGTAGAGGCATGGCTTGGTTATGAGGGGGTCATTAGTGAATTTAAAAGTCAATGTGCATCCACAACAGGACCCCAGGGGACCCCAGAGCGTAAAACCCCACTGTGGGTCGACTGGGATTCTCAGTGAAAACTCTGCCCACCGTTTTGTGGACCAGAGCGCCAAAATGGGGAGGCTTAAAAAGCAATCAGGGGGATTTGTTGGAGACCTCGTCGTCACCCCCCCCGCACCAAGTCTTAAGCAGATGTGACCTTCTCCCGACGAAGCTGAAGAATTTTTCTAGCCCCCTCTCCCAAATCCCCCAGTCAAAACAATCCCAAGTACAGCAAAAATGGATTTTAAATGGATATATTTTTTAAAAAGCTTACTTTTTTGGAGAGCTGAGGATATTTCCTGAGATACATGTACTCTTCGTTTTAACATGGGGGGGTGGCTTTAGAAGCACGTAGGCTGGCTGCAGGCTTCAAAGATGTGGGGAGGGAATCTTCTGGGGAAAGGAGGATACTGTTTGGTCATTATCTTTTTCTATCTGTTGTTGGGCGGGATGGGGGGGTTCACTCAGAAGATCTTTGAGGCTTTTCATTTTGTGAGGTATTTATATTGCCAAATCATCTGCTCCTGTGTGACAATGGCATGAGTGAGATGACCAGGCCAGCTGGGTCTGCAGCCCCACATGCTCCTCTGCCGTGGCATGCGATGGACCTGCCGTCTCCTGGCATGCCTCTCACACGAAGCCCCCCCCCCCCCCGGTAGCCGCCCGTCTTCCGATCCCGGCGCACCGCCCTACCCAGTCCCCGCTTTCAGCAGAATGCGCCGAGGTGCCTGGAAGGGCGCCAGCTTCTGTGGACATGCCCGGGTGTTTTAATTACACGGAAGATGAGGTTGGCGCACATTCAGACATGTGCGTGTGCGGGCATCTCCCGGGAGACCGCGCCACCCTCCCTCCTCCCGCTAGCTGACTTTGCCACACCGAGGCAACTTTCTGTGCACAGAGAGGGGAGCAATGAGAGACCACAGCAGGGTCAACCCAGACCACCAAAGCCATGTGAGTATAGCCACTTGGGGGATGCCAACCCCCCATGGAAGGGCCCATTTGCTGTCTGTGCAGGAGGTCTGTGAACCTCTACGATCCTTCTGGATTCTGTGGTGCCTCTTCTGGCAATCACCGCGCACTATCATCTGCTTACATATGGACACGTGCTGACGTATCTCACATGTCCCTCTCTGTAGCCAATGATTTGGACTGTCAGGCTGGAGAACTGGCATCAGGTACCTCAAACTCCTGCCTACTGTCCTATGAAGACCACAGAGGTGAGAGTGTAGTGGTGGTGGCAGCTACCAGCCAGTCCTCTTCATGGGCAGGCGCGGGTCGACAGCTTGAGTGCTCCAGAATGCAGCTACACTGATAGGGAGCTTCGAAACAGTTGGGCAAGAAAAGCAGGCGTGATGGATGGACAGGAAGTGAACAGGCAGTTGGACATGTGTGGTGAAGAGCAGACACCGCTGTGCACTGCCGTGGAAGGGCGTGTCGCAGAATCGCGGGGCAGCTGTGTGACGCGTTATCAGAAGGCACTGAGCTTTCATAAAGCAGCCTCCAGATCCTCACAGCAGGGGAAGAGGCGCTTTGCTTTGACCTTAGTGGTTATTGCAAAAAACGTGCTGCTCTTGTAGATAAGCCTCTTGCCATGGTGACACATTTCTATTCTTATGTCTTTAGTGTTCCGATTGGCTGTACTAAGAGGCCACTGAGATCAGTCCATTTCTTATTGGAGTTCTGCGAGCGGTTGAATTTGTCTGTTGGGAGGGTTTGATGACATCACACCCAGACAGGAGCGGTAATGGGATGGCGCTGATAGCAGAATTGCCTGTTTCACTCATCTATTAAGCTACATAATTTGCCTTTTAGGACCCCCCGTCCAAAATGGAGACCACCTGGTAACAGCTGGATACAATTTGTTGTTGAAAATTATCACAAATTCAACACTTAGCGGCTACAAATGGGCTCTCAATGCAAATGAGATGTGGTAGTCAGTATGCGGATCTTTGGGACGGACAATGAGTCCCTTACTTTTTATTGCATTATTTACTTACTAATTTTTTTTCCCATGCAACTGACATAGTTCACATTTTACCTATTTGTGTAGCTGCAGCAAATGAGATTACTCCCAGACAGTCACATGACCCGTCTGCATTCCTGCCATGGGAAAGCTAACTGCTACCGCGTTATTTCTAAATGCCCTTAGCCTCCAAATGGCCACATGATTCTCCTGCTTCGTCCCTCTGTCATGACTGTGGATAAAGAGACCTTTGTGGTCAGTTTTGGCCAAGTTGCACTCACTGAAGGAATTCCCAACAGTTGTTGGATAGACAGTTCCTATGTACTGTTAGACTGTGACCAATTTCAGCCATCAATGTCTCTCCCCGTCTATATACACAAGGGTCATATTTTGCTCGGATGCGCTTTGAAGGATACGTGTGTGTAGAGGACGAGTATAACACCAGTTTTATCTGTACTGTTCTTGGCCTGTTGCACCGGCATCTTCGGCCTACTATTCACCACATATCTCTGCGTTCCTCTCTGTGCCTCTGTTTGGATATGTTATCTCTGTCTTTACTGAAAGTTATCGCAGCGTGGCAGAAGCGCTAAAACTTTTCTTTGAGATGAAGTGGAGTGTGGAGATTGTAGGGAACAAACCACAACTGCCCCGTCAAGCCCAGTTTATTGTGGCTTACTCAGAGGAACAGGTTAAACCAAGATCAAAGCAAGTATTTTATAACTTATGATCTTTACACTGCTCGAGGGTCCAAAATGTATTGTTTGCAAATTTTACGTTAAATATTTATGTTTCATGTGGTTCTTTTTTCAGCATGTGTACAGAAATAATGGAATTTGTTTTGAGGGTTTCATTCATTCCAGTCTCTAAATCAGTGTCTCATGTGCAATACGCAAAGTATCTTGATCCATCCATTCATGATGAACCAGCCATGAACTCTACAGACCAGCAAAGTGTGTTCGTGTATTTGTGTCAGGACCCGGGAGGAGGTTGGCAGCTGATTACGATCCCACACACCCCCTTAAAGATGAGTGGGGGGGTTGGGGGGTTAGCACACTGCACCCCCAACAACAATGTGCTTCACAAGAGGAAAATATAAAGCTGGATATAACCATCCGATTAATGGGGGTAAACGGTTTATTTTTTTAGCTTGTCAGTGGATGCTTTCTGGACCATTTCATAATGTTTGACAACCCCCCCCCCCCTTTGAAAAAGTTTGCTTTACATGTCACAAGAGGTTGTCTGGGACCTTTACAGGGCTCGGCAAGGTTCAGCAGGCACTGTGGTCCTGTTTATTGACTTTACAATTAGCTGGCCCTTGCATAAATCAGCTCCATCGCTTTGTTTGCAGTGTCACCTCAGAAACCACCAGAAATAGGCAACCTCAGATGAAGTTGATTTATCGCGGCTTGGACCCACGAAGCGCTCCTGGGCCGTTAATTTAATTTCTGGAGGATGGAAAGGGAATAAAAGTTTACGACTGGACGCTTGAACCGGGCTGGACACGCAGGTCACTCGCTTTACTGACAGTTCGTTTCTCTTTAGCTCCAGATTCAATTACAAGTCTCTGGGTTTCGAACCGGCTCGTAAAAGCGTTTCCAACGTACGGCGGTACTCTGGAAGCCCCTTTTGCGTTATACAGTTAAATTAAAGGCGTCCACTAGCGCATAAAAACTCATTAATGCACAAGTCTCTATTTATTCTTTAAATGCGAGATTGATTATCTTCCAAGTCCAACACCAACAAAAACCATTTGCTTTGTAATGTGTAGCTCACCTTTGCGTATAATTATATATGCGGTTATATTTCTGTATGCATAATAGGCTAAATAACATTTAACAGCTTTTTGAAAACACAACGCTGCGCTTGTTCAGCAAGCACTGTCAAAATGCGATTTCTGATGAAGCGATAAGTTTGCCTGGAGACTTGGCAACACCGGAGGAAAGGCTTAATTTAATTAAACATCCATTAAACGTGAGTCGTTGATACAGCTAAAAGGATTTGGGAGTACATCATATCAGGTTAATAACCATATGTAACCCAATTCACCGGTAGAGAGGCGACACGGTCTGACCTGCGCCTTTCTGTGCGGCAGGCGACGGCGCTATGCGGGGCTCTGCGGGTCTTTGCGGGAACTGTATGACGAAGGGGGCCCGATCGGCTACACACGCAGTCAGTCAGGCTCCCTGCCAAAAACTCTGTTATAGATAAGATTCATTCCAGAATAGGAGCACGTTTTAAACATCGCAGACCAAGGTAAATGGGCTACTAACGATTTTTTTAGATCTAATGTATTTCTCTAAATTAGTTTTCAATGAGAATTTATTGCATTTTAACTTTGGCGAGCGTTTCTGTTTAGGGCTAGACGTTTTAAAACTGTTTATATGCAATACAAACAAACACCAAGTGCTTAGCTTGTTTAATCGATCCTCGTGTTCAACCCACTCTAATGGAGACTTTAATAATTAGCAAACTTCTCGGTGTGTTTTATAATTTTTAAATGTTTAGATATTTTATTCACTGTTGACGGGATGAAACACCTATGATGTTAATTTAGAAAAGAAATCCACAGTAATACAAACGTATGGTTGGAGGAAGTTTGTAACCCTTGTCTTATGTTAATAGATAGAAATAGACAGTATACTCCAGATGTTACTCTGTAGAAAAGTGACCTCTGTAGAGAGCAGTTTATTACTTATTGTATATTTCCCTATATATTTTGGATACTGGCAGAGAAGAGTACATTCAGACAGCACATCACATCTGACAGAGCCAAAATTTTTGGCATGTCGTTGAGCCCAGTTTGCTAACTGGTCGCAGTGCATGTGGATCGGGTTGGAAGGGCAAACGACACAGCTCTGTGAGATTCTGCTGTGTGTGCTCACACCCTTTCTCGCTTCTGACAGCTTCTGTGAGCCTGTGCCTCTGTGCTTAATTACGTCTTTAGGGTATGTGGCTGCGTGTGTGAAACTGGTATCTGATCTGGCTTCATATATACAGGCCAGAACCTTGGTTTATATGTTAAATCAGGTGTAATTTAGGATTGATTCTCTGGGTGGTGTGTGGTTCTGCTGTTCCACCCTCTGTGTCACTGCTTAGAAGATTGCTGGTTCAAGCCCTAGCCTAGCAGAATAATCTCTATTAAACCCCTAAGCAAGTCCTTTATCTTTCCAAAATGCTCCGGGGCACCAGATAAATGGTCTGACCTCGTATTTGGAACCCAAACTTCACTCCCCACTGTACGTAAGGAGAGCTAAATGAGATATATGAAAGCAAGCATTCCGATGTACCTGTGCAAATGTCAAATAAAGAATAAATTCTTTTCCCGGAATCAGTGCTTTGTCATGGAAAAGCATTTCTGTGGATGGATGCTTAGATTTCCAATGCTGTGGCAATCAGATTTCCTGTGAACTGCAGAGCCATCGAATGTTTGTTTTTTTCCCATCATGCTTCAATGAAATATGTCATTTGTGAAGAGCATTGTGCGTGTCCCCACACGCTATGTTCTCCTCTGTCACATGGGACAAAATGTGCCTGGGTCATGTTGGGGGCGTGGGGGGGGCGGTTGTTGACTGGCTGGTTACTGCTGGGGCTCTGTGCATATGTGTGTAATCTGCAGAGCAGAAATGTTGGGGTGGGGTCAGGGGCCAGTAATTACACCTGAAATGGTTTCCAGGCATCCCACAATCAGCAGGAAGCCCCTGGTGCTCCGAGGCCCTGCAGAGGAATTCCACCCTATTGGCCCTGGGAGGGAGACAGAGAGAGGATGAAGCTGGGCATGATATCTTCTTGATGTCGCTTTTATTGCGTGAAGGGGCACGGTCTGTCTAACGGCTTCCCATCCTGCCATTCTGAGCCGTCCTGCGGCTGCGTGAGCTTCTCCAGTGATACTGCATGAAACAACCCCCCCACCCCCCGAGGCCTGGCGGGAGGGTACAGCCCCTCTGTGGGCCCTTCCACGCAGTCAGGGGGGGTTACAGCTCCACGAACAGGGAAAGACAATGAGTATAGCAGGGTTTATGGAATGGGGTGGGTTTTACAAGATTGGGTGGGGTTTATGGGAGGGGCGGGGTTTACACTGGCATCTCATTGTTAAAGGTGCTTTGGTTAAAGGTGGCGATTCTTTCATGCACGGTCCTGTTGAGTGCTATGCCATTGTGCACATCGGTCGTAAAGAGCCACAGGCAACGGCAGGAAGTTAGTTAACTGGTGTCCAGGCTAATGCCCCATGACCCTCTTCACCTCTCAGTCTGTCCTAATGGGAAAGAAAATAGTGCTGGCTGATTTTTACTGCTCCACAGAGGCACGGCCACATTGGCCAGCTCTTGCACATGACTCGGGTCTCTCATTGGGGGCTGCCGATGCATGGCGGCCAGGTCAGCAACCTTGCACTTGTTGGTAGCATAGGCCGTGGCCCCTCGACAAAGGAAGGGGTCGACGGCAGCCTGGAGTGCGGTCACTCATGTGACTTCATGACGATGCGAGCGCCGTTATCTGGCAGACGCATCTGCGCAAGCTTCACAGGTGCTGTGACCTGTCTGGATTAAACAAAGAAATCAAGATGATCAAACTAACGATGTACTTCCTGAGAGATAGTGGAGAACCCGGATGTTTGGATAGCTACTAAATGGAGAACCTGTGTAATAATGTGGAAATTATGCTTGGGGGCTAATTGGAGATGGGTGGGTGGGGGGGGTGGGGGGGGTTTGTTCACAGTATCAGAGTTAAATTTGATCTAGTTTGGGATTTGATGGACCTTGTCAGTTTCTCCTCAAGTACCCTTCGCATCCTGTTTCTTAATTGGGGGGAAAAATGATGATAGCTTATCTACAGAGAACAGGCAGGACTTAGGAATGAAAACGACTCGCTGACATCACGCATGTATCATGAAAGGGACCGGCGTCGGATCAAAGACGTGCCAGCCAGGGAGACAGATCGTCTGCATCTGATGCAGGCGCACTCCCGGTCAGACCTTCCCAGAATCCCTTGCGTGTCATCTGACCTCCAGCTAACTCCCGGACACATAAACCCTGCCGACAGCTTTACAAGGGGCCCGGAGTCAGTAACCCCTATAACTGAAAAGGGCATTGGATGGGAAGCACAGCATATTTTATTAGCTTTCCTAAACCTCTCCCTAAGGTTGTCCAAGAGGTGTGGAGAAGAATTGATTTTTTTGCTCTTCATAATATCTAGAATGTTGAGGTGTCAAACTTCTGCTTTGTTGGCTTACTTTATGTCATCACGGGAGCCCACGCTTTACCCAGAGGAAAGTTGGGATAGCTTTCTGTGACTTTAACTCTGGAGCCAGACACGTGCACAAAGCTGTAGTAGACGTGATGGAGTTCTGATGGAGATTAAAACCCACCTCAGGAGAATGTCCCAGAGCAGAGCTATATTTCTCACAGAATGGTGTCTTAAAAGATTATATTGACATATTGAGCTATATGAAAACAGTCTTAAAGGGGGGGTATGAGATGGTATAGTCAAAATGTAGTGTGTATATGTGTGTTGATGCAAGAGAGACCCTCATGTGAGATGGGAAGGCCCCTGTGGTCTCTATGGTGAGTTATCTCTTTCATTGGTTGAGGATCCCCAGGCCACAGGGCCAGCAGAGCAGAGGGAGACTCCCCAGTAAATCTCTACTCCACTTGTAGCATTTTTGCCATTTAGCCACTGGAAAAGCGTTCATCCAGAATGCACTGAAGGAAATGCCTGATCGGGTTCCTGTCTTATTCTGCTCTGAAGTTTGTGGGTTTCAGATGTGCTTCTCTGCAAAGGATGTCCTATCGCCTGCCCCCCACCCTGTGTGACTCCAGTTTCCTCTAGGGGCAGGAAAGAAAAACGCAAAAACGCAAAACATTCTTGACACCCGTTCATGGGGTATCCTCACTAACATCGACATTTAGGACCCGGACTTGTAACCCAAGACGCTGCATGTTCTCCACATCTTAGGGAAGTCATTAACCTGAAGTCCTTATTGCTTCTGTAAATATCCTGCTGCCTGAACAGCAGAAATCAAAGAACAGCAGAGCAGCATGGAAAGCCGACTTTAATGATTTTAAGAAAGAAACCCAGGTGTAAGTGGCAGACCCCCCCCGCCCCCACCCATGTCTGTCTTTTTGATGAATGCAGAGGCCTTGTAAACTTGTTCACCCGAAGGCTCTCGTTTGTGCCGTGACTTGACACCATGGGACGTGATCCTGCCCTTTACGCCTCCTTAGGGACCGTAGCGGCATGTGTGGATGAGAAGGGAGGTGGAGTGAGAGAGGACGAGAGTGGGGCCTTTATCCCTGGCTCCTAGAGTGTTGCCTGTATGTCTTTAGGCACACGGTGAGCTCGCCGTGGGAGGGGAGCAGGAGCAGGAGCCTGATCCTGATTATTTCTGCATGTGCAAGCGATCGGCGCAGTGTCTTCGTGTTTGTCGGTGATTTCACCAAGCATGCTGGACCTCTGCCACCAGCGTTGTCTGACAAGGGCCTGCTGTGGCTGGACCTGTAATCCTTCATGCTTCCTCTCTCTACATACCCCTCTTGTCTTGTTTGGGGGGGGTTGGGGGGGGGGGGGGGGGGGGGGGGGGGGGGGGGGGGGGGGGGGGGGGGGG
>JABFDZ020000030.1:15402865-15419078 GCA_019775955.2 Pollimyrus isidori | reverse complement strand
GGCCATGCCTTTAAGGAGGCTGTATTTGCACCTTGGCCATGCCTTTAAGGAGGCTGCATTTGCACCTTGGCCATCCCTTTAAGGAGGCTGCGTTTACACCTTGGCCATCCCTTTAAGGAGGCTGCTTTTACACCGTGGCCATCCCTAAAAGGAGGCTGCATTTGCACCTTGGCCATGCCTTTAAGGAGGCTGTATTTGCACCTTGGCCATGCCTTTAAGGAGGCTGTATTTGCACCTTGGCCATGCCTTTAAGGAGGCTGCATTTGCACCTTGGCCATCCCTTTAAGGAGGCTGCGTTTACACCTTGGCCATCCCTTTAAGGAGGCTGCTTTTACACCGCGGCCATCCCTTTAAGGAGGCTGTTTTTACACCTTGGCCATCTCTTTAAGGAGGCTGCATTTGCACCTTGGCCATGCCTTTAAGGAGGCTGTATTTGCACCTTGGCCATGCCTTTAAGGAGGCTGCATTTGCACCTTGGCCATCCCATTCCCTGTTTAAAGTTTTCAGCGTCTGTGGGTCTCAACAGGAAGGGCCACAATTCAGGCCTGGAAAGGGAGGTGGGATTTGCAGGAGTAGCAGAAATCCGATGGACTGCTCCGGCTCTGTGTGGTATCATATCTGCCCTTTTCGCTAGAATCTTCTGAAGCACCACCCAGGAAGCTCATGGCAGCGACTTTGGCACTCAATGGGGAAGGGCCTTTGCCCATGGCGGTGCCCAGGGCTCACTTGGAACCCAACCTTGGTTCCATCTAACTAGCCACGCAGCCCCTCCCTCTAGCCGCACCTCACCCAGTCCAATAAGATCGGCGTCGTTCGCTCGTAAATGTTGACTGTTGACCATCTGTCTCAGATTGGCTTAGGGAGAATTCTTCCGTGTAACGGGAGATCATGGACCACCAAGCACGCTTGTCTGGAGATTAGAACAAAAGTCTGTGTTAATCGGTAAAGCTGATTTAAACATATTTTCAGTGCTGTGGACAAACAGTAAAAAGGAAGGGGTCCTGATCTGTGCTCTGATGAAGCACCCCAGTGTGGCAATCTTGCGGTGAACCCGCCCTGCTTCTCTATACACACCCTCAGATTATATCAGAAGCTTCTGAGGACAGTCAGGGCTGCTTCTCACCGTAGATGGCTGGCCCTAGGGTAGAACACGCACTGCAGATAGCTAAGCTTTCTTCACTCAGACGTCTCGCCTCCAGCCTGCCCAATGTTGCTTTACGTCACAGACAGTTTATACAGAAGGTGTCTCGCTCATATCCCGCCATACAGCTGGAAATCTGCTCACAGTTCACCTCGAATGCCTTGTTTGGCTTCCTGCCCCCCTTAGGCTTGTGTTGGCCGCATTGCCGCTATGCCACCTGCTGGTCCAGGTACTGGAACAAGTGTTTGGGGAAGGAAGAGCAGAGGGAACAGCTTCCAGGTTGTGCTTCTCTCACACGGCCACTTTCAGCCGCAGGACGCCCGCCCTTCCTCTCTGTTTGTCGGCTATTGTTTACGCCGCTATGGAAACTGCCCATTAAATATCCTTTTAATAGAGTTCACTGAGTTTCCTTCAGAAAATGCAGCGCACCTGGCTGAAGTCGCCCTAGAAGGGCCCTCGGGCCCTGCAAGTCGTTTTTCTGAGGGCTGACATCAGGGGCGGAGGCCTCGTTAACCGACTGCCTCTCCTAGCAACCGGTCTGAACCGGTCTGACCCCTGATTGCTGAGCTGATTCGTCTTGTCAGCAGACTCCAGATCTTCTGCCTTCCCCATGATGCCTTCCGCTCTTTCTGTGATTTTAAGGTTTACAATGTAAGTAGCTTGAATTGCAGGTATTCCCTTAGTGACCTGGCCCTGGTACTCTGTGGGGTAAATATCGTAGAACTAAGCTTGTCATGCATCCCAATACATCTTACAGTATGATTCACTAAACACCAGTGCTACTGTCACAATGACAACCTCAGCACCCCGCAAATGGGGACAGTGCCTTCTCCAAGGACCACTCCCAGTTTATTCCTAGAGGATTATCACCGATGTCTGGATCGTTCCCCTGAATGATGCTGGAATCAGTCTATATTAGTCCACGGCAGTGTTTTTTTTCTCTAATCTGCTTCCCCGTTTTCCAAAGCTGGCTCTGGCACTCCAGAGAGGCGAAGCAGGATGCAGTGAGTGGGGTAGATGGAAAAGATACTCAATTTAATTGGGGGGGGGGGGGGTGTGCAGTGTGAGCACCACGCCGTGCACTAGCTGCTGAATGTAAATATACCGGCTGCTGTGTCGCCAGGGAACTGGAGCCATCCTATACAGGGGCCGGCTTAAATGTCACAGTAACAGTCATTTGTTCAACACATGTACGCGTCCATCAAAATGATATACCCATAGAGGGGAGGACACCGCTCGCTTTGGGCCTGAGGAACGCCGGCATCCCGCCGGAATCATGCCAGAACGCAGTCAGTAAGAGACGCTGCTCCAAGCACTGAGGCAGGATTTGTAACAGTATCCACACAGAAGTTATGAGGGGGGGCGGGGTCCCCTTTTGTTTGGACTCTAACGATGTGGGAAAGTGAAGGGAAGAAAGAAAAACAGAGGCGTCTGTTTCACTGCCTGTGCGGAAAGGAAGAGTGGGAGTTTTGTTTTTCCTCCCTGGTGTGAGGTGGTCATTCCCTTTCCATCACTGCCCCCTTTATTGTCCCAGATTGAGTTCCTTATCGCTTAATAGCCATAGAGCTTCCAGACTCTAACACTTGGAGGGAGGGAATTGGAGCCCCGTGCACGGACCTCGTGCTGGGCAGCCGAGGCGTACGTCGTAGTGAGTCCCAGCCGTGGATGTGGGTGCCGTCGTGTCACGTCCCCTTGGTGGGTGCTTGTCAGGTGGCTTCTGTCCATCGCATGTGGGCTGGAGGCTCAGAAAGCCTGGCCACAAGTGTGTGTGATTTTCACACACTGGCATGGGAATCTGGCCAACGTGTGCGGGGTACGCGCCGGATCGTTGACCAACTGTGGCAGCCTGTCCGAGGTCCTGGGGGGAAGGCTGGGGATTGACTGCGGGCAGCTGGACCTGGATCCGTCTCTCTTGTCAACTGTGGGCCGCAAGTCTGAGAGCAGGTAGGGGGGAGGGGGGTCTTGGGTAGTGACGGGGTGCTTGAGGGTTAGGGTCTGCATCCATGTGAGCGATCGAGGGGGCAAAGGCTGTCCCCTTGTCATGGTAACCACGGCTTATTGAGCAGGGCTGCCCAAGGTTCGCCTGTCATTCACCTCGACATGGAACACAGTCACGTGGCCCCGAATTTACTGTCGAGCCAAGGAAGATGATGACCACCATTATCCTTTTCACAAGCCCTCTCTGGTTTGTAATGTTTTTTTTTTAAAAAAAAACAGATGAGGACTAATATGAACATTTCATAATTCAAATCTTCCATTTTGAGGGGGAATTTTAGTTGCATCCAAAGTACTCAACTGAAATTACTTCAGGAAATAATCCTGCTGTAAAAATAGATAATGGTATTGGACAAGCATGTGAACATTACACACTATGTGGATGAAGAGGTGCTCAGGCTGCCTGAGAGAGCGGAGCGTGCTTTAGGGCGCAGTGAGAAGGGCAGAGCGTTTGCTGTTTCCTGCTGCTTCCTGTATACTGGGTTCCGGGTCCCGTTCTGCCCACCAAGCATTTCGGATTCAGGAGCCTTGTAGGTTAATGCATCTGATATGTACTGTGGTTTAATAAGAGGGGGGGGGGATGAATGATGGGAACAGGAGTCCCTGACCTTCAGAGTAGCTAATTTGTTAAAGCGAAGAGGAAGTGTCCCATGCAGTGCAGTCGCTTGTGCATCCAGCTTAATTGAAGCATTGCTGTGAATTCATTTCAAAGACTGCGGGGGACAGGGGAGGGGGGGGGCCTTGGCGGTTCCCGGCCAGAGGTGGGGAGACTGGGAATGCCACTTAAGGCAGCCGCGTCGCTCAGCTTGGCGGTATATCATGTCTACGGGTCTCTGCGACGGTGTCATTCCTCCTGCAGTGCGGAGTCCATAAATGTACGCTAGACTGGCCTGATCTGCGTCACAGTACGTGCAAAGAGAGGCTTCCAGAGAGAATTTGCCTATTTGTGAGGGTCATCGGGTCAGGGCATGACGTGTCACGCTTTTGGGTTTGACCGGCAGAAACTTTGCTGGATTCTCCAGCACCGAAAGAGGAGTTCAGCAGCTGGATGTTGGAAACTTTAAATCTGCCACTCACATCCCCACAGGTGAAAGTGATGGTGCGCATCTGCCCCTCGACGGGCCCCCTGGATTCCTCAGAGTCCATGTCCTTCCTGAAGGTGGATCCCCGCAAGAAGCAGCTGACCCTTTATGACCCTACCCTCAACACACACCCCAACTCAGGGCCTCGGCGTGCTGTGGTGGCCGCCCCCAAGATGTTTGCCTTCGATGCAGTCTTCACCCAGGATGCCTCCCAGGTAGGAACCACCCCATTCCCAGTTAACGTCCCACACTTGCCTCAGGGATGGTGTGTTGGGTGCCCGTTCCTCAAGGTTTTTTTACATTTGTATTTGAGGCCTGAAACTGCAGCTGTAGATTAGGCTTAACGGCTGCTCTCCGCAGCTGACATGACAGAGGCGTCTTGGCGGCGAGGGAGTGGCTGACAGCCGCATCCCTGCCGGTTTGCGTTCCACGGGCTTTCGGAGACGCATAATGCCTCCATGCTAATTGCCAGTGCTGACAGTAAGAGTGTTTGGTGGACGCAGGCCTCGCTGAAGGGGACCGGCCAGTGGCAAGCAGCTGTCTGGCACCCAGCTGGTGACGAAGCCGCTGATGTGACAGCTTTGGCATTTTAAAACCCCATCATAGAGCAGTGGGGGTGGAGTTGGGGGCTCCTTTAGGTCCGCCTTCTCCAACACTGCTCTGTGGGGATTCACCAGCCATTGCAGGGTGGGTCGACAGGAATGTATGAGTGCTTTATCAAGTCTCTCTCTCCCCCCCCTCAGGCGGAAGTATGTTCGGGGACAGTAGCGGAGGTCATCCAGTCAGTGGTGAATGGAGCAGACGGCTGCATCTTCTGCTTCGGCCACGTCAAACTAGGTAACCCAGGACGTGTCCCTGTAGATTGCCAGCCTGCCCCTGCAGGTCGTCAGCTGCCAGCCCCCCCCCTCTTGGCCTGCTGCTTTGGAGTGCACTCAGAGCCCTGCTGTTAATTGACTTGGCGGGCACCGCATGTCCTGTGAGCCTCGGCCCTGAGGTTGCTTCCTGAGGTTCACACAAAGACAGTCAGGGCTCTTGTGTCGGGGACCATATTGTCCCACCGCCTTTTCATTGGCTTTACTTGGGGTCCACGGCGGTGGCACGGAGCGCCTGGCCGGGCGACTGCAGGGGGGAAGCAGGGCCAACATGTCTGAAAAGGCCGTGTAATTAACCCCCCTGCTCTCCGAATGTGAAGGGCTTCCATTTTCCAGCTCTTTGGCTCCTGAGTATCTCATTGTTCCTCTCCCTGTTCTTGGCAACTGTGGGGTATCTAGCCTCCAGCTGTGGCTGTCAGAGTCTCTCTCCATGTTAATGAGTAACTGTGTATCCAAAAAAAAAAAAAAACAAGTCAATGCGAATGGGAAATAATGAATGTTACCGGGGTGGCATGAATGATGTCACCTTGAATGGATGTGCTCCGCCCCCTCCAACACCTGTTCCGGTCTCATCCAGGCAAGACGTTCACCATGATCGGCAAGGACTCCTCCACCCAGAGCCTGGGCATCGTCCCCTGCGCCATCTCCTGGCTTTTCAAGCTGATCAACGAGCGCAAGGAAAAGACGGGCACGCGCTTCTCTGTCCGCGTGTCTGCCGTGGAGATCTCCGGCAAGGACGAGACGCTCAGCGATCTGCTGTCTGAGGTGGCCAGTGGCAGTCTGCAAGACGGCCAGTCGCCGGGAATCTACCTGCGGGAGGACCCCATCTGCGGCACCCAGGTAAGCTAGCAGCCAGGCATCTACGATCCAACCAGTCTGAAGAGCTGTCCTGTGCCAGGTCCTCGATCTTCCCTGTCAGGACCGTCATTAGCGGACCCGAATCCCCTTGCCCGCTCATTCCACTGCATGTCAGCTCCTGTATATGTCCACGCATGTTGCCCACGTATCTGTGTCACACTGGATCTAGCCATATTGCGAATTGCCCTGGGCTTGGGCGGTTTCTGCTTTGACGGCCCTGACAGGTGCTTTCGTCAGATGTTGTTTTTTTTCTGCCAAGGACCGGCACTTCAAAGGGAGCCTCGAGTCCTCTGAAGCTCTCCTCTTCCCCTCCTGAAGGACCCCCCACCCCCACATTGCTCTAGAATGGAGCTTTAGCATTCCAGGGATACAGTGCTTCCTGGCACCCCCCCATTACCTCTCCTAATCCCCTCCCTCAGTGTGCATATCTGCTCCTATTATTGCCCAGGAGATTCAGTTTGATAGGCAAGAAATGTATGCCTAGGTCCAATTAGCTGGCTTCTTGCGCCCACGTTTCCTCCTCCCTAAAATGTAACCCCTTGCTCCCCCGACTCCACTCAGCTCCAGAACCAGAGCGAGCTCCGCGCTCCCACTGCTGAGAAGGCCGCCTTCTTCCTGGATGCAGCCATCGCCGCGCGCAGCACCAGTCGGCCTGACTGCGACGAGGAGGACCGCCGCAACTCGCACATGCTCTTCACGTTGCACATCTACCAGTACCGCATGGAGAAGAGCGGGAAAGGAGGAAGTGAGTAGCCCAGCTCGTCTGCCCATCAGTCACTTGCCGTAGCCTGCAGTAACGTTTGTCAGTTGTGACCTGAGCTGGTGTCTCTCCCCACACTTCCTGTTACACTTGAACGCCAAGAATGCCGGCAGGCCGGTTTCAGATGAACCCAAACGTTGCTGGATGCCATCCCATTTTGAGCTGACTTCCTCTGCCCTTTCTGCCCTTTGTCCCTTTAACAAATGGCTTCACTTCCCGGGATTTTTTTATCCCCTTTTCCTTGCCTCTTTGCCGCCTTTGAAAGGACCCCCCGTGGGAAAGTAAGTCCTTGTAGAATGTGCCAGATTGCATGTGGCCAGCCTGCCGACCTCTGCCAGCTCAGCTCCTTACTGTATCTCGTGAGGGTGTGATGGCCTCACTCTCATTTATTTGCTTGGACATCGTTGTCGGGTGGACGAAGGGATTAATCCGGCTCAGACTGAGCTTCCCACACTGCCGAGTAAAAGCTGCGTTAATGAGCATCGCCTGAACTGATTACTAAAACCTTAACAAGAATATTAATGAGCAGGGAAATTTTTGTTTGATCAGCACAAGTGACGTTGAGGGCTCCCTTACGTGAGGCCTGTTGCTCGTGCTTCACTGTGGCAGCAGCTGTGCAGAGCGGATACCTCCTAACGTGCAAATAAATCAGAGCAGGTAATGAGGTATGGCGTACCTTCTCAGGAATGTTTATGTCCCAGTGCTACTGTCAAAGGTGTGAGGCTAGTTTTTACTGCAGTGCTGAATCTGGATTCTGGACACCAACTCTACTGTTTCTGCTGACGTCCGGAGGCCACTGCCCTGGGCGTAGAGCATCTGTCACATGCAGACGTTCACACTGTAGCGACCTATCGCCCGATTTTCCCAGGCAAGGGTGCCAGCACCACGTATACCATAATATCAGTGTCAGTGCCCAGTGACCCGTCTGACATCATCGTAGTGTTGGTATGTTGCACAAAGCGCCTGGTTTCTGGACCTGCATAGATTTATCTTTAAACCAGGGATTTGAAACACAGCACATCTTAGTCATGAATAAACCAGATGGTAACGTCAGCCAATGGTCTGGCTTCTCCTGACCAGAAAACTAGAGGCACCTGAAGGAAGCGATCATGTGTGCACAGATGAAAGCTCACCACCACTATTTGCTCCCCCACTAGTGTCTGGAGGCCGGAGTCGCCTGCATCTCATTGACCTGGGTAGCTGCGAGAAGGTGCTGAGCAAGAGCAGGGATGGAGGTGGTGGCCTGTGCCTGTCACTTAATGCCCTCGGCAACGTCATTCTGGCCCTGGCTAACGGGGCTAAGCACGTCCCTTACAGGTGAGGTGCCAAGGGGTCATCCTTCCTCAGTCCGAAAATAAATGAGTGAGGGATGAGGGGCAGGGCTTGTGCAGATGTACACACTCTGACAGCTTTACAGCTGCACAGGCTCTGCTATGGCTTGCATGTGGGTAAATCACTGTGGCTCATTTTACGTGGTAAAAGTTGGAGGACGAAATGTGAAATCCGGGAAACATGGGAGAAGCTATCAATAATGGAAAGGAGAATGAGACTGTGGCACTGGAAGAAGGAAGATGCAGTAGAAGAGGAGGAGATAAGGGGGTAGTGAGAGTTGTGTGGAAGTTGAAGATAGGATCAGCAGAGAAGGAGTGGGGTGGGAATGGAACTGGGAGATCTTACTTGTTACTGCTCTCAGGAAAACTGTGCATAAATCACTGTGTTTACAGTTTCCCAATTTAGTCCTTGAGAACTCCCAGACGACTCATGTTTTTATTCCGTCCAAGGTTTTTTATTTCTGCCAGGTTGTCCACATTTTTTCTCCCTACCGGGAGCTGTGAGAGAGCAAACACATGGACTGTCTGCGAGTCCCTGAAGACCTGATTCAGAAACACTAGTTTAGAGTGTAGAGTTAAGACTATCCATTCTGCCGGAGGTAAACAGTTGTATGAAAATGTATTAATATGAGCACAGACTGGTATAAGTCAGGCTCTGATTTTACGGTGAAAGCCTGCTTGTCATGTCATGAGAAGTGTGAGTGTGTCCTGGGGACCTGGATGTTGGCACCAGCGTGAGCTGTCTGGCTTTGATGTGCAGGGACAGCAAGCTGACAATGCTGCTGCGGGAGTCGCTGGGCAACATCAACTGCCGCACCACCATGATCGCACACATCTCCGACTCGCCGACGCAGTACACCGAGACACTCACCACCCTGCAGCTGGCCTCGCGCATCCACCGCATGCGGAAGAAGAAGGCAAAGGTCAGCCACATTTGGTGCTCACTGGGGCTCATTGCTCTGCTGCAGATGGATGCCTGCTTCTCTGTCACTGACGGCCCTTTTTGACTCGATAATTAGACTGGACGCGGTGGGGGTGGTGAAATATCCACCAGCACAGGAACCTTTAAGATCTATAAAATTCATCAGCATCTCTGTTAATGAACGGCAGTTATAGCAATGATTCAGAGTTAGTTTTTCTTGTTTATCTACACTGTGTAATCAATATGTGTGCCTTGGGAGGTGGGTAATGAATGTACTCAGATTAAGGAAATATACTTTCAGAATAACGAGCCAGAAAGACAGCACATATTTATAATGCTGCTTGGGACACAGTTGTAATACACAACTTGGTGGTGGTGTTGTAATATTGACCAGTGCTTTTGTGGTTCCCCATTGTTGTGCATTTTTCACCTTTACCATATCGACATGTTAAGACACCATTGATATTTACCCTCAGGTTAACTGTGTCCTGAGTGCAGATTTGTCATTAAATAATTCAGTGATCAGTGACAGGGCTCAGAGTCGTGAATTAAAGCAATTTTGGATGTAACGAGACCCAGTGGTCAAACTAGATGTCTGCTTTGAAAAATGTTTAACTGTACTGCCTCTGTAATGTTTTCAGTATGCGTCAAGCTCCTCCGGTGGGGAGAGCTCCTGTGAGGAAGGCAGAATCCGTCGGCCGCCCCATCTGAGACCCTTTCATCCCAGAACAGTTGCACTGGACCCAGACCTGCCACTCCTAGTCAGCGACCCGGACTACTCCTCCAGCAGTGAACAGTCCTGTGATACCGTCATCTATGTGGGACCTGGGGGAGCTGCTCTCTCGGACCGCGAGCTCAGCGACAATGAGGGTCCACCCGCATTTGTGCCTATCATCCCCTCCCTCAATAGGAAGCGTACCAAGGATGGTCCTGTGGACCGGGACCATTTCAAATGCAACACATTTGCAGAGCTTCAGGAGCGTCTGGAGTGTATCGACGGCAGTGAAGAGCCAACTGTTTTCCCTGGGGAGGGCAAGAGCTCTCAGACTGGGTCCAAGTTGGACAATGGAGCTGCTAAAGCTAAAGACAATGCTGCAGTGCCTCCAAGGACTCCTGTTAAGGCCTCCTACCAAGAGAACAACTCACCTAGGCAGTCTCCTCAGTGTACATCAGCTAATCTGACTTGCAGCACTCCATTTAAGTCCACAGCAGAACATTCCAAATGGTCAACATCTGCTTCAGATGGGGGTGTTGTGGAAAGTCTGAGTCGAACAAGTGCGGATGGGGAGAAGGTGCTCACGTCAGATGGACGAGAAGTCACATCCAAATATGGTAGCACCACGTCCCAGGACTCTGAACCGGTGGTGCGAGAGAAGGTCTATGTCCACAAGAGGCCCCTCCTCAAACCCGCACCTCCTCCTCCCCAACAGAGAGAGCCTATGACACTTTACCCTGAGTCAGAGGGAAGCTCTGCAATGAGGATGCCACCAGTAGGAATGAGTCATCAATCACTGAAGCGAGGGGAGCCTGGGAGCTCCCCAGTCCTTGGAAGAGCCAACCCCATGAGTAGGTCCCCCATGGAGGTGAGCCACCTGCGCTCTACCTTTAGAGGAAGATGCTTCGACAGGGATATCTTGAGGACTACAGTCACCCTACAGCAGCCTGTGGAGCTCAATGGAGAGGATGAGCTGGTGTTCACTGTGGTGGAAGAGCTATCCATAGGCAGTATCATAGACAATGGGAGGCCCTCAAGCATCATTAGCTTCAACAGTGACTGCTCCCTCCAAGCCTTGGCTTCTGGCTCTCGGCCAGTTAGCATCATCAGCAGCATCAATGATGAGTTTGACGCTTACATGTCCCAGGAAGGTGCTTCCGGTATAAACACTGACATAGTGCCAGAGGAAGTGTTTGACTGCCCTGGAAGCAGGTGTTCTTCTATCAGTTCCTGGCTCACCGAAGTGAGTGTGGGTACACTTGAGAGTGAAGGTACCCCTTCTGCAGATAGGTTTTTGCAGCAGCCTAAGCATATTGGCCCAGAGGGTACTTTCTATTTGGATTCCCTTGGCATGTTCCACAAGGAGCCATTTAACCCTCAGGATGCCAAGAGCTCCTTGAATGACAGTGGCTTTTGCTTCTCTGAGATGGACAGTGACAGTATCACGTCCAGCAAACTGTCACTGAGCATAACAAGGTGTCCTTCATCGTCGGAGTCCATTAAAGTGGCCACAAGAATTTCTAAAGAGACAAAAGCGAATACTCTTAACAGTTTGCAGCCATCGCAGATCCCTCAAGGAGTTCACTCCAGTCTTCCCAAAAAAATTAAACCTACCTCATCTGTTCCTCAGAGCAGCAGTAGTCGTGAACTGCAGAGGCAGGAAGGCAAGCAAGAAGACCCATGGCTACGCATTGATAATCCGTCAGATTCTCGAGCCAGTGACTCCAATTCTGCAGGGAAGTTCTCTAGGAATGGCACAAGCAGCATACCCTCCAGGAAGCCAGACATGAACAGCAACAGTGTACCTCGACCGCCTAATACACTTGTGTCTACCTCATCCCAAAGGGTGGTGGATGGCTGTGAGAAATCTAGTAGCAAGAAAACAGAGACTCCGAGTAAAATGCCACAACTTCGACGTGGAGCAACCACTCTGGGCACTGTCCCTGTCATCCATAACTCCTCTGATTCCCGGGGGACCCAAGATGTCATGGCTGGAGCTGTTAGTCTGAAGTTTTCTTCATTGGGGAAAAAGACAAATGGACAGAAAGGTAGTATGCTACCAAAGCCTGGTGGCAGCTCACCTCCTGCTCCACCTGTCCGTAAATCCAGCCTAGATCAGAAAAATCGGATCTTGTTGCCCCCAAGTGCCTTAAAGTCAGCAGGTATCGATGGAGGAAAGTCCCCAGCACCCAGAGCAGCTTCATCAGAAGACGAGCTTGAGATGCGGCTCAGAAGTAATTCTGGCAGCCACAAAACATCCAGCCTAAAAGTAGACTGCAGCTCAGGCAAAGCAACATCGAGTCTTAAGACAAGAGGAGGCAAAGGGGACACTGGACAGTGGTATGGGAGTCAGACATCCCTAGAGAGATGTGACAGCTTGAGTTCTGTGGGATCCAAGCCAGGATTATATAGAGAAAATAGTGGGGCAAGTCTGGGCAGTAATGGAAAATCCAGTAGGTCAGTGCCAAGGCTTGGGGCCCCGACTGCTGCCTCCACTCCCACTGCAACTTCTCCTCCTCCTTGTGTAGTGCAAGGGGCCCCAGGAAAAGCAGGGCTGTTGAAAGTTAGTGTCAACCCCAAGACTATGGGTGTCAGTGGGAGCAAGACCCGCTCAATATCGACAAGTAGTTCTAAGGCCTTGAGTTCTTCTACCAAATCTCTGGCTGCTCCAGCTGCACGCAACACCGGCCTGCCTCCCACAGGGAAGATGGGGCCTCGTTCTGTCACCGGGGTGAACAGCAAGCCTGGGAGGGGCACCATCATGGGAACAAAGCAAGCCATCCGTGCTGCTAATAGCCGGGTCAGTGAGCTGGCTTCAAGTGGCCCTGGGAAGCACCTCAGGGGCTCGGCAGACTCAGACAGTGGCAATGACAGTGGGGTAAACCTCAGTGATGACAAGCCCACCGCCCTCGCACTGCCCTCCCCGTACAGTAAGATCACTGCACCGCGGCGCCCGCAGCGGTACAGCAGTGGACATGGGAGCGATAACAGTAGTGTTCTCAGTGGGGAGCTGCCCCCTGCCATGGGTCGCACTGCCCTCTTCTATCACAGTGGGGGCAGCAGTGGGTATGAAAGCATGATCCGGGACAGTGAGGCTACGGGCAGCGCCTCCTCAGCCCACGATTCCATGAGCGAGAGTGGGATGTCCTCTTCCGGCCGTACCAGAGCATCCAAATCCCCCAAGAAGAGGTCGAATGGTGAGGCATCAATCTATAACTCTGCTATTTTGTTCATCATCAGAGTATTCAGGTCCCCTGAATCAGTCCTTGTATTGCCAAAAGGCTATAAATAAAATTATCCTTTGGTACATCGGAAAGCAAAGGATGTATCTCACTTTAGCAGCAAAAATAACATTTTATGCAATCATTTAGACTCTTCAGTGACACCCAGCCATTGCCTATTTAGAGATGTGTAACTGGCACAAGACTCCCTGGTTTCACAATTGAGTAACGTCTATAAATAACCACTAGCTGCTATGTAGGCAAAATGTATGTGTATGAATTTCCTGTCATGGTGTTAATGGTTTGCTTGCAGTTTTTATATTCCATTAGTCACAAATATGCATCTCTAAGCTTGAGATTTGTGCTGTAGCACAGTCGGATTGTTAGGGAGTTGAGTGATTGGAGGATCCCACTCTTTGTCATGATAGGTAATAACTTCAAGAAATGAGAGCAAGGTATAAGCTTTAATGTATAATCTGTGATGCTGTGAACATGAAACAACAATTGAGTCCTGGTCCTTCTAGCCTGAGAACATTATTCTGCATTCAGATACCCATGCAACGTGCAATTTAAGATATATTTCATGCACAGAATAGAACTATATTGAATTCCCCTCCTGTTGAATCTCATCAGGCGATCCTATTCACTCTCAGATTTATGTTGTCGACCTGTGTAATTCATATCTGTTGTAGGTGCAATAGATAGCACCATACACTATATGCATGCAATCAATACCAACCGCGGGTTCAAGTCTAGTATCGCTTCAGATCTTTGGCCTCATACATATTTATTAATATTGCTGCATACTGCTGGATAAGCCTGATGTATATTTCTCTGATCTGACTTCGATCGTTGACTGTTTTATTTATTTTTTTATTTGTTGTGCCTCCAGGTCTCCAGAGGAGACGTTTGATCCCTGCCCCCCTCCCGGACAGCTCTTCACTGGGGTGGAAGCCCAGCACCACTGGGCAGTGGGTGGACCTGCCCCCACTGTTGCCCGGCACTCTGAAGGAGCCCTTTGAGATCAAGGTGTATGAGATCGATGACGTGGAACGGCTACAGAGGCGGAGGATGGAGGATGTGGCCGAGGTGAGCTGCTGCTAAGGGGGAATGTGGCTCTGTCATCAAATCTGTCTTCAGTTGAGTTTGACTGTTTTGGGTGGAGCCATGGAATTATTTTGTCAGTTAAACCTGCTTAAGGTTCAGGAAAATGTGTTTTGTTCCTGGATGCCTTCTTGATAGTCCCAATACAGGACAGGCACAGAGCAGGCTGTCTTGGGTGGGCTGGTTCGTTATTAATGAACGTCTGTTTTGACTGCCTGACCTTCTTCCATCCACTTGGCAGCAAATGACTGTGTTTAAGTGCCTGTGACGGCTTGCTGGGTGTTTTTTTGTCATGTGGGTCTCTGCAGAAACGTGTGTGTGTGTGTGGGGGGGGGGGGGGGTAACGGCACATGGCCGGGCCAGGCGATGTGACATTCCCGGGGCCCGTCTTGGGCGCCGAGGCGCACCGGCCCCCGCCGGCCCCCACCGGCCCCCGGACCCGCTAAGGAGCTGTCACAACACATTAGCAGCTGGCTGCAGTTGCCCTCTGGCACTTCCTGGCGGTGCAGGCCGCCGGTTCGAGCCGGGGTCGCCCACGGTGCCTACTGCTGGCCTAATGAGGCTGGCAGCTTGTTTATGGTCTGCCGGCATCCCTGTGATTATTTCCACCTCTTCGGCACGCCTGGCCGGTCCGGGCCTCTCTCCGGCGGAGCGGGAAGTCAGCGGCAGAGACTGCGGATGGCATGTTCCAAATCGGGGGACGGGGGGATGCCATTGGAGCTGCTTTTCTGAATGGAAAACGCCAATAAAAACAACGGTTTGGGTCATTATTCACTCCCTCACTTAAGATTTTATTGTTGAGGGACGGTGAGTTCGAGCAAAAATTAGGAGAATAACATTGAGCACGGGTGGGAATTCAAAGCTGCTTTTTGAATTGTTTGAGTGCCCCCTCCCACACAAATCTATGAACCCTTCTCTGTGCCCCCCTGCCCCCTCCCCATTCCCGAGGTGCTGCACTCACTTTAACTCCCCCCCCTAGCCGGATTTATTGTTCTAGGCTTTGCCGAACACGGGCTTGGGTCTATGTGGCGGATTGCAAGCATTTGCTTTCAATGAAAACCCCGTCTTAGATTACAGGGCAGCGGGGGCAATTTCCCCCATCCCAGATGGGGGCCGATCCCCCCCACCCTTGTTTGCCTAAAAACAGTAGGGAGGACAAGCTCCAGTATAACATCGGCCTGCTCCTTTAGCTGAAGTATAAACACGTACCAGGAGTACGGATACAGTTGTGGGGGGGCGGGGGGTTGAATTCTGGAAAATATGGGACATGGGGTTTTTAGAGGGAAAAATCTATCATTCCTCCACAATGAGTGAGGAGTCTGTCCGTACCTTAAAAGCTTCCCCTTGTCGATCCGCAGCTCCGTGAGCCTTCTCTCTCTTTCCCGACAGGAAAGGGCTGGACAGGGTGTTTTATATGGAATGTAGGAAGCGATTCCCCTCCTAATGGCGTATATAATTCAGGTGCCCTAAAGGCATGCTTTCAGGAATTCTTTAGCCCGAGGTAATGGGGGGAGCAGGGGCTGTTTTCGGGCCTTGATTATTCTATTGATGCACGGAGCTAGAAGAAAGAAAGAAATCTTCAGTGGATTATGTGCGATATTCCCATTAATTATCCCATTAATTAATTATCAATGACTCCGGTAGATGGAGTTAAAATATGGTCATCCGGCGCGGCGTGCCGCTATTGCCGAATTCCAACGGCGTCCGGTCACGCTTCCTCCCTGCCTCCCCCCCCAGCCGGAAGCATCACGGTGAAGGAGGTTATCCCATAAAACATTTCCAGAGCTTGCCACCTTGTTTACCTGCCTCATGTTTCCTTTATGACTTATTATTTTATGTGGAGGAATCGCTTGGTGTCTGAATAATGCTAATAACCATTCTAAAATGGAGGGGGGGGAGTCTTTTTAGGGCAGGGGACAGCTGGGGGGGGGCTTTTTATTGGGCCAGTGCTGTATAGAATGCCTTTAATAACTGGAATTATGATTTAGCGAGATATGTGGAGGTGTATTCATTAAATGCAGAATAGGCCCACATAACTTGCCGCCTTCTGCTCAATGGTGGGTTAAGCTCTCTCTCCTACCTCCTCTATGCCCCCCTCCTCGTGTAACTGTCCTTAATAAAACCTTATCAAGCGTTGACAGGTCACTGTAAGCACTGAAGCAGTATTGTTATTAAAATCGCAGGAACTCAAAGCTCTGCTCCGTTATAACTT
>JABFDZ020000030.1:15368883-15399703 GCA_019775955.2 Pollimyrus isidori | reverse complement strand
GACATGAACCTGGGAAGTCGACATGGAAGGACGGCGAAGAGTAGCGGCAAGTTGGGCGATACGCTGAGAGCGAGGCGGCAAGTACACGGCCCACAAAACTGGAGATGTGGGAGTTCGGAGAGGAGCGGCGGCACAAAACAAACCCTCTGTGAATCTCACTGTGTCGGAGAAATAGGAGGAAAGCAAGACTTTAGCTCTGGCAGAAAGGCTTTCACTCAGCTGCGATGAGGAAGATGGGAGTGCCGTTTGTTTTTTACCCAAGCCAAAAAGTGCCTTTTTTTACAGACTGATTTCCAGTGAATATTTTTTGTATGGTGCTAGTAAAAAAAAAGAAAAGAAGCCAGCATACCTAAGCAAAACCCTAAGCATATTCCTTTTAAGGAAAAGAAACATATTTTATATTGCATTGTACAGTGTATTTATATCATCATACAGTATGTAAAATATCATTTTAGGTAAAAAAAAATGAAATAAAATGAGAAAAAAGATGAGCAATAAGGTAATGTTATTGCATCCTAGACTTTGCCTTTCTCATGTTAAAACCTCAATCAGCCTGTGCCCTGGTCATGTAGCCTGCGGACCTTAGGGATTATTTCGTTTTTTTTTGTTGTTGTTGTTGTTTTGTTACGTTATTTTGTTGTGGAGGACTCACTGTTACGATGCACCTCCTTCGGCCCGGTGGGGGCTGATTAACTGAACTGTTCCACCTCCCTCCAGTTGCCTTGATCACGAAAACCCCTGCAGGCCCACGGATCACCAGTGGCCAGCTAGCTCAGTGAGATGGTGGAGGTCCTTTGGTGAGTTCGGGGAGATCCGGTGAAATGGCGGCTTGGCAGCTCAGTCACCTGCCGGTAGTAGCCGCTTAGGCCTGAAACCGAAGTCACCATTAGAAATTTACCCCGCGTGCATGTTTGTCTGCAGCGGTTAAGCGGACATTGGCATGGCACCAGGCCAGGGCGTCTCGCGGTGCTGATGTTGAACGGGCAGGTTATGGTATGGAGGTATTCTATGCATACCACCACTCTTACCACAGGAACTCCACACTTCGTGTATGTAGCTCAAAGGTGCCCACAGTCCTAATGTCTGCTGCAGCCTCAGAAACTCGCTCTAAGCCAGGGGTTTGAGTACTACACTCATTTGATTCCGTTTCTGTTCCACGTGTCACAAATGCTGGGTTCTCGTAGACACTGCTCAAGTAATTAAACCGGTTCCGGATCAAACCTGTCAATGGTTTCAGCCACGAAAATGCCCTATGATGCTGGTGCCACGGACTTGGGGAACAAACCGCACTTCGGCCCAATGAAGCTGCCAGTGTGAGTCTCTGTTCAGTCCTCTGCTTCAGCCACTGAAGCCCCTTTTGGGTTTCCAGAGGCGGAAACAAACAAGGTCTGGCTCATTTAATCGTTTTGGGTTTACGACTCTGAGCCCTCTGTTGTTCTTTTCTAAAAATATATTCTCAGGCCCTTTTCTGAAGATGCTGCATGATATTTTTATTCATTGTTTTGTATTATCCATACTGTTATTTTGTAATAAATCCATGAGTAGAATGCACAGTTAGTTACAAGAACTGACTATTGCCAAACAGAAACATTTTTATGAAAGGTAATGACAGTATATGTATGGTTACATTTCATATCAAAACCTATTTTCTAATGTCTCTGGTTTTGTACAGGGATTCCGGATACTGTGTATAGATGTATAGTATGCCAGCCTGCGTTGACTTTTACTTGTGAATAAAAGATGTCCCTTCTTAATTATTTGTTCTGTTGCAGTTTGTTTGCATCATCTTAAATTCATTTAATTCTCTCAGTACTACATAGGTCTGTAGCTCTGTTGCATAATAGATTATGGATCTATTATCATTGTCCTGTTGTTGACTTCCAGAGATGTGGATAATCAACTAGAGCATGAAGAGAGGTGATGTGGGTAGTCATTCTTAAAAGAACAACTTCCCATGACCTGAATTGTATCAGAAAATGCCTGGTATAAAACACTGCATAGAATCAGCATGATTTTGTAAGCACACATTTCCCCATACTTGAGGTAGACTGCTGAGCTTGTAAACAGTGCTTTATGTCCACTGCCTTTATGACATGACGGATCAGATAAGGAACTCCGCACAAGACATTTGTCTTAAGCTCGAAGGCCATCCTTCACATTGTTTGCAGACGGCACTTTCCTGACATGCTAGACAGCAGGGCTGACATGGGCCAGACACCACTTTCCCTCCATGAGGTGTGGGGTGAACTGAGGGGCCAAGAGGTGAGCCTGGTCTGATTGGGTCAGGCCTGGCAGCAGGTGGCTCTGCTACTGTGATCCCGCCAGCATGGCGATCTGCTGCAAAACAGGATAAGATCTGCAGTTCTTACTTGGAAGACTCAATGGAAAAAACCATACTGGGTGTAATCAACTACTGACCAGACACCTGATACCTCCTTGATGCTGTGTCAATGCAACTTTCCTAGATGCTCCTTCTTTGTGAAGAGCAGCCATTTAATCACATCGCAGATAATGGTATTAGCGGTTGAAAATCCATTCATCAGTCCTCCACAAGTAGAGCAGAATAGAGATCACCCCTTACAGTAATCAGAAAACAATCCTTGATGATAATGCCACAGTCATGATTTTGATAAGACCATCAGAATATGCCAGCCTTAACAGCAGCTACCCTTCCCATTATCTCCCTTAGTCTAGGTCTAAGCTACACTAGTCCGAGCAAAATCCTCTTTGAACTCGGGCTTCAGGCTCCCTCTCTGATTTCACAACAGCTTAATTCTGTTCGAGATATAATTGCAGTCTTCGGCAATGCATGAGGATTTTCGCCAGATATTAATAGTATGATGGAAGGCTTTACCAATACACTCCCTTGGCATGTTTAGACTCAGGCATGGTTCACTGGGTCCAGTTTAATGTTCTGGTAAATAGCACATAATAAATCAGGGGCAACTGTTAATTGTTGCTTGTCAGAGGGGATTGTTCATCCCTGCTGCTTTGACTCGATTACTTTTGATACTCTTGTTTTACATGTATTTGATTTTGGTGCAGTAATTATCTGCTTTTTCTGTGTGTTTTTTTTACTTCCTTAGGGAGATTATATTTCTTGACGTTTCTCTCTCATAGCTATATCTTCTTTAATAACAAAGTCCCTTGAACAAGAAAGTTGAATGAACAGCTAGTACCCCTTCGAATTCATGCTGAAAACTAAACATTCACAGGCACATCTCTGGCCAGCTTTGTGTCTGAATGAATCATTTGAATGAATCATTTAATGCAGTGGTCTGTGGACCAAACAGTGTCCTTGTTGTTTTCGTCTCCTTTCTTTAGAGAGATGAATGGTCTTCTGGATGGGAATGTCCCATAATGCATTCCTCCTTGGAAGTTCAACTTATTAAAAAAGAAAGATTATTTGGCTGCCTTAGGAGCGCAGCTGGGCACTATATCTCTAATCAAATCTGCAGACACATTGCTTGTCTTCTAATAACAAAGCCGGCAGCGTCCTATTCACTGCCTAATGGCTCTCATTGAAGTTTAATCCTAGTTTTTATCGGGAGCTACAGATAGCACATTTTAATTTCCTTTCCCCAAAAAGGGGACAAGGATGACAACATGTTGTGGCAGATAACTCAATTCAGTGATGTCTGCACACTAGGAGACAACACATACCTATTATATATACAACACTTGATGCAATTTTGAGACTAAATAACATCTCTCTCCTGGAGTCACCATTTTCTGATAGGGTTAGCCACATCTCATTCATTCACCATAGAAACCTGGTTGTTCTTGTAGCCTTCAAGGACATATAAGGATGAGGTTCTTATAATAACCGGCGGGTGAGGAAATCCAACTGGGCAACTTGGACCACACACTGCACGGTGTGCTAAGTCTATGTCTAAGGGTCAAACTAAATCAGTTCCCTTGTTCCCGTCAGGAATGTTAACAGCATTTAGTTGCCTTGATCTGCAAGGCCAGATTTTCACGTTGTGGTCAGGCAATGGGCAGGACGCCCGTGCAATTTATCCACAGAAGAGAGGAAGGCATGATGCCCAGCGGTGGCAAGCTGAGGGCCTCACTAATCCCATTGCCTGCTGGCTCCGGCAGTGCTGGCTGCAATCAAGATGAAATCTTAAAAGCAGTCGAGTGCCTATTATTTATCTGCAAAGTGGCACTGACGTGGCGACGTGTGGCACGCCGTGATTGGCTGAAGCATGCATGTGGGCACTCGTCCTCGGGCACGTGCCACCCACAATCTGGGAAGTGGACGGGGGGAGAATGGGCATCATTAAAACCAAAAGGGACAAGCCCCATAGAAATACCACGCTGACATTTTAGTCCTGTGATCAGCCATGCGAACCTATACAATCTGTGTGGACTGCTGACATGCTTAATATAGCATTCAAGGTTTCTATAAACAAAATATGAATTAGGCATATAGGAAGCAGTAGTTTGAACAGAAGGGTAATATACAAGTTGAAGCATATGTGGATAAAAAAACAGGCTGGCATTGGCATTAATACGTTTTCTTTTCACTGTTTACAAGCAAGACCATTGAACTGAAAACCTCAGGTAATAAAGCAGGGTTTTGAAACTGTCTGCCAGCATTCATGCCCCAAATTCTCTTTTAGAAGCTAAGTGTGATTCCTAGCAGAGCTGCCAATGTGCTTTGTGTATGGGCTGATATTTGTGCCACTAGAAACTGAATATGAATTTTGTATATTTGAATCTGCAGTTTTCCGCATTACAAAACTGAATCTGAATTTAATAGTTTGAATCTGGATTCCAGAAACTCGAGATTGAATTTTAAGAGGTAGGACAAATGCTGTCTTGAAATTCAATTTCAATCTGGTGTGACAGACATCTGGGTCATTGAGGAAAAGTAATCGACCGTAGATTCACAACACGAGCCATTCCCACGTTTGCAGGTCAGGGTAAGAGAGGAGGAGTGTGCCGGGGTGTAGCAAGCGCAAATGTGGGATCATATACATAATAAATATTAAGCAGTACTGGCACTGCTATATCTTAATCTTTACCGTACCCCCATTTCTCACAAGTTGCCAGTACTGTGCTACTCATAGACAAGGGTTTTCGCGAGAGTGGCGGGGCATCGCGCACAGTACCGACAGTGTTGTTGAGGCGCTTCTGTTGTTCCCAAACACCCCCGCCGCCGTTCTCACGGTCAATACATTAGCGACAGCATATTTGTGTTTCAGTTACGCCTTAGGTATCACTGCTCCCTCACTCAATCGCTTATACATTCTCGTACCACAAGCCATGTAACATCACAACAATAATGGCAACTTTCGGTCCAATCTGCATTGTTTGCGATGAATGCCTGGCACGTTTTTGAATGCGACTAGCGATGCTAACACTTTGCACAGTGAATTCACCCCCAGGGGCAGCAGTCAGCCTCTGACCGCCCTGACTAAGGCAACCTATGCTATGTGAGAGGTCACTGCTTTCCCGCAACCAGAGACCACACCTTCCCACATTGAAGACACATTTATCGCATCTTCAAACCTGCTGCAAAGGGCTCCCCCTATAGGTGATGGTATGACAGTGACTCACAGTAAGTGGCGGTAATTCAGATCGAGGGTGATCTAACCTTATTTTTCAAATAACCACACAACTAGTTACACAACACAATCAAGCAGACATTGGAAGACATAAAACGGTACAAGAATGTTTTATGAATTACGTTCTTTGCTTTGTGTGATGTTTTTGTGAGATTTTATTAAAATAATACATGGGTATTATTTCAGGTATCTGGGTCCAGGTTAATTTGAGCATCTGCCATTTTGATGTTGTCCTGCCTTGTTGCTGGAGATACTGCCTGCCACATCTTTAGTTCTATTCTGACTGTAGTGTCTGGACTGTGGAGTGCTGAGTATAGGCCAAGAACTCAGCTTGCGGAAGGTCAGAGAGTCAAAGGTACATTTTTAAAGAGACCAGGAACTCCTGGCTCATTACTAATACTGTCATCAAAAGCAATGAGAGTTATTATCGTACTATCCAGAGCCGGAGAAATCGGAATGCAGATACGTTGCATTGGAATGTGGTGGACAGACGGTGTGTTGGTGATATCAAAGTGCAGCAATCCCGCTTGGCGCTCCTGACACTCACCAGCTGCCATGACCATTCAAGCTCACCAGCAGTGGGATCCGGCTGACGAAAATAGATCACCCTCCCCCACCCAGTTGAGAGGGTGTCGGGGTTGGACCGAAACAAATGGGTCTTGCATGTGCCACAGAACAGCACGGCACAGGCAAACTGGAACCGAAGAAAGGGTCTTCATGGTGAAATGGGATAGTGTCGATCAATGGGAGGGAGGCGGTAACACTGGGGGGGACAGGTGGCATGTTAAAGCCACTATGCTATGTAACAAAACCAGTTTTACTGCATGCTGATGGCTTTTCCCACACAAGACAATTGCTGTGGCCCAGCAATCAGAAAAGGAGCTCAAGTAGACGACACTGGGCACTTTACAAGTCTTGGAAATAGCTCAATTAAAAGTACCCTCCAATATTTGCTGATCACATTATTTAGTTTATTTCTGTATCTTAACCATACATTCTAAGTGCTGGCTGAGACGCCTTGAGCAATCAATTGTGTTTAAAGATGTAAAAGGCACTTTCCCAGTGGACATGTTATTGTCTGGCTTCACTGCGGCAATAGTAAGGAATTATACCTACAATCCACATTTTCATAATATGTAGCCTTAAGTGAACTCTGCTGAGACAAAACTTCAGGCGTTTCTAAGATGGAAACATCCCATTATTTTCCTACCCATGATTAATCTATCTAAAAGTTTGTTGGCAGTACCTGTACTATAGGTCAGAGGTCCCCAACCACCGGGCCGCGGACCAGTACCGGTCGGCGGGTCATTTGGTACTGGGCTGCATAGAATAAAATATTTTATTTTGTCGTATTTTCGTCATTTTATTTCGTCGTATTTACCCCCCACACTTTAAAGGCCGGTCCGTGAAAATATTGTCAGACATGTAACCGGTTTGTGGTGGAAAAAAGGTTGGAGACCGCTGCTATGAGTGACCGATAGCTCATGGTAAACCACTGCTCAGCTCAAGCCTAGAAGAAGTCAGTAGCACTGTGATCTTTGCCATCCATCACCATAACTGCTCATTCCCAACTGGGTTTGCAGGCAGGACTGGAGCTTACCCCAGGAACAATGGGCACAGGCAGGAACCAACCCTGGGCAGCTGCCAACGCACCACAGGTGGCACACACTCACAAGGCCAACTTAGAGTCAATGACCCATCCTGTGTACATTTGGACTGTGGGAGGAAACCAGAGCCCATGCTAACTCCACAGAGAAAGTTCCTACATCCAATCCAAGGACCAAACCCAAAGCCTTCAGGTTGCGATCGAGGCAGCAGCACTAACCACTGCACCACCATGGAACTGCACTGTGAGCCGTTTTTGTTTGCATAAACATTAAAATAAGAACATAGCCAATACCTTATGGAGACATATGAAAATCATATTAAATATGAATTAACATTTAAAAAATTTGTCACTGCATTGCGCCATGTTCTTACATGATGCACCTGCGTCTGGCAGACTGTCGCTTACTTTGATTGATACTGTACAGTATTTAACGGGAGTTTCTCCAAACCCCAGTATTAATGACGATTTAGAGAGGGTTAGTGCTATCTATCCTGCTCTGCTGGGAGTAGCCTGGTTTTGGAGATAATGGCTATAGAAATGTCGGGGTTTTTTGGAATATAATGAGAGTGAATAGCATTCTTTCTGTGGTGATTAAAACGCCAAAAAATATTTGAAAAATTCAACAGCAACATCTCTTACCAGAAATCCCGGTTACTAAAGGTAATCCGAACACTTATAAAATTAGTGTAATGATTGGTGTAACAGTTTTATTAACTTAGAAATAGTCTGCAGGATTTGTAAACTACTTGATGTAGCTAATTTTAGGTCTATAATGGAATAATATAGATTTACCGTAAGATTTCTTGCGTGTGAGTCCAAAAGCTTCATTGTCACGCAAGATGCGTGAGAGCTGCCAACCACCGCAAACATAATCTAACTGGTAAAGCAGAACTTCCCTCAAAATATCTACTGCTGACTTAAAATGAAACATCACGGTATTTATTGCGGCCAGGCTAAGTAGCTAGTAAACTAACTAAACCGCCGATACCTTCGCTAGCTTCAGTTTTTTCAGTTCTCCTGATCCAATTAAGGTAATGCAATCTGCACAGAATTGTATCATGATATGTATTCGTGTTCGAGATGCAGAAAAAGGCGGGAGAATGGCGGGTTTTTGGTCGATATGAATATTCATCGCGCTCCGTTTTTCCCTCCACACACACGCAAACACACACATGTATTTTCTCATAATTAGATGAAAGTTCTGGATACATAGCTGTTATCTGTGCTCGTTTTCATGCCAGGTTGGAACACAGCCTCTTTCATTTCTGTAATTATGACGTCGGTTGTGTTTTTTAAATTTAATTAACGTCCCCCCATACTGATAGCTAAAATGAAAACATTACGTAATATGTTATCAATTATATTAGATTATAGTTATATGAGAGCAGTTAAATGTTTATTTCTAATCTGCCTTTGTCATACAGAGCTGAGAGATCTCAGGCTGATGATATATAATCCGAATATTCGGCTGTGGTCTGGATGTACAGGCAGACATTTCCACTGCCGTCCTGTGCTACCATTCAGGTGTTATTTAATGAAACGGGGATGCTTGTGAGTGATGTGGATCGCTGTATGTTCACACCTGTGCTGTGCTACATGACATGTGTTGTTTGTTCTACACCGAATGGTATGGTTTGAACGTGATTAATCATTCTGCATATAGAGTGATGTGAGATGGATGTAAAAATATCCCCCTGCAGGTGTTCTGGCAGCCCGTCATCTGGCTGGTACCTCTCTGCAGTCTCAGGCTCCAGCCCACTCAGAAGTGCTGGACCAGCAGGGAAGCAAAATGCTGATTAACACAGCTGTCTAAGGACAATGTGAGTGCAAGAGATTTTCACATCTCTCTATCTGTGAGTTTTGTATGTGTTTTTTTGTTATGTCTATGCAAACTTCTTCATATGCAAGTGACCTTTATCAGCTCTGTATTCAAGCAAATCTCTACAACTCTGATTACTCTGGTGCAGATCTAAAGGTCAAACACTGAAAATGTATGAAACAGCACATAGGATGTATAGACTGAATGATTTCTACCATGTAAAATGTGTAGTAACATCAGTTCATACTGGAATACAGTGGTACCTCAGTTCTCAAATGGGAAAATCATTGCACGTATGCAAAGTGTCCCCCCCTTTTATTGTGTGAATTTTAAGGACCCTGTATTTTGATACTCTGAATGAAGAGGTTCTTCTGTATTAGGAGGGTGGTGGTGTGACCTCAGTTTGTTCTGGACTCCAGAGCCCATGAAAGGGAGACCTTCTATTTGAGTGACCCTCCCCCCAGTCCCTGGCTGCTATAACGAAGTGGGCCGTGGACCACTCGGCAGCAGCAAGTCTGGCCATCACTCACACTCATAAAGTTTGACGATCGACTTGTGAGAGGAATAAAGTGGAACCCACATTGATCAGCGAGACTGCGAGGTAAACACTCCCACACCCCATTCATTTCCTAACTGGACAGAAACATTAAATATTCATATGTTAATTTAGCTTCACTAGTAATCATGCAAGATCCAGCACCGTGCTCCCGCCATTGTTCATATGGTGTCTGTCTGCCTGCTTGCCCATGTTGGCGGGGGGGAGTCCCTTGTCCTCCACTTCCTAATTACATAAAAGAGACCAGGATTTTTTCCAATTAGCAGAATTGTTTGTTTACTGCCAAATAATCCTGAAGTGTCTATCCTACTGTTTCATGTCAGTGCGTAAAACCACCTTCCAACTGGGTTTGGTCTAGTGTTTTCTGGGGAATTGATCACTCTACAGAGCAAGAAACTAAATGCATCACAGTTCAGGATTTGTACTTCAGTAGATACTGAGTTACTATTAAGTTTTTGTACCCCCTCAAGTAAAATGTTACCAATATTTGCAGTGTTTTGCAGATTTATAAATCTTTGGACATTTGCCAACCCTGGGAGGAATTGTGGTTGGTGCTTCTGTCCGGCTTCCGGGCCTCTTGTCCTACAAGAGTCTGTCCGGAGACATAGAGGAACCTTTGTCATCGCACAGGTAAGAATGGTGGCACTCTGCATGTGTCCGCGGCAGCAAGGCTGAGTGCTGTTCCTGGGTCTGCTTCTCTTGTGGCAGGTGGAGATCAGCCTGAAACCTCATCCTCCTTGGTCCTCCTTGATCTTTTTTGTGTCCCATATTCCATCAGGGAACGACTTCCTGTTTGTGGGTGGCGTCACACTTTTAAAATAGGCCAGGATTTTAACATCCACCCATCCATCAATTTTCCAACCCGCTTATCCTACTGGGTCGTGGGGGGTCCGGAGCCTATCCCGGAAGCAACGGGCACGAGGTTGGGAACAACCATGGACGGGGGGCCAGCCCATCGCAGGGATTTTAACTTACTGTCTGAAAATACTTGTTACACTGTTAGAGGCCCAGGTGTTAGCTGGAAAATGCAGTTTATGTTGATGTTTTATTGGGGCCAGAACATGACGACATTTAGAGAGCGATTCTGTGTGTGCTGGAGTGAGAGGTGTCTGGTATGAATGAGTTTACATTTTGGTTTGTGGATAGAATAAAACAACATGGCCATGGCTGCGAGAGAGAGAAGAGGGGAAATGTGTCAAAATCGACATTTTATCTTCATTACAGTGTAATACTTGAATTATTCGGAAACAGCGTATAATGAAGCATTTAGATTAAAACACTGTCTTTATTATTTGCTTGAATGGCTCCCAGATTACTGGCTGACTGATAATATCTGCCCCAGAATGCTGCCGGAATTGAGAAGAGGGAAACTGCACTGAGCTGTAATCGAGGAGCTGAAATGCCTCTGTGATAGATAGCAACTCTGTCTGAATGTCTCCCAACCGGTTATTACCGTGTCATTTATCTCAGAAAATAGAACTGATTCCGTGCTCTAAAAAGTTTAGGAAGTTTGGGGCCATGAAGCTGTTCTGGCCTGGTCTGTGTTGCCATGCTGTTTGCCAGAACAAAAGTGGTTCCCCTGCCCTCGCTTTTGCATCCACGTGTGTGGAAATCAGAAAAGCCTTGTTTATCGGCCTTCAGAGGCATGGCCTACCTGTCGTAGCCTGGCTTTGTTAGCCTGGATGCCAGAGTCTGGATTTACAGCCTGGCAATCAAGCAGATTGCACCAGCCAATCCAGCACTGGCTCTTTCAAGAAGTGCTGTAAACTTCGCCAAATGCTGCCACTTATTCTCCATAATTAAAGCAAGCTGGTGTGGAAAGAGGAGTCTAAATTATCCCGGGGGTGTGGAATTTTAGTGCTTGCACATGTCTGTGGCTCTGCTTTGGGGGGGGGGGGTTAAAAATCGTTACCAGTCAATGCCTGAGTCAGCTTGGCAGTGTTATTTGTGTGAGCTGAAAGTCCAGCTCTTGGGTTTTTTTCTGTTTGATAAGGTTGAGTGTGGGAGCTGGGGCTAATTTCAGTACGTGCTGACAGCATCTGACCGTGACGCACTAGCTCTGAAACAGTGGACCATGCTCTGCAGTGTGCTGGCCCTCAGCCATTGCCTGTGTATTTCAGTAGGAGGGCGCATGCTTGTTAAGTGAGTAAGAGGCCCGCTGGGAGGGTGTGTGTGTGGACAATTTTGTACATAGCCTTTAATATACTGTCATAATACTTTGCCAATACTGTCCACAGTAAAGATAGTCTACTGTACAGAATATCCAGGCCTGTCTGCAAACAGTGGATGATATGCTGACTATGTTTGGCAGTCAGGGATACAGTGAGAATATGGAAGAGGCCGTGTGGATGGGAGAAATTTAAGTTGTAGTACAAACATCCCTGTGTTTTTTATCCATCATGCCTTCATGTTAAGGGAGACTTGCTTTCTTTATAAATGCAACTCTTCTGGAGAAACTAAAGTCATGTCATCGTTCAGTGACATGCTGAGTCTTTTTCACAATCGATCAGATGTTGCACACCTGATTCGGCTCACCGGCAGATTTGAAGAAGAAGCAGCTCCTTGAAGAGTATATGCTAGGTGCTTATGCCGGAAACCTGTGGAATGCCATAGACCTTTTTGTTTTTGCGATTCTTATGTCTTTTAGCATAAAGACTCCTGGCACAGCTCTGTCTTTCTGCTTACGTGCTGCTGGCGTCATTAGCATGCCTGTGCCTTTCTGCGCCCATGTTTGTACCATCATTAGCAGGCTTTTGTCTCTGCTAATGTGTTAGCGGCGCGCTAGCTGCCGGGTTACCAGCATACACAGGAATGCCTTGTTGACATGCTCCGTGGAGGCTTGCTTGTTGTTCACAAGAGGCTGACAAGCTGCAAGAGAGAGTCTGTGTGGAGCATGCTTTGCTCTCACGCCTCCTGATTTATTCTTTGCTTTTAGACTCTGGGAGAGGGGGCTGTGATTTTATAATTTAATGTTGTGATAGCAAAGTGTTTTACTGCCTGAGTAGCACATGTCCAGTCCTCACTTTTAGCTGCAAACCTCTCAGTGTTTAATTGTTGGGGCTTTTAGAAACTGTTTTGTTGGGTCCAGCGAACTACAAGCAATACGTCATATTTCCTGTGTGAATGCCCACCCTGTCGTTGATTGGCCTATGACAAGAAGGGGTGGAACTGGACTGGAGCTGAGGTGGTGTTGGCCAGCAGGACCTGAGCTGGGGGCCTTGGTAAGCTGGGATGGCCAAGTCTGGGGGCAGTCGTGATTGAGATGGTTGCCCAGCACTGGCCAATTGGAACAGACACTGGTCTGGCAGCAGTGCCAGGTCATGGTGTCTTCATCATTATCTGCATAAAATTGGACAGCAGCCGCAATTCCAGAAATGTCAACTGGCAATGTCGTTCGGAAGGCCATCCGCATAACGCCAAGTGTCTGTATCACCCCATGGAAGGATACCCGTCTGGTTTTATTTTAGCCCAGTGCTGTCACCAAATGCACACTTCACCATACACTACAGCTGAGCTTAACAGGCCAGTGAGTTTCTTACTGATGACTTTGTAGTCCTAGGTGCAGAAATACGAGGCCATTTTCTTAACTCCACCCTGTTATTGGAAATCCAAAGGAAGTGAATTTGAGTATCAGTGTAACAGGGTACAGGTTAGCGATGTTTAAGACATGGATAAAAATAGGACACAATTACTATTGAGTTTGAAGGCTGACCCTCACTGTCAAAGCACAAAATGCTGAACCTGACCAGAATTTAAAGGTGAGAGTGATATGAAAACAGTAGTTCTACTGACAGGCTTCTCCTCTTTTGGCCTTGTGTGAACAGTGTATAATGAGTTCTGTAAAAAGGATTTTGTTGTGACAGTTTCTTGGATCCAGGCCCATATCCTGTGTTCTACAGGAAGCGTAGACAAGCTTTGATGGGCCCTGTTTTTGATTTCCATGGTAGTGGCCCTTTTTTGGCAGCCCTGAAACACAGAAGGTTGCCTAACCCAAATAATTGATTCCATCTATCTGCTGTAGGTTTTTGGTCTGTAAGATACGAGCTGTTCTCTGATAGCTCTCCTGAGTCTAGAAGCCGTAAAGGAAAATCTCATTAGTCACGGAGAGGATTTCAGGTCATTTTACTGGTTGAAGGCTGTGTTTTACTGCAGCATAGACCTGTGCTTCATTCTGTCAGGCCCCATCCATTAACAGATGGGCCGGGCTAATGAAAAGAGGCTTCTTAATTAGTCCGTCTGAAGACATTTATTCATATCATAGCACCCTTCCCGTTATGCTACCATTGACCAAGCCAGCCTCTGTTGGGTTCCCCATGGCCGCCATCTGCTTGGTATGGTGGCCTCAGGCCGGACGGCCTCTATCTCTTCCCACTTCAGTGATTCAGAAATGGGCCCCGAAGACACAGGCGAGTGGCTGGCTCATGAGGGGGCCTACTGTCTCACAACAGCAATGACCTACCCCCTGTGGGCAGTGTCAGCTGATGGTCATATGACGCACATTACTGCATCTGTTTTCAGTAGATTATGTGAGACTTCAGCTGATGCATGTTGCCAAAAGGGGCTTGGTCTTCTCCCTGGTCCTGATTTTGTCTTTTTAAAGCCATGATTGATCAGTAAGCTAAAGACCATCCCACTGCGTGTTTCTCTCTGTCTCTGCTATAATTTCTCTCATTCGTCTTGTCGCAAGACTTTAAGACACTTAAGTTTTTTAAGCATTTACCCATAATTGTCTCATTCCATTGTTCCATTGGCTTGGTAAGTTAAAAGGCACTTCAGCAATGCCATGAAGAAATGCTCAAAGGGAGTTGTCATCGTCGTTTGGGAAAGTGCTCTTGAGAATGTAAGAATTAGGAAGTGGTTATGTAACCGAAATGAGGAGTAAATCCTGATGGGAGAGTAGTGCAGCCTTAAGAGGGAGGATAGCTTTGGGCCCGCTGCCTTCCTCAGCACGTTTGGGTTCTGTATGTACAGCTGGATCAGATAGCATTCTGGAAATTCACAGCAGTCAGCTGGCTGTGCTTTGGGTTCGGAGTTCGGGGAGGAAGAACACCATAGCTGGTCTTGGGCCTTGGGAACTTGAATGCAGTGGATGTCCCAGTTTCAGAGGTGCCTGGTGTCTTGTGTTCCATTCATGACTTCCATGAGCATCTTGTACCTTTCCTCTTCGGTGCTTCGTCATACATACTCGGTCCCGCTGTGGTTTGATTGCTTCCCCTGCGCCGTTTGGTGACAGGTGTCCCGTTTCAATCCGCACCGCTGCCTTCATGGGACGTGAGGGGCCAGCTGACCCAGAACAGGGCACCTCGCTGTGCAGGGGGCTCGAATTCTGCGCTAGCCAGTGCGCTGCACTGGTGCTGACGAAGGGAGACGTGCAGCCTGGCATGCGTCGGACACCCGCAGGAGCTCGCGCCCGTGAGGTGGGAGTGGAGCATGTATGTGCCACTTCAGATGTGAAAAAACATTCAGCCGGGTGCCTGTCCGCAGAGAGGAGAGAGAGAGGAGCCCTGGAAATGATGCTGGAAGCTTGATGCTTGTGCTGACAAGCGCCCCGAGGAAGGCGGCTGTGCGTCGCATAACTGAATGCTGGCAAATGAGCAGAAATTATTCATTAAATCACTGGGCTCCATCTTTTCTGTCTGGATCAGCATTCTGTGTTTGATTAAGGGGGGCGGTGCGGTGGGAAGCTGAGTGTGTGATGTCTGCCCTCACTGCGCCGTCTACAGCCCACGGCATCAAAGCAACGTCGCTGTCGCTAAGAAGAGCTGCTCTGTGTTTAAATCCCTGTATTGAGTGGGGAATCACTGGAGACGTCCATCACTGCTTGGTTTATAATTAAGGAGCTCTTCTTGGAAAGTTGTTAGTGACTGAACTACACTAACGGGTGGAGAGCCGTCTTTGAACACGAGGCTCTGACTGCAGCCCCATGGCCTCCACAAACCGGTTCCTTCTGTCTGGAGTTTCTGCAAGCCCCCGCCGCTGCCAAAGTGTCTGGCTCTGACTGTGTGAATGCTGCCTCGATCCCACCCACCACACCATCAATGACTGTAACTTCTGGCAATTGGAACTGTTGTCATGGTGGCAGTTAAAGTCCTTTACTTGCCAGCGGCCCTGGTGCAACCTTACCAGTGATTTCCAGTCCGGTCCTCGTGGACTGTCTGCTGGTCCCCATTTTTGCTCAGGTCCCCTGGGAGGGCGGAAAAATGTGGACTGTCTCTCTGGATGGGAAACACTGCTGTAGCACCGTGGGCCCCACAATAGTAACCATGCCGAAGGTGCTGAACCTGCCCTGCTCCAGTTAAATACAGAATAATATTGTCACGATAGCAACATTATGACCTCGATACTGATACCACTTTAAGTATCATGATACGATAGTAGCAAAAACAGTTAAGTATTTTTCATGGTGAATTATGCACTTATCTTACTGAAGTATCTGGGTGCACTTTTCTTTTTCTGTTGATTTCCAAGAGGGGAGAGTCATAAACTAATTCTCAGGAGATATTTGTCTGAGATGCATTTAAATTGTTACTCTTTTAATAAATTAAGCGTCACTCCAGCACATACCCTAATACTGCCAAGCGTCGCTTTATGATCGCTCTGATTCATTAAGTTACAAGGAGAATGATAATATGTTCTAATAAACTCATAATGGGCATATCCACCCCCGATTGTTGTGCACTTATGCTTTATCGTGATTAAAAATGCATGAAAGTGGAGCGGAGCAGTGTGTGTAGGGAGAATTTTGAGGGGAGAGGAGGATCAGTATGGATGCAATTCGACACGTGAGCACAAAAGCTGTAAAACATGTTTCTGCTGTGATAAAACTCATCACCATTACTCTCTACTAGGGGTTGCACAGACTAGTCAACAAGTCAACTTTATTGGTCTTTAAGCTTTAAGCTTGACATTGACTAGTTGATAATATGATTATGATATTGCATTGAAGGCATTATCGAATCTCCTTCTGCTTGTATCTTTATGTTTCTGCATCGGGGAAGTGGACTGATAGTTGATATTCTTTTGTCTAATATTGCCAGAGCTGGTGGTGAAACTTGCCAGTGCTTATTAATAACTGTTTTTTATTCTATGGAAAGCAAGATATCAATTTGCTGGCCGTATTTTAATAATGAATTGTGAACATGTTATGGGTCCTAGGCGTTGCCTGCATGTCCGTTATAGCCGAACAAAACTACAGCTGAAAGCGGCCTTGGGGACCATATTGTTTGTCTGTTATAAGTGAAATTCTGTTATATGCTTTTTCTGCATGTTCACAAAGGTGCAGGGTTGGGACCAGCGGACCTCATCTGTTATAGATGATTTTCATTTTATAAGCGCGTCCACTATAATGGGATTATACTGTAGAATTGGTACAAAAGAAACGTCATACTGAACGGTGCACAACACAAATACAGAGCTTTATAAAAAGTTTCAATTGAACCCTTTAGCAGAGGTTTTATCTGAAATACGTCATGTCAGTTTGAGGAGCAGGCCCTTTCGGGATTTGAGTGTGTACTGGAGAGTAAAGGTGGTGTCCTGTCGCTTTTCTGCAGTTCCCACACGTCGGGCACGTCTCTGGCAATAACTGCGAACCTCATTGGGCTGCCAGTGACAGTGACGTCACTTCTGAAGTGGCAGGATGCAAACCTGCCTCAGCACAGCCGTTCCGGGAGATTGGGCCATGATTGACATGCATGGCCACCCCGGGGCGACAGCTTCTTTTGATTTCTCTGTTGGGCTGCATGTGAATGGAAGAGGTTCATTACGCTGCATTGAGGAGTTTGTAGAGGCCCATCACAGTCCCCCTCTTCTCTTCATGTCCTTAGACCCGCCTCTGATCAAACGGCAGTGAGGCAGCCAAAACCCACACTGAGGAGATGGTCGGCTGCCTGGCGTGATGCTCACGTCCCGCTGTTTGCTTATTTGAAGCGCCTGGCAGGCCAGCTCTGAGCCCTTCCAGTTCTCCATCTCATGTTTATGCAGTGGCATCCAGAGCAGGTGATAAAGAAACACCAGCCTTTATTGTTTCTCCTGGTTCCCCCTCCAGTGTGTGGTGGTCTGCTGACCTGGCTTACCGCCCTTCGAGATCTCTTCATGCCGCTGTGGTCAGGTTGGATATGTCATTCCCTAAAGGGCTGACGCTCGTATGATCACGCAAATATATGCGCAGAGCTTGCCTTTAAATCCTTATTTTAATCTCGTCTAATTCTGAGGCCTGCTATTTATCCCTCGTTAAACTATAAGACAAGTTAAGGTTAAAGTTGTTTTTGATTTCTTTTTTTCTTGAGATCTGGCTTGAAATCGTTATCTTTCATTTTCAAAAAGGGTAAATGTTTTCCTGAAGGGATGGACATTTGAAAAGCTAACTTGACAGCTCTGTTTGCTGGCCTTTTGTTTCTCACAGCACTTGAATGGCGCGACAAGGAACGTGTGACGGATTGCTTACCAATCCGCTCTAAACCACCGTTTGTCAAGAACCCATCTTCAACAGCCAAGACCCTGAACAATGCAGAATGGGGTACCTGGAATGACTTCTGTGTGTAGCAGTGTTTGTTTAGGGTGGTAATATGGTTTGGTGGCTGCCCAAGAGGTGTAGGGGCTTGGGAACAGACCTCAGCATTGAGGGGTTTTTTTGGGGGTGAGGGGTGCTCCTGTGGTGTTTTATAATGAATGACTGGCTTTGGGCCGACTGCCGGCCTCGCAGGTGCAGCCTTCACTGCTTCAGCTCTGCCGGCATGCAGACCTGGGGTGGGGCAGCCTTATTTTTAAGGGCAGGGGGGAGAGTTCTCCATCTTGTCGCAGCTGTCTCTGGCCTCAGAGGCTGTCCTTTGTTCTTGGAGATAGGTGCCGGTGGGAGTGCTTATGCTCTTGGATGGAGGCTCGATGGAGGGGATAATAGGACCCAGCTTAGTTAAGCCCAACCCAAATGTCCTTGTAGCTCACTGTCGCATGCAGACAAAGACCTGAGTGCAATGCATCAAAACTGTCAGGACTGCCCAGAACTTCTTTCAAATGCGCTGATCCCAACCCACTTGCTTTTGGGAGCTTCAGAATCAGTTAACCCCTTTAAACGTTGCACCCTATAAATCTAGGGTTTTAATTAAGGGTAGTCTACATTACACAAAGAATGAGCCCACTGCTCATAAATTGTATCGGTGCAAATTAATGTCTGTCTGTCTCACTCTCGCTCACGTAATCAATCTCTGGGAAGCTGTTTGTCTCATGCATCACGTTGATCTTCAAAGCGGGGCTGGTGAAGGAGGCGCATGCTGGCTACAGCTGGATCCTTCTCTCAGTTGGGGGGCAGGGCTGCTGAAGGAGCTTTGAAGTGTTCCGGAACCTGCGGAGGTGTTTCATGAGGGGAGCTCTGATCCCCTCACACATATGCCACCCACCCACCTGTGCACAAAGTCCCAGTGAGAATAACAAGCCTCCTCTGTGGCTCAAACGCCCCCATAGTTGTCCCCGTGAGTATATTTCATCTGGTCAGAGACTTCATTAACACAAAAGGTGGTTGGTTGAGGGGTGGGGAGTTGGGTTACAAGCCTTGGGGTACCCCCTAATACCAATGAGGTTACATTCACTGCTCCCCACCAGGCCTACATACCAAAACTAATCATGAAATGATGAAACCTGACCTGGCAAAGGTAAAGGGAGTTATGACCTTTACTCTGGAAGAGTGGCATGTAGAACTTTTCCTATAATGAGGTCTGGTTCCCAAAACAATAAGTCTGAATCTTCTGGTTCCTCTCACTGCCTGGGCCTGAATAGAGAGGTAACATTGTACTTGGAAGATGCAAATTATGACAGCCTGTCACACTTCATGCATCGCGATGGAAGGACCCTGATGATTCTTAATGTCAAACCCTGTTTTGTATGAAACTGTTTGACTGTGGATTTTCTGTTTCTTGTGATGACAGGAAGTGTGGAGTACAGTGTGTTTATGGCTTGGAGCCCAGGTTCCAGCTTAAACTCATCCTTACACTGCAGTTTTTTAAGCGCTCAAGAAAACGGCTCCTTGCTATAAAGAGCTGAGTATCAGAAGAGCTGACTGTGTGTTTCAGTGCTTGAAAATCAAGGTGTAAAACATAATGGATGCCCTTTAATGACCTGAGCCATGTTTAATCTTGTCAGAAAGATAGCGGGCGAGATCAATTCGCTATCAGCATTTCGGCAAGTTTCTGTCCTGTCAGTGAAAACGACCCATGTCGTATGTCACGCTGCACGACACGTCCAGATATGTGAACCTGTTGACCAGTATATCTGTCCTCAGTGTTTCATGGGGTTGTACTGAATGGTGCATAGCGTGGATGCAAGGTAGCTGAATTGAACAGGAGAGGTTGCAGGTTTGGCTTTATGAAGGCGAGGAAGGAGAACAACTCTGACGTAGCACCAAACGGCAGGATTGAAGGTTGCTTACCGTATGCCGAGCATCTGGGTAATAAAGATGATGGTAGAGATGTTCCAAAGGTCAGGCCAGGTACCTAAGCTTAGAGAAGCCTGCGAAGAATGCTTACTAGCCAAGATGACCCTTCCCGTATGCAAAGGGTGGACCATCTAAATCTCCCTTCACTCAAACATAGGTGATTGAGGAGCAGTGTGATTCAAGTATGCTCGATTTCGTATGGAAATGGGGGAGTCAGAAAGGCCTGGGAAAATGGAAAAACAAAGGAAACATTCAGCAAAGAAAGGTTTAGGCCTTTTGAATGGAGCTTCACAGTAGTGCCATGGTCTTCAGATCGTCGTGAAGTTCTGCCAGAATCTGTCAGTCTGGTTTCCTGGCAGACATGGTGTGCTGAATGGGCTCCTCTCACTCGTATGTTTCATAAATCGGAGCAGAAATTGATTTGCTTCAAAGGCGGGCAGCGGCAGAAGTTAATTAGTGTTAAGCGCTGCTTATTGTTTCCAATTAAATACATTTCGGGTTCCAATGATGGATGGCTTGGAAGCTCCTGAGGTGTTTGCTTTCTGTGTCTTCAGCAGATGGTTTTTGATCTGCACGTCGCCGTTCCTTTTTGAAGTTTTTTTTTTTTAACCCTCTCCCCAGCCACCAGAACAAGATGTTTCTGTCCTCCCATGAAAATGCACATTGTGTTTTATTGTTTGTTTTTCCATAGCAACCGAGATGAAATGGCCCTATTGATTGATTTGGCAGCAAATTAGGCCTCGCTCTGGAGACTGCGAGCCGTTCATTTCACTCCCCCCCCCACTAAGAGTGGTCCTTAACGTATATTTTCCCGGCTTTAATTACAGTTCGTTACCTGCCCGGCATTTGAACGAGGTAGCGTTAATAAGCTGTCAGCTGTTTTGAGACACACCCGATTGATTTAGGGAGTGTGACCTAATACAATGTGAAATTTGCCTCTCCTGCGTAAAGCCATTTATTTATTATTTACCTGAAGGCTGAATTTCTTTTAGACTATAATCTGATTGTTGTGCACAAGGGATGACGGTTCATCATCGGATAAAAAATGCTGGAGTAAACCGTCTGCGTAGACGAATTTGATAGTGGAGCAGGATACTTGCCATTAGCTCCTCTATAGGTCAGCTTTAAGAATATCCAAGGCGTCAGTGACATGCTGGAGGAATACGTAACCTTTCTGCTCTTGGACTTGCTGTCACACCCTGCTTGTCCGATCCATCTGTGTGCCATGCCCCTCTCGTCAACCTCGCATGGATTCTCCTAGTTTAACAGCTGTTTTGAGTTGTTTCTATTGGAATGGCGTATTTAAGTCAGAGTCAGAGTCTGTTCACCACGATTCTGTCCCGTTTGCCTCTCCATGTGTCCATTAAAACCCTATTTCCCTGAGCCTTCTTTCCTGAGCGTCTTCGCCTGCTTCCCTGGTCCGTGTCCTGCATGGTTGTAACACCTGCTTCTGTCTCCGGCCCTATATGGGGACTGAAGCAAGAACAGCCAGGTGCCAAATACTCGCCTCTTCCCAGAAGTGCCATTTGCTCCAATTGTGTCCTGCAGCAATGGGCAGTTTTACAGTTCGGAGCCCCCTGTTTTTTTGGCCCACGCCTGCCCCAACTGTTGGGAGGGGGCTCCTCCAATCTGCCACCGGCAAGCTGTTGTTCCTTGTTCCTCCTATATAGGCCTTTGTTATAGTATGGTTATCTGGTCGATGCCGATGGCTCGTGGAGAGGGGTCTTGCGGCAGCTCCGGCTGGCGATCTGACTCCAAATAGCGAATGCTTATGGTGAAGAAGAGGGCGAGGGCGTGCGCATTTGGCAGGGAGGGTTCATTTCAAAAAGACCACCATAAGACCCACACCCAGTAATGAACCTCCAGGCTCATGCTGGACCACTTTTATTTAACCTGTGGTTGTGTCTCGTAGATGTTGGGAGATGCTGAATACCTGGAAGTTTTTTTTTTCATTCTTTTATTGACATTTTCATCAGTTTTTTCATTGGTTGATTCTTTATTACCCAAAGTATTCTTTTAATATTGGCTCTGTACCTGCAGCAGGGTAGCAGTCTCCGCCCCCTTCAGCAAGTCCCACCCTTTTAACTGCTGCCCAAACACTCATGAATATGTATAGGGGACCAGCTCTCTCTGCTGTCATTAAAATGCCGTAAAAGTCTTTATAAATTGTAACATAACATTGCAGATGTTTTGATAGGTGCCTTGGGATGCATATTAAGGTTTTTCTGATGCCTTTTTATATGTTGTGAACATGGTGAAGGTACTGTTTTTAATTACCCCTCTTAACCAGAATGCCCAGCACCCCTGCTGGCTAAGAAAATATATAACGGCAGTTTCTCACGAAAGCGAAATGTCCTGTGATCTTGGCAAACTATAAAAATCAGTCTTCTTCTCAATAATCCCCTGCAGGGGGTTGAAGAGCAGAGGCCTGCTTGTCCTTCCGTGTTTCTGTGTGTCGCCGAAGTCGAGTGTTCGGTGGCCCCGGATGCTGAGCGGGATTTCTTCAACGAGTCGACTGTTGTGGTTTAGCGTGTTTAGCAGTTCAGCGGGGCTGGGCATCGACGCCTTGCGGCTCGGACACGTATATCATTAGGCCCGTGTGTCTCAATGTGACTTTAACTACTGAAGACTGTGGAAACTGTGTGTGTAAGCAGAATCTTTGCATTAATTAGGGACCCGGTGTTTGCAGTGCATGCGGACTTGTTTTGATGTATTTATAATGCAATTAAGCCTGAAAGAATACGTAGGGGTGACAGGTGTTTTGTGTTTACTAGCAATAATAAAATGCAGTTCCAGTCATCTGTCACCCTCATAGTCTGCAAAGCACAAGCAGAACCTTCCCGGGTTTTACTGGCCCCTAATGTGCTGGATCTAACACAGTAACTGGCAGTAAGGGTTTTACAGGAGTGCTCCAGCATCGTGGAGGCTGCCTGGCTCATGCATTCCCATCGTCATGGGCTGCGATTGCCCTCGTTGCAGGTCCCTTTTATGAATGTTAATCCTTGAAGAGTCTGATTGGGCCGTGGCACGTCGTCCATGCCACCTGCTTCAGACCTGCACCAGTGTAGTGGTTTGTGTGGACAAACACTCACGTATCTGCACTGCGTATGCGAACATGGGCATGTTCATACTTCTCCAGTCAAGCCGCATACTTTGCACATATGCATGCGTCATATTTATAATAATAATTATAAAACTTATTATTCTGATAATCCCTGCTCATGTAGGTAAGTCAGTGAAGTTTGTGTCCTTTTCTCTGTGTTCTAGAAATTCACAGAGCCAGCTCACTGAATTGCCAACTTCTGTCTGCTGGCTGGTATGAGATTTTCAATTTGAGACGAGTCTGCAGACAATGCACATGCATTTACATGTATGTAACAGTTTTATTGAACCAGCCTTAAATGTGCCAGCAAGCACAAGCCTCCCTCTGTGTCCATGTGCTCCGGGGTTTTGTCCTCATTCCTCCGCCTTTGCCCAGGTGTAGTTTGTAACCTTGCTGTCATCACTGGCAGAATGGCAGTGCCTGCAGCCCAGTAACCTGATTCTCCTAGCAGGGTCCCGAGTCGCTGCCTTGCTTAAGCTGCCTCCCCAGTGGTGACTCGCCTCTCTCCTTAGGTTTCATCCATCTTTCCTCCTGGCAGCAGCGGATTCATACCCTTTCCCGGAAGGGAGGTGGGGGTGGTCCCCCAAGGGGGTGGGGGGTCAGGCATCTGTGTGACAGGTAGCATCACGATGAAACCATTGTAATCATCAACCTGAGCTTCCAGGGTCATGTCCCGGGGGGGGGGGGGGGGGTCTCACTTTTGTTCTCATAGAGCATTTAACCTGAGAGTGTAAAAGCGTAATCTGTGTGACCAGCCCATAATTCGAGAATTTAGCAACCAACAAAGCGCTCTGTGAAAAACGAGAAGGGCCATCTTTAAGTTAAGATGATTAATCAGAGCACTGATACCAGGGGGATGTGTGCAGGGAACATTATCGGCCATTTATTAGAAGGATAAAGAGAAACAAGACATTTCGTGAAAAAAGAGCCGGTCAATACTAATGATTCAGGTGGGTCTGGGCTCTGAGTCCGGTCCTCATCTGCATTTAAAAAGGCCTCCTCCATATTCATCACAGTCACGACACGACAGCCGATTTCATGCCTGGGCTTGATTGAGGGGGCTCTGCTCTGGCTGTGATTAAGAGCCCGGCTCGCCTTCGTGCCTGGCTGAAAGGGCAGCCGTGCGGCCGCGCCGTGATCCGGAGACCTGGGAGCTGTCGGCCTTGGACGCTCTGCAGCTCCGGCTGCCAATTAAACAGAGTGCGAGGGGTGTGGTGGTGATGTCACCAATGGCCCGAGTGCCTGGTCATCATGGCACCTGCGTGTCAAAATCTCAGGAGCTGATGACTTACTAACAATGATGTCATAACCACAGTCGGTCAACTGCCAATGCTGGTTGAACTGCTTAAAATAAAGAAAGGGTCTGTGTGCTTTTCTCCCTGTTTCATCCTTCTGATTACAGCAGGGGGCAGATGGAAGGAGCTCTTCACTTGGTGTATGTGTGTTGGATCTCTGTGGGCAGACCCCAGAAAAAGGACAGACCCTTTGAGCAAGGGCCCATGGGACCCTGCTCTCTAGTAGACAATTGGAAAGGGGTCGTGGCACCCCACCCTTTCAAAGCCTGATCAAAAGCACGTGCTGATATTAAATGCACAGTGAATTTCAGAAGCAAGGCGGCCACTCAGACCAAAGTGGGAACCACTAGCACATGCAGAAGGTCAGCAGAGACCCAGATTGCCTCTTTCCCTTCCAAGGTGGCTTATAAGCAGCACTGCGTTCCTTGAATACTGGCACGGTTTCTCCTGTCCTCTGTACATACTTAGAAATGCACAGAAATCTTGGGGGACGGGTGGGCGCAGGTAGGGTGCAGGTCTCATATGCTGAAGACATGAATATAAAGGAGACTGGTTCCAGGAACATGCTGCAAACCCCCAGTTCAAACAGCATTGCCTGGTAGGGGGTAGAGAGCATGGTGAATGTCAGGCTGGTTTGTATGGTGTTGCCGCCCACCTCCCTCCCAGGGAATTGTGGGTTCTGAAGACTATGCAGTTAAAGATGTCTGTTGTTGTCAGGCCTGTTCTGTCTTCATACTGTTAATTCTGTGTTAATTCTGTCATAAATTGTTTGCCAATGCACTTAAGTGGCACCTATATGCGTTACCCGGCAATGCATTTCAGCAATTCATGCCAGCTGTCCCAGCTGGTCAGTAACTGTTTGTCAACCATCATCCTGTTACGAAGACACAAGGTGTTTTTATTCATAGGCAACAGCGCTGAGGTTATTGTGAAAAAGGGCAGGTGACTCTCAGATGGACATGAGGGCCTGTCAGTGGGCCGGCTGCACGACGAGATAAGACTTAATGTCGTCACCCCCCTCCCTTCTCTTCCTGCCCAGATGAATTGCCCATCTCCCCCCACAATGGCCATGTTTTATGGGTGAAGGTGAATTCATCGAGTTCTGCTTGTTATTTTGCAGCCCCACCCCACTGCTGGGCACAATAAAGCCCACTGGGAAGGCCCTCTCTCTGGGGCAGCGCCCATCAGCCGAAGCTGTGTGGTGCGGGGGGGCCCATCAGCCGAAGCTGTGTGGTGCGGGGGGCCCGTGAGCCTGGCCGATGCACTGGCAGGGCATTGATCCACTCCCTCCCCAGAGTGTGACAACGGGGAAATGCATATTAACTCCTCCATGCTCGAATGCTCCCCTCCACGTTATTGATCGGCGACCCCCACGAGAGACGTCATTATCAGTGGTGTCGAAGCCAGGCTCCCTGCTGCCTGAAGCCTCCCCCTCTTCGGGCAGATCGACGCCATCAATCTCTCACTCTTCGTTCACCTATCGGTGGGCTCTCTGGCGCACAAAAAGCGCTGATCATTGCTCGCATCACTGTGAGCGCTTCCCTAATCCATCTCCGCTCCGTCATACGTGGCCGCGCGTGACGGGCATCTGCTGCGGTTTGTGTGTGCGTGTGTGTATTCAGCTCGGGCGTGGGGGGGTTTGCTGAAGTCTCACTGTTAATCCTCGGATGGGACAGTCACCGTGGCAACTAAAACAGTGCTCATCTTGACATGACCTCAGTGAAATCCTAAAAAGGCTGCCAGAAGAAGATTGCAAATTAGAAAATCGGGATGTCTAAACTGTATATTTATATGTGTGCGTGCGTGTGCAAACGCAAATGACAGGAATGCATGCAAGCCAATGAGTTCTTGAATAATCAACACTGTGGCTCCCAGTGATGAGAAATCAATCAGTCAGTCAATACTTGTTTATTTTACAATGTCCTCTCCCAGCAGGTACCAATCAGGCAAAACCTACCCAGAGTTCTCCTGGGCGCCTTACTGTCGGCCTTTCTATTTGACGTAGTAATGGAGTTTCTGTGAGGAATGTTTATTTTATACCTCATTTCAAATTTAGGGTTTAATTTCCTGTGGGAGGGGGCAGCCAGTGTGTGAATTCCCAGTCAGCCACTCTTCAATAAAAAAAACTGAAAAAAAAAAACTTGGAACTGGGGTAATGAAATCAACGCCGTCTACGTGCCACATTCATCCACTCCTCTGAGAACTTAATTGACAAAAGTCGATGCTGATATTAACCTTGTGATGCAATTAACGTATCAGCTTGAATACTAAAGCAGTTATTAAACTTGGTTAATTTTTCCCTTAAATCAGGTTTCTGGCTGTGGACACGGCCCTTCTAACTGAATTTGTGCTCTAGATCACTCCTGCTTTTGACATGGGGGGGGGGGCTCTCACCAACATGGCCGTACTCTGGTGGGATGTTGCACCAGCGCAGTGTCTGTCCCTTTTGGTGATTTTAGCTTGGCCACTGGATTAAAATAATTTCCCAGCACGACGGAAACATTAAATGGAGATAAGTGTGGTCCTCTGCTCTGTGTGCAGTGAGTGTGCTGCCTTCTATCTGTAGGTTTTGGGGTCTTTCTCCCTGGGCTGCCCATAGGATAATGCACAGCCCTTTTCAAACCGCTTTCCTCCGCCTCCGCCCGACCGTTAAATGCACAGCGCTGCTGTCTGCTGCGATTGGTGCTTCCCGTCACAGGAATCGAATCACGGTGGAAATATATTAAAAATGAATAGCAGCTTAATTAAATATCCAATAAACCTCCTCGAACTGTTGCCAGCAGTAACCGCGTCAGCAGGTGGACAGAGTGGGTTTGGCACGGATGAGTATTTCATTATAAATGAGGGCTTCCCATACCGGACCTGGGAGAGGCGGTCTTCATTAGCGCTCAAGGTCGCACCGCAAGGCGAGGCAGGCGGCCTAATGAAATCGCGTACCGCCAGCGGTGGCTCTAACGGGCCTGAATTACAGCCGGGCGGAGCCTCCATGGGCTAGAGGTTAGCGGCATAGCCCGGGGCAGCTAATATCTTAGCCGGCGCTTTTATCTAGACCAGCTTTAATACGAGTGAATAAAAGTTCCAGCTGTACAGGCACGTCGCTAAAGGGCTCAGTGGGGAAGACTGCCTGGGGACACGTGCTCTATGGCGGGTGTAAGCGCCTGACACGTCTGTGGTGTGCTAGCGGGCGTGAACTGACAGCTCCGAGCCAGACTGCAGCCGTTGATCGGGCCCTAGAAGTGAGAAGCACTGTACTGCTCCGAAGGCCCCCCGAGGAAGGCGCGGGGGGCGTCACACGGGAAGTAATAGGCACAGAGCGGGGGTGTGAGTGGGCGCAGGTATGGATGTGCTGTATGGTGCGTCGCCACCTTGCTGCTTGGCTGTCTTTGTCCTTCAGGTCCGGCGTGGAGATGCTGGGGGTCCAGATTTTATGACAGAGGGACATGGAAGCGAGCAGCGTTACTTCCTGCCTGCAGAGGAACGGTCTGTTCAGAAAATGTGTCTCTCGGTGCCCATGGTTTCCCCATTGGCAGGTAGATGGTCCAGCCTGCTGGAGGGTTAGGGTGGGAGTGCTGAGAGTAGGCCGTTATGAAAAGCAGCTATTGAGATGCTGGATACGGAGCAGGACATTTTTCGGTGGGGTCCGGGATAATATCAAGCAGAGAGAGGTACACTGGCCCCATTCTCTGGTGCATGCCAAGACCCGGCTTCTCCGTTAGGTGAGGGTGTTTGATGTGGGGGGGTAAAATGTGGCGGCTTTGATCGTGACTGACCCTGTTTTGTGCGGAGGCCTGCGGTCGTTGTGATCCAGGGCCTGTGCTGGGCACGGGGCCGGCAGACACAATCGCCTCCTTCATTGTCAGGCTTGGGATACGAGGCCTGGAATGTGTCGCTTCAAAGGGAGCGGATAGGCATGGAGGAGAGAATGCGCTAGTGATTCGGCGTGGGGTTCAAAGAGGGGTGTGGAGGACAGGCTGGGGGCCTTCTTTATGCAGGCACTCGAACGCCCCCCTGTGGTCGGTTATGGGCATACACGTGTGTCCCTCTGTGTCTGTTTTGTTCCATCCCCTAGTCCTCATATTCAACAGACACCTCCGTAAACAGGAGTAGATTTAATATGAAGGCCATCTATACACAAGCATAGCAGCCCAAAAAGTTCTTTGGGGAGTTATGTATGCATATAGAGGGATGTAAAGGTCACAGAGTGTTGTGCACCCTGTGTCTGAGAGGTGGGAGCTCCTGCTGGATGGGGGGAGGAGAGCCCAGGCTGCTGATGTGAGAAGATGGGTGTGGGGTGTGGGGGGGGGAGCTGGAGGACCAGGGAGCTGCAGCATCCCTACTAAATGGACCAGGGAGCTGGAGGACCTGTGGGGTCGATAGAGGTTTGGGCATGATGCAGGGAGCCCAGTGCTATAGACAGTTATTGTCCTTATTTGTCTGAAACCCCTTTGCATGTCCCGGCAGGCTGTCTTGCAAGGGAAGTCTTTTACACTGGGGGGTGGAGCCCAGCACTTCTTGGCACGCCGCCCCCTTTCACCAGCTCTCCTGGGGAGCCCATGGAGGCTGGCTGTCTGAGATTGGAGGGTGTTGGGGGGCTGGGACCACGGAAGTGAGAACTGCCTACTGCCGGCTCTGCGGGTGGGTGTTTGGGGGGAGGCGGAAGGGAGAGAGGAGCTGAGCTTTTGATGGTACGACGCCCCCTTCTCCCCTATTCCTTGGTACGCTGTTGGAGTTAATCCTAGGAAATGGCGGTGCTGGCCAGCTTTGGCGGGAAATGGCCGCCTGCCTCAGTGTGGCGGCACAGACACGGGACCTTCTCGTGCTTCTTGTGGTCCGATCCGCGGACGGGTATTCTGCCCGTGCAAATGTGTGGAAGCAGGCCCAGCCCCCGTGGTTAGCTGCACCTGCCTTCTTACCCACCTCCCAGGCCCAAACCCTCTGCTCCTGTCCACCAGTGATCTCACTCAGCTGACCTTCAGCGCTGTCCTTCATCCCAGCCTTTACGGGGCCTATCCTGTTGGCACACCAAGACCTGTTCTTTCTTCGAGACTTGGGGTGTTCATGCCAGCCCCCCCCCCCTTCCTCTGAGAGAGGGTTTCAGCATCTCACTGTGGCTTTGGGCTGGGATTCTTCTGAAAGCATCACAGCTTAAATGCACTATTACCCTGGCTGCAGCGTTATGGACTTATCGCTCTTTTTCCATGTGTTTGTAACGGGTGTTATGATAGGCGGAGCTTGTGCCTTATGGCTCTGTGGTGACACTAATTCTAGGCCTAACGCTACTTGTAACATTGACCCAGACCCTGGCTATGAACAGACAGCCAGCTTCAGCAAACAAATCACTCTAAGTGATGGCGTTGCTGACAATGGGGGGAGTAGAGTGAGTTTTGCGAATGCGTGCTGTCTTGGTAATGCATTCAGTATAACGCGTTGCAGTTCCCGCTGACCTGGTCGCCATGATGCTGGTCTGCTTGTGGGCACTCACTGACCTCCACCTGATTGATGGGGTCAGAATTTATCCCTGTGAATCCTCCTCTCATGCTGTTGTTGTGTCTGGGCATTTGGTTGGCCTGTGGTTTTTTTTTTGGCTGAGACCATCAATGTCAGGTAACCCTAGAGATGTTTGCCAAAAGAGCAAACAAAGGCTTCCTCTGCCAGATCGAGGCTTTGCTTGATGACGCCATCGGACTGCACCTCCTGTTCCCAGAGCAGCTCTGCAGTTCCGGTTTATCAATGAGTACCAGTGGAAACTGGAAAAAAATCTGAGCAGACCCCATTAAAAGGACAGCCCATTAAAATGTTAATCACAGGGAATTTTGCTTCCAGTGGTTTGAAGTTGTGTCTTGACAAAATTGTCAGTATACTGAAGATTTTTGCCATGCATTGCTGGAAACGCTACTTAATTACTCTCAGGCTTTTTGAGATTCAGGGGAAGCTGTCTTTAGGCCCATCTGAAAGTGATTTGACTTGGCTCAGTCCCTCATGCAATTTCTTGTCACTAATTTTTAACAAAAGGAGCAGCGTGGGATTCAGACCAGAGCTGACAGTGGTCATTTCACTCAAAGAGGGGAATCCGATTAAAATGACAAGTCACTCACAGCAAAGCGGACCTTAATTTGAAGTGATGTGGGAACATCGGTACCTATTATTCTCCGGTGCAATATTAAATTGGATTTCGGGTGGATTGTAAATTTTGTTGAGCTCTGTGTGTTTTTATTTTGCCTCCGTCTGAGGATTGAAATATTGACTGTTACTTTGAAGAGGAGGTGATTCAAATGGGGGAGGATCCTCCACAAACCCGCCGCCTTCACCCAGAGCGGGGGGGGGGGGTTGGGGGGGCACAGGCGGGGGCATGTTAATTAAATGGGCCATGGTGGATTAAAAATTAAAACTGCGTGTATTGTTTTGTGCCGGGGGGCGTCATACAAGAACGCGGGCCTGGGAA
>JABFDZ020000030.1:15358598-15368783 GCA_019775955.2 Pollimyrus isidori | reverse complement strand
AGTGACATGGACCCCTCCCCATACCGAAACTACTGCCTCTTGTCACTGTGACCTTGAGAAGGCACTGCGTTCAGAACAGCAGCTCTGTCCTCTCGTGCCAGGCAGGTACCCCCCCCCCCCCCCCCCCGCCCGGGGGCGCGCCGGCGCCCCCAGGCTGGGGCATGTTAATTAACTGGTCCATGGTGGATGAATAATTCAAACTGCTTGTCTTGTTTTGAGCCGGGAGGCGTCATCCAAGAACGCGGACCTGTGAACGCACGGCGCTTTCGATTTCCGAACATACCGACAGGCACGTGATGGATCAACGATTGGGATCCAGTGTAAACGCCTGAGCCCAGTCAGCAGGATGAGGGCCGCGTGTGTAGGACGAAGCTTTAATCGGCCTTAATGAAATGGGCGACGCTGTGCAATACGCAGCTGAAGATTGCGCTGCCTCTTGGGTGTGGCATACTGACTCCTGACCAATTATAATAACAAGTGTCCCCCCTCCCCTTCCCCAGCCTGCTCTTCCTGTTGCTGTCTAGCGCCGATGGGTGACGCCGTGTTTCTGAGCCCCCCCCCGAGCTGCGGCGGCGTGTGTAAATTCCGTGTTCGCGGTCGCATCCATATTTATGATTTGCTTTGCGCGGGTGTGATCGGGGCTCCACGAGACCGTTAGCGGCGCACATGGGGAGCAGCGATTGTGTTCCGCCGTATAAAGAGAAAATGAAATCCAACAAAAGCACAGGTGCTGATAATGGTGCCAGGATCCCAGCAGCTCACGCTGAAGGCGATGTGGCGGCTGAACGGACGCACTTTGACAGGGTGGTGGCTGCACACCACCCCCCTCCACCCATCGTGGACCCTCCCCGGAGTGGGTTCGCGCCCCCTGAGTGCGCTTGGCTTGGTTATCACACCCCAGAGCAGATGCTGCAATTTACATATAAATTCACCTGAATATTATTTGTCATCCATTTTTCATGGGACTTTTCATCTTGGGTAGAAATTCCCCAGCCTTCCCTCAACCCATGTATTAAATACCTCTTGATGAAAAATGAAGAATGTTAATATATCGGATCCCCCCCCCCCCCAAAAAAAAAAGTCAGTGTACATTTGCAACTATGACAGAAACTGAGTGCTTTTAAAATGTGGCTTATTTTTCCTGTACAGCCATGCTCCTTGCCAAGGTTAATTTGATATTTACCTCTCAGTTTGGTTCATTAAAAAATTGTGAAAAGAAATGCAGTTAACCCAGAGATGATTGGAGCTGATTGGAACTCAATAACTCAATAATATTCTAATCTGCTTGGCTGGTGCAGACCGCACACCTGGACAGACCCGCACCCTTACAGATTTATTGTGGGTAGGGGTGGTGGAGCTTTAAAGATTAGGTGACGACCCTGTTACTGCTCTAAAAGTTACCCCTACATTAGCAAAAAGGTGTTTCAAATGTCTCCCTAGTCTCCTTCTGCAGGAGAGGGCCAGGTGCATCGTACAGCAACATGGTTGGATGGGCATCTTTCAGGGGTGTGTTTGGGGTGTCACCAGAACTTGTAGGTGTCACATAATGGATGCCAAGGTTTTAGAGATGAACCTGCCCGATGTCGCCCTTTACCCAGTTAGTTTTACACTCCCCCCCCACTTAGTGGGCCGACTGTGGCCCATCTACTGCAGTAACATTCAATCTGAAATTTGACAGGGCAGGTGGCTTCAAACAATCACAGATCAAAAATTTTGAATTTGCCAAGCAATTTTGCAAAGTTTTGGGTGTTTGATTGTTAGTGCTGTGTGTGTGTATCTGTGAGAGAGAAAATACACTTACATTTCGTCTATTTATATTTTCTATACTACCTTGATGGTTGCATCTGTACTAAACATGTTATTACTCCCTGAACAATATTTACATAGAATTTACAGTGTATTAAGTATTGTAAGTAATCTGTCAATGATTTAAAGTACGTGGTAAGATGTGTGTAGAGTATATACAAATATTATGCCATTTTATATAAGGGACTTGAGCATCTGCAGATTTTGGTCTCCACAGGAGGGTCCTGGAGCCAATCCACAATGTGTCAGGGACCCGGGCGGATTTGGTGCAGGAACGTGGCATGGTGCAGGAACGTGGCATGGTGCAGGAACGTGGCATGGTGCAGGAACGTGGCATGGTGCAGGAACAAAAATGGGTGGATGACCCACAGGTGGCTCCAAAAGCAGGTTTATTAAATAAAACTGAAAATACTACAAATAAAACCAAAAGGACCACAAGGGGTCAAAATCTGAAGGGGAAAAGTAAAGGCTACAAATCAAACAAACTGGGCTGGTACATCTAACACAGGGAATTACTTAAGCAAACAGGTCCTTCATAAGACAGCTAACATCAGGCAACAGCAACAACAATGAACCACTGGGGAACTAAACAGAAGCAGGAAGTAAAAATACTAAAGGGGTAACGAGACAAACACAGGACAGGTGAGGCTAATTAACAAAGACCTGGAAAGCAGGGAACAGATGAAACTAATAAACTCAAAAGGAACGAAGCATGGAAACTAAGAACTAACCAAGAACACTGGGGAATGACGGACAGGTAAAGACACAAGCAGGGGCACAAGAAACAAAACCAAAATAATTCGTCGGGGTGTCTGGAAACAAGCCGGCCAGTCGAGTGAAGACATTAATGCTCAGTTCAGTGTAATTTTGTAAGGTTTTAACTCGTGGACAGTGAAATATGACTCCAAGGTTATTGAGCAGGCTATGAGTGATGGAGACTAGTAATGCATCACAACTCACCGTGCTTCAGACGAGGTTTTACACACTGTCACGTCTGAATCGGGCCTCAGCCCAGGACACCGTGCTGTGGATTTATCTCTTCGGCCACAGTATTTCAGAGTATGGGCTCAGCGAAGACATGGGACATCTTCTTCACGTGCCGCTTTAGCCGCTAGCTCAGCCTCTTCAGTCCACTTTCTGCCCGCTGGCCTTCTTGGAGATCCTTAACTGTCAGGCTGTGCTGTCAGCTCAGGACCCTGGCAGAGTCACGGTGAGGCCTCATCCAAAGAGCTCCAGAGGGTCCTCGGCTTATGTGAGGTGGATTTGGCCCCCGTCAACCGGGTGCTTGATAACCTTCCCTTTAATGCTGTTGCTTGTCTAGACATGGAGTTGATTGAAAGGGGTAGCTGTGGTAGATATCAGGTCAATTTAGGATGGGATTGGAGATTGATTACCCTCTTCCAATCCAATTAAAGGATGGCAATCAAATGTGTATATGAAAAAGTGTAATTGGAATTGATTGGGAGGCAGATCTAGACCAGAATGTGAATCAAATTAGGAACTTACTAAAGAAATGGGTTGGAACATTATGCAAGTAGGGGTAAGATTAGAAGAAATAGGCTGCTAGTAAGCCAGGCGTATGTGATTTTGCCATTTAATCGAGAATATCCTGTATTTATTTGTTAACAGATCTTTTCAGCTCTGGCGGTGCATTCTTTTAAACCCTGTAACAACGCTAATAGCGGGTGTTTGGGTGTTCCTTTAAATTCCGGGCTGGTGAGCTTCCATACCCCCAAGCAAGGGACCCGTGGCACCCGTGAGCCCATCTGGTGTGATTGTAGATGCCCCTATCTGGAAGCCCCCAGGCTGAGTGGCAGACCGCCGCCCGCTGTCTAAATCTCTCACTGCTCTGGATTACACCATGGCAGCAGCCTGTAGGACCTGGCATCAGGTGTCGTCCCCCCCCCCCCAGTGCCTCAGATATAGATGTGCAAATGAATAGCTGAGCTTCTCTGAAAAATCCCCCCCACCACTGCTTTGCCAAGCCTCACTGTCACACTTTCCGGTCTGGATTCTTCAGACCCTCAAGAATGCGAGTAATCAGCCTTGTGAAGTACATGTGGTTGATTGTTTTTAATGCCTCGGATTACACTGAGGACAATCCAGGGATTAAGGAGGGATCAGGGGCGCAGATTAAATACATGCCGTGTGCAGGTGGCTCATCTGAAGCCTCCCATCCTTTCGCTGGGAGTTTGGGCGACGTCCATCTGTGATTACTTACCCCCGCAGGATGGCGGACGACTCCGCTGTCGGGAGCCCCTAAGAAAGGTCTGCTCCCCTCGCACAGAAAGCTGCTGGTGCGTGCTGGGGAAAGGGAAATGCGGTGCGGTAGTCTCACGCGTAAAACCGGAAGCTGATCTAGCAGATGTTCAGCTGGAGTATCAGTAATCAGTTTGTCGAGTGCTGGTCTGCATGCTTGAAGAGGATATTGGTCTAGGCGTTCTGTCAGGGTCTTACCCCTGAAGAAAGGTATCTCTTTGGTGGGGCTTGCTGTCTGAATGGGGAGCCCTTTGATTGGCTGCAGCTATCAGTACCTGAACTGACCGTTTGCAGGCATCCAGCTTTTCGGAGTATCTGATTTGCTGAGGGAGAAATTGCATGTTTTGACGGTCCATCAGGCCTAGAGCACAGTACTTATGCTGTATGTAATTTTTCAGGGGGAGCTGGAAGCTGAGCCCACCATAGAGGGACCCTTCACATGGGCCCAGCAGCTGTCAGCGGCTTGCCCTCTGTGGAGAGCAGCCACGGTCCCTCAGTCTATGTGGGGCAGCCTGATTGGCCACACCCACCTTTTTGCTCATTTACAGCTCATGTAAGGCGTTCAGCTTTAGAGCAGACCTCCAACACGTCCGACGGTCAATGCAGGACCTCAGGTGGGTGTGCCTGACATGTCCCATAGGCCTGCCATGTTTGTTGTTTAGGTCATTAGGATAATTAAGATGACTGGTTAAGTTAAATAAGTATGAAAATGTTTAATATGCCACAATTTTATGAGCTTAACCCCACTCGATACATTATGCTTACAAACAATTAAGCAAAATGCAAATGAGCCTTAAACCATTAATTCCCTGTTAATTAATGAAACTACAACAGAAATGTGATGGACAGCCAATATCCTGGTGACTGAAGTTGCTGAAGCTGGTGGACTGATGAAGACCAGAACATGCCAGAGCACCACAGATTCAGGGTTCAGAGGACCTACCGTCTGCAACACCTCTTACTGTCAAGGTATCACGTGCATAGCTCTGCAGGACGCCACAAGACTATATGTAAATACGGTTCGTTCAAAAAATAATTGATCCCCAGCAGTATTGAAGGGGAGCGAATGTGCAGTTAATTAAAAGCTGGAGGGCTGAGGAAGGAAAGGGGGTGTGAGACATTTGTTTTGGGGAGGCGGTAATTAACGGCTGTACTTTGTGAATGGCTGGTGGCCCTTTACTGCATGCGCAATGAGCAGTATGAATATTCAGCAGACGTTATTCCGGGGGGGCCCTGGGTGGGTTTGTAGACCCACAGACACCTACATTTATCTTTCCTTCTCGGCTGGAAACGGAAAAAAATCAGCCGCCACCCCCCCGACCCTCATGTGAACTTGGCTTGCAGGCTTTGTGTTCTTTGCTCTCTGAGCTGCACCGTAAGGCTTTCAGCTGGTAGGGCGAAATCGAGCTGAGGGGGCGTGGTGGGCTCGTGCCGAAACCTGCGTTTGACGATCGACTATGATCAGTTTGGGAAGAGGACAGTATGTGTGAGAGGCCAGCATAGGAGCACTCATCCCTCCAACCCTTCCATCCTTCCACTACTCTGTGTTCTGCCGGCTTCGCATCCTCAGGCCCAGCTCTTTACCGCCACGTTCCGGTGCCTCGCTGACAGAATCGCGACAGACGGAGCTCGGGGGGAGCCCAGCACTGTTCAGCGTGCGCACATCTCCTACGCATGAAGATGAACTTGCATCCTGAAGCAGCTCTTTGTGGAGACGTGTTTTTTGGAGAACACCGACGTGCGAGCGGAATACCAATGACGGGAGTTTTTCTCGCTCCAGGAACGGGCAAAACCACTCCCACACGGATCCAGAGGGGGAGGAGGAGCTGAATTTGTAAACAACAGCAGCCAGGATTTATAGCTAAGTGACTCTGTAAGCTGGTGTTCAGATCGTCTCGTGGACACGGTGGCGACGTGAGCGTTTTACAGATGGCTGCTCCGAAGATGGGTGTGATTTGGAGTGAAGAAGATGAAGCGGTGTTCTTAAAAACTCATTAGCAGGTGTTTTGTGTAGAAAGGTGTGATCAGTGTGCATCTTGGTCTAACCTGAATGGAATAAGCCATGGCGGTCAAGATGTCATTTCAGGAAACGGCCAAATCCGCAGAACGGCCCCTGATGCTGCTCTTCCGTTGTTCAGAACCAGGGTGTTTCTTTTTGATAGTCCAGCTACAGTGGATGCTCCAGACAATGTATATGATCTGGGAGCCTTGTAGTGTGGTGAGGGGTGGGCCCTGTGCTTTTTAGGGTTTATTGCCATCCCTGTTGTCTCCGCTACCATGGTGGCTGTTGAATGACACCTCCCTAACCCTCTGTATCCCATGGCCTCACCTGCTCCCCACACAGTCTCTCCCCCCCCCTCCCCCACACCTGTACCCGAGAGAGGCAACCTACCTGCTGCTCTTGGCACAGAGGGACCATGCCCTGTAGACGGGTTGGTTTCACTGCTTTTTTTTCTTGCGTTGCTCCTTTAAAGGATCTGGCTGATTTTGCAGCATCACCTCCCCCTACACATAACAGAAAGGCCCCATATTCTGCACAGGCATGTCTTACAAGGTGATCTGTCATTAGGGATTAGTTAATGTCAGGTTTCCCAGAAAGTTCCTGTAAGGGATTTGGAGTATCATGCCTCCCCTTAAACACCACAGTTTGATATCCAGAATGATTTATCATGTATTATTGATTTATTGCCAAGGCCTCATGGTCTTCTCTCTGCTCCTGTTAACTGCAGTGGCCGGTGAGTGATGTCACAGGTCGTGGGGTCGGCCCATTGGCACGGCAACAGTCAGTTATCAGGTACCGCTCTGGAAATTCCTCTAGTCAGGGCAGTGTTTCTGCACCAGTAACTTGTTTCCCGTGTGGCGTTGGAGTGTTTATGCTGCACCCTGCTGCTCAGGTCCAGTTGGCTGCCAGCTGAGGGTGGGCAGATTCTTTGCCCCTCCTGCCTGGTTGGGTAATTTCACTCTGCACTTCTCCTGTGTGGCCCCAAACCTGCCACGGTGATTGAGCAAAAGGATGGAAAGATGCCGGACACCCCCTCCAACATTCTCCTCAAGCCGCCCCGCCTCCCTGACACCTGATTGGTTGGCCGTCATGCAGGGTGACAAGCCCCGCCTGCTGTTCCCCAGCGCTTTAATTAAAAGCGGACATGCGTCAGTGGAGGAAACCTGGTGAGGAGGGAGTGGATCCTGAGGGGTGGGACATCTGCCCTCTGGATGGGCCTGACAGATGGACCCCGGCCGCTCTGACATCCTCACCCATAATTAAGACACGGGAGCGGCAGCCGGCCATGAGACAGGCCCGCGGCTTGGCGGCGTGGCCCTGCACCCCACGACCTCCCCCCTCCAGGCTGCCCCCCTCATCCGTCTCTCAGACCTTTTTCTCTCTACACTTTATTGTTATCATCCCCCCCAGCCACCCGTCTGCCTACTCCATTAGTTAGCTTTTGATCAGCCGTATGCGAGACGCAGAGCTGATTATTCCCATGTGTTCTCACATTTCCATTTGTGGAATCGAGCCGTTATTCCCCCCCCCTTCCTATCTAAACGGTCTCGTGAGATGAAGCAGATCGTTCCGACAGTGCGGGATGTGCGGATATTCCTCCCCTGAGGAAGTGACATCGACCCTTAGCGCCGCTTCGCGTTTACCCGCTTTTTTCGCAGTGCCAGCCGAGTGGGTGATTTATAATGTCTCTGCCCATGGCAAGCTTTTTGGCACAAGCCTTGTAACTGGATATATGGTGTCCCAGCAGTCCCTGTAGCCTGGGATCTAGTCTGCAACAAATCCCAGGTTATATGGTGGCTGTACTCAGTGGGCACCCTTCGCTATTGCTTAGCCTTGCTTGACAACAAACAAACATGCTTTATTCGCCATTCGCACAAATACAGGTACTTTGGAATGTTTCTCTTCAGCATCCCCATTTTGCTCTCCATAGCTTGGGGGGGGTTACAGCACAGTGTTATGACGGAACACTCAAGGTCGTTCCGAGGTCCTTTATTGGGAAGAAGCAAATCGTGGTCCAAGTTCCATACAGGGTAAGAGCCAGTCAGTCCGAACCAGGTTGCCAAAGCCGAGGGAGAAACCGTAGGGAAGCAAAGAGGTCATGAAGCCAGAAGATAGGTCCAAATACGGTGACACAACACACAGTGAGAGACCACGGGGGAAGATTAGGGCTGGGTTGGTTGGGAGCAGGCAGGTTCAGAAGGTGGGAGTAGAGGAAGCAGGAAGAGCCGGGTGGAGCAGAGCTGAAATGGACACAAGGATGAGTTGCTCGGAAGTCGCATAACCAATAATCTCGGTGTCAGGTTTAAGTAGTCGAGTGGGCGTGGCCCTGATTGCTCATAGTCGCACCATCCACCGTCATGACACACAGGGTCAATTAACATGCATCTGGGGGTTAAGGGCCTTGCTGAAGGGCCCACTGGCATGTGACTGTCGTGCCGCTGGGGTTCAAACTGGCGATCATCTCATTACAGACGCAGAGACATAGCCTGCTGAGCTGCTGAGCAGGACGTCATGCCTCATTAAGAGGGTGCACCGAGACCACATCTTGGTACTTGGGTCACCCCACGTTAATTAAAATTATGATTTTATTTATGTATTTTTCATAAAACTTCAATAGTTGCTGTCTTGTGATGGCTTAATTACAGGATACTTAATGAAGGATTCACTCCACTTAATTAATACAAATTACATAAGGTCATGTTCAATGTTTAGGGAAGCATGGAAGTTATGGGGAAATAAGTCCCGTGTGACTCTGTACAACAGCACGATCGGCGCATGCCTCTACGACTATTGTTTATATAGATCATGTCTTTGCTATATCGACTTGTCTGACTCTAATATAAAACAGCATTATCTGCAGGAGGACACCTGCAGGGTCTCTTCTGGGATTTGGACCTGCAGTCATGTTTGTATTCGGGGAGGTGCCTGTTGCTGCCATGTCACGGTGTTTGGCCAGCGATGACACCATTGGTGTGTGGTCAGCAGAAGCCAACTGTGGGCCTCAACTCTGCATTCAATTCATTCTAGACCGATGCATGAATCTCTGTGGTTCGTCCCTTCTATGAATACCCTAAGTCTGTGTCGATTTCTTGGAAAAAAGATAAATGTCAATTTTTATTGACTCTGTTGCTTTCCTGATCTCTGTGCTGTGTTTGGTTCTTTGTAATTGACAAAGACTCACAAATTCATTACTCTTACTCTTGCCACTTAGGCAATCTCCCTAAGTGTAACCGATACATATTTCCTCCCCGTTCCGAGGAGAACCATCGATCCCTGTTGCACTGTGCCAAGCACCCGTAATAAGAGAATTGGCAGACGGCTTATTAACCCCAGAGCCTGCTGGGAAATAAGATTTTTGATCTTTTAATCGAACCGCCCTCCGGGGCGTTAAGTTGTTTTACACAAAGAAGCGGCCTGGAAACAGACGTGTGCACGTGAACTGCACTGGTAGGGCATGCTTGCTGCACCCAGATGTTGGGCATGCATGGAGTCGTGAGAGATTCGCACCGTGGCAGTGAGGTGTGTGCCACCCCATGCCGTGAGTAATCTGTGACCACAGAACCATAGGCTTCCTGAAATTGGTTCAACGTCCAAGACTCGGTTGCCGCTGATGTGGTACCTGTGCAGTTTGGGCGGACTTAAGGGGGGTAACTGGTGGGAGTACTTTCATTATGATTATTTACTATTAACATTTTTAAATTTTTAATATATTAAGTAAGGCATAAGAACCATTGTAAGGGATGCTTATTAAGAATCAATCATTCCCTGACATGTAGGTTAGATTCAAATGTGATTTAGTAGTATTAGCCATGAGTATTTTTAACATATGAACTGCTCTTCTGTACTCATGCTACGCCAGGCACTAATTGCATATGCAAATGATAAGAAAGACAAAATGGTGTTTTCTTCTGATGTAAAAAGCATACAGTTCGATTAGCTCATAGTTAAAACATGAGGTCTTCAGATGAATAATTGATGCTTCCTTCAGAGTGGGGTGGGGTTCACCCTTACGCCTCCTGTGCCTCCTCTGTGCCTCCTGCGGTTACCGGGAGAATTCAGGATACTCTTATTCTGTCAGCCTTGCTTGGGAGCTCTTGTCCCGGAAAGGTATGGGGCGG
>JABFDZ020000030.1:15329181-15358560 GCA_019775955.2 Pollimyrus isidori | reverse complement strand
GGGTGGCATTTTATCAAGCCGCTGCTTCGTTGATCTTGTAGACTCGCACTGGCTATCGCCTGGCAACGAGGCTGACATCTGGCTACGGAGTTCTCCACCAGGTGCCGAAGGCTGTTCCTGCAAAGAGGAAACGTCTAAGCCCAGCCACCCATAGTTGCAGGCCCCACAAGCCACCACAACAGGCGGCGAAGACACGGGAACGGCTCAAGCATAACAAAGGCCTGATTTTTGTTTGCTTCGGCTAAGAACGTGAAATAATCCTGACCATCTCCCGAACCATTTTTGGGCCGGGAAAAGCTGATGTGATTAAGAGGGGCCATAATGTGCACTTCATTAAGAGTTGTTGTCTTTAAAATAACAATAATTAAACATCTGCCATGTTAGAAGCTTCACTTACACAAGATACACCCTGGAGCAAAGGGTCTTTACCCAGTGCTTGTTGAATAATGTATCCAGAATAATCAAGATAATTATCCTCGCTGTTGATGCCATGTTCTTCCAAGGGAATTTGCACAGGCAGCGCTAATTTAGAAGGGGGTGCTCACACATGGGGTGGGGAAGAGGGATCATTGTTCTCACTAAACAAGTGGACATGTGGCGATGTGTCTGTGGAGGAGGCGAATGGGCCCAGCTTTGGATAGAACAGGAAGAAATGTACTGACCCGTGTATGCTTGTGTTCCCTCGTGACCTCATAAGTCGATCCCAGAAGTACTTGGGAAAGCAGGGACAAGTACACTGCAATAATGTCCATGGGCCTTTTTAAAATGTTCATCCCATCATGCTTTGCTGTGGCTGGTGTCTGTCCTGGTCTCCTGCTGAGGAAATGGGACTTTGCCCGTTAATGGGGAAACCCCCCCCCCCCCCTCCCAAGAAAACGTTTCCATAATTAAAAAAAAAAAAGAGTAAATAGAATGAGCAAAGGCAGGAAGAGTGTATTTCACTGAATGCACCATTTCCGCACACTAGAGGTGAAATGATGGTTGAACTGATTTCAGGTTGGTAATATGGTGCTGCTGTGGCAGGTGATGAATCAGTGTGACCTAGACGCAATGATTGCTTGACGGGGGCAGAGGGCGTGGCGCCATGTCACCTGAGGTGATGTCTTTGTGGGGGGTTAATCAATAGACCGTACAGCCTTGTCCTTTGGAGTCTGTGCCAGCTGACTTTGGTCGGGTGAGTGTTTACAACCAGGAGGCGATGTGTCACCCTTACCCACACAACCACACTGCTCCCCCATCCCTAGCTCTCTGTGGGCTGTGGTCTCTCTGCTCTCTCTAAGCAGGGGTCAAGCAATTTATTCAGCCATAAATGGCAATAAATTACCAGGAACAATTTTAGTGAATAATCCATAGTGGAATTAGTGCCCACCAGCCAGGCCGTAAATACCAAGGTTAGGTAACTCTGAGCTTGATGTGCTGCCGCAGGGGCTGCTGGGTAAAGATGAGCTCCATGGTAACCTTGGTGGGACACGCCTCGCCTCCTCTCCTGTTCCCCTCAACACTGGCCCTGTAGTCGTTCCTCTGACGTGCATCTCTGTCAGCAACACTGGGGTAAACACTTTTGGATCGTCTGAGTTTGATTTCTTGTCAGTGGCCACGTAGGGGGGGTGACCATCCCTCGCATGATGTCTTGCTCTAGCGGCCAGTCCGCGTGTCACCAAGGCACATGGGCAGGATGGTAAGTAATGACATGGACACGTCTCCAGGCCACAGGATCTGTGGCAATGTTAGTGAAGCTAGCTGTCTGCTGTGGGGTGCTGTATTACATTGCTTTAGATCAGGGTTTTTCAACTCTGGACCTCGATTCCAAATACAGGTCTTGTTTTCAGTTCTCCCAGGCAGTTAGTTTAATAATTACTGATTCTGATTGGTCAGAGGCTTCACACCTGACTGACAGGTAAAAGAAGGCTGGAAAATCAGCAGCGCTCGGACCTTCGAGGACCGTGAGTTGAATAACCCTGCTTTAGATGCATAGTTAGGTTAGTAGGTTAGGTTAATACCTAAGTATCAGCTGTAAATGAAGGAGGGTGGGCAGAGGTAAATTAGGCTTGTGTGTGTGGTGGGGGCGTGTGCTTTTAGCAAGAGAGTACCAGGAGACTCACCGACCCACAATGGCTCGTCCACCTGTCTGCCCATGAAATCTTTGTCTTTTTGGGTTGCTTGTTTGTCTGGTGTTCTTACCCTAATTAGTTCATTTCTTTTTGCTGTAGAAAATAACAGATTGTTTAGCACTTTTCATGCAGATTTTTTGTTTGTAATAGTCTTATTAACCCTGGGTATCTTCATTCATGATTTTGCCATGACCACCTTGATTACGAAGCGATAATGCACCTTTAATAAATGCATGCTGGACACCCTGTCGACTCTCCCCTCCCCTTTGGCACTGGCTCCCACAGAGAGCCTATGGTTCTGCCCATATAGCCACGCCTCCGAGAGGCAGCCCCACACAGGAGGCTTTGCGGTGATTAGCGGGAAGGTCGTGGAGCGCTCCTGAGACTTTCGTGTTGTCAAGGATGTTCAGCATTGTGCTCAGAACAAAGGCACTCTGTCAATGGCAGGAGGTGCAGCAAACTCTGGAGAGGGAGGTGTGCATCTCTCATCCTTGGGGCTTCAAAGTAAAAAAATAAAATAAAATCTTTATCCCGTCTTTATTTTTTATTTTTTTTACTCAAAAATCCTTTTGTTTAAGTGCCAGCAAATCTTTGCTGAAGAGTGACTGATTTTCAGGTGGGTTAAAAGTGCTAGTTTAACAGACGTGCAAGAGGGTAGCACAGGGCAGTTGTGTGTGTGTGTGTGTGTGTGTGTGTGTGTGTGATATAAGGTAGCGTGAAGCTGGCCGACCATCTGACAGCATGAGGTTTGCCTCCATCTAGCTCATATCACACAGAATAAATATTGTCATAGCGTGGATATGACTGGGTGGATGTGGCGCGAGAACGTGGAAGGTGATCTGGCAGGGGTGGGGAGATAAGATGTCCCTCCTCAGGTTATATGTGAGAAACAATCCCGTCCCTAACAGATTCCCTGTCTTCCTTCTGTGGGACATGGCTGCTGTCAGGAGATAAGCCAGTTCAGTGATGGGGCGAGCTGGGTACCGGACGGCAGCCATAAACTGTTTTTTTCCTTTTGCTTTTCTTACCCAGGGGTTTTTGCTGATCATTGTCAGGCATACCTTCAGCTGCTTTTAGATTAAAATCCAGTACTGTTGCCCCATGGAAACACTGGCAATTTGCTTGCCTCATCAAGGCCTGATGGAAGGGCTCCGAAGGAGGAAACCGTGGTCTGAAACCAAAGGCAGCCTTATCGTTTGGCTCACACCTGCGGAACAGGAGGGGTGCTTGGACAGCCCAGTTTAAAAAGCGCCACATCTTTGGTTGTGCCCACCTGGGCCTAGGGTGGGACTTGCTTTGGGCTCAGTCACTAGCTTGCTTGCTCCTGTCTTCCCTACATTACCTTGGTACGAAAAATCAAAATATCCTCAGCCGGAAGCTCAGCATTGTCACTTCTCTGAGGCACTCTGCTCTGCTCCTCTCTCCCCCAAGCATTATAATTAATATCGATAATTATGATGGCCGGAAATCAGTGATGTCATTATTTACCCCTAGTTGATGTTTGCCTGCTTGGTTCACCCTCCTCAGGGAGGGAGAGCCTCATTTCACGGTTTAATTGCTGAGACATGGATAAGCTGTGCAAAACAGACCAGGAAGCTGGGACTGGCCAAACGCATCACAGGCAGTTAACATGCCGCCTGTGGTAATATTTCAGAATGGAAAACAGAGGCTCCAGCCTCACAAAGCAAGACTTTCACTTTCTACTCCTCTGATGAAAAGAGAGTTTGATAAATATATGTAGGATTCACTAGTTTGTGCATTAAATGCCAATTTCACAGCATTTATCTCCTATTAAATCAGTGGAAACAGCCGCGGTAGTAATTCTAGTAGTACTCTTTTGTCTGAGCTTGTTAAGCCATCCCCAGCATTACTAACTTCAAAGTGAATTGCTTTTATCCATCACTGGATTCAGGCTCTGGAAATTGATTCGGGTGAATATGCCCACGTGTGGATTGATGATGTTTGGATAGAGGATAGATGCAGCCGTTAGGTGGACCCCCTTGCCTTGGTGACCATGGAAATATCTGACCCATGGGGTTTTCTGAAGCCCACGCAAGTGGTGACAACGGATCATCCAGTGTGAAGATGATTCCTGTCTGTTTCTTCAAGAAGTAGAAGCGTCTCTCTGGGATCTTGTAGGTCTGGCGTTGATGTGTGTACATATTCTGAAATCTGTCCCCCCCTAAGCTGCCAGAGGGCAGGGCTCTGGGCTATAATGCGAGGCTCACTGTAGCCCACGGCTATGAAGCTCACCCTGCCCTCAGACCCTAACTACATCTCTTGGCCTGTTTGCTTAGCATATCTCTAATTGGATAAGCTCCATTTGTGGACATTTTCTGCCAAGTTATTGATTTAAGATCTGTGTTGTCATGTATGATAGTGGACCTACAATGGAGGTGGGGGGTGTCGGCTCTGTGTCCTCTCTCCATTGGTTGGCTTTGCTCTCAGCCCAACCTGCCTTGCACACCTTCATGCCTCTTTTCTTCTATGATGATGCTCCAAGATGAAGCCACACCTTGCCTTATTTTTTAAATTGTATTTTATATAGTTCATACTGTTTTTCACAGAAAGCAGCTGCCCCTAAACGCTTAACGAAGACTTGCATATCTTTCCCATGCCTTCCCTGTATCCTGTAATCCCCCACATCTCTGAGCATCACACTAGTAAAGGCTTCCTCCCCTCCCCTGTTGCAGTTATGTCTGCACACGCTCTTGTCCCTGTGAAAGATGCCTCAATGAGGGAAGTCATTTGGAACTTTGTAACGAGTCCAACCTCTGGCGCGGCTCCTCAGTGATGCGTTCACATTCGAGCCCTTAGCGCGGCCGCCTCGCACAGCCTGAGAATGAGGAGCCCGCTGGCGCTTCTCCCTTCCCTGAGGCTCTCCGTTAGCAAGTCTGCAAGATAATAAAGCACTGGCCCTTTGGACAATGGAAATGGACATTTCTTCACAGCTAATTTATTCCCCTAAGAGAGGGCAGCGGTGGAGCAGAGAAGGCGCGTTAATGAGCCCTGCTCGGCCCTGAGCCTGTACGCGCCTCCTGCTGTGAAGGTCACCGCGTTCCAGCAGACTGCGAAACAGGCAGACTAAATGTAAGGGCGACTCCCGCCCATCCTCCTGGCAGATGTTTGTACTGCCTCAACCGGCAAGCAAAACACAAGTAGTTAACATGCTATGAGTTGAGCCCGCATCCAGGTCTGGTGGAGAAAATAGGTCCATCTGGAACCCACAGGATGGATTAGTTCACAGTTGTTGGATTTTGCTTAACATGTGGGGATGTGTGGTCTTTCACAATTAAGAACGCTCGTGGGAGTTTTACCTGCACAAAAATGTTCCGTGGGCAGAATGATAAATGATTCATTCAGAGAGATAGCCAATCAGATTGTACAGGAGGTGGATCCAAACAACAATAGGAGGTGGTATCCACCAATCAGATTGGTCCTCTAGTGCTTGGACCCAATTCCCCTACAATACCCTCATAATAAGTTTGTGTAAGTAAAATACCCACAAGCATTCAAAACAGCAGCAGGTATCAAATGAGAATTTTTATTCTGATACTGTAGAGCAGAAGATCATAGGCAGGTTGAGGTCTTCTTTCACAGGTGTATGGACACTGGGGTTGTTTTGATGTGTAGATGGTTATATGTACCTGAAACTTTATTCTGGATGATTGCCTTGCAGAGGACGCTTGCTGTTGAACTAGTCTTCCTCGCTGCAGGTTGCATATCCTCCATCGTGAGGAAAATTCCCAAGCGTTATTACTGGCACGTGGGACTTGGCATGAGGCTCCTGGCGTTAATGGTACCTCTGTGGTCCTTGCAAGGCATTCTGCTTGATAAAACTGTTACCACCTGGAACTAGCTTTGGCTATCCTAAAATAAGTCCTGCAGCAGATGGTGGGGCTGTGGATGCACCGGTAGGGGGGAGGAGAAAGAGAAAAGACAACAAACATTGAGAGTGAGCCCAAGTCCCAGGTTTGCACCCTGCGTCGTGCATGTTACACCACCGACACAGTGGGTAGGGAGGCATCTCACAGCGAATCTGATGCCAGCATTTGAGGTCCCAGGGAAATAACAGTGCTAAGTATATTTCATAGCTTTCATAGTTCTTCTATGCTTGTTTTCCTGTCTCCTCTGGAGCAGCCTCTATCCCTGTTATTTTATTCCCTGGCATGTAATAACTGTCGTGTTTCATTTTTGTCCACCAAATCATTCACCGATACATGTGGCTGTACTATCTCGAATGTCAATAGAGCCCAGTCTAACCTTGCTGTTGGTTCAATACTGTGTCTTTTCCCAGAGGGACAGCAACGTTGAAGAATACTCACACTTACTGGCATTAAAGAATTGGATATTGGATCCATTTAAGTTTTTTGTGTCTTTGATAGCGACTATATCTCAAGGTAGAAAAGCAAGGTTAAATGAACTCAGTACTGCCATGTGATTGGAGAGGCCCAGGCAGTTGCCTGAATGCACAGCAGGCCGTTTGCCTTTATGGCCGACCATGAGTTCATGGCTTCCGATAGACGCGGGCAGCTTGGGTATTCCTGTGAATTTTGATTACCGCTTCTTTGTGACACCTTCGAGGCTGTGACTGAGCCAAGCCTCCATAAATACTCAGGACAACTTTACAAGGCGCGTCGGAGTGCTCATGATAAAAAGAGGGGTCTAACGACAGCAATCCAGCAGGCGATCGATGTGACTGGAACTCCAGGTGCCGCTGCTTAGATCAGCAGGTCTAGAAGCTCACATACGTCTCCACTCTTTGGGTTGGCTTGTCAGGCAGCCTCGAGAGCTGCCGACGTGAATCCCTTCCCTTTCTATTCATCAACACCTTTTGCTCTTTTTAGCTAGGACCGCACTGTCCCCGCTCTCCCCAGGGTGGCTTTGTCTTGGGAACCTCCCACTGATATATTGAGGCCATGGCCCCACGCGGCTAAACAGAATCAATTTGGAGATGATGAAAACGCTTCTGATTTGTGTCGTGGTGAGAACTCCTTTTGCTCCTGCACTCTCTATTGACCTGCTAAGGGGCTTTGCAGAAGTCCTTTCCTCCTATCCAGTAGCAGTGTGTCTCATCATAGGTTGCAGACAAGAAAGACTGTATTTATGATTTTCATGACTACTGTTTTTGCATAAAGCCCTCCTGTTTGTCGGGCTAATAGTAAGGCCACAAATGGTTCAATGTCACGTTAGAATGGCTCTGGGCGATGGAGCTGTTGCAGTGTTCCATTTACCTTGGAGATCAGAAAAAGTTAAGCGCTTTCCAGTGCAGCAATTTGGAAAGGCATTTAGCAATATCAGTTTTAGCCAGGTTCGTTGTTAGCAATATCAGTTAATAAATAATAATTTGCTACAATTTCTGCTAATAAACAGAATATAACTCAAGCTTTCAGTTCTGTTGATGAAGGACACAGCCATCTTGGATTCTGAGGTTGAGGTAACAGGTTCTTAAAACTTCCTGAGTCAGAACTCCAGGGGATGTTCCAGTTGAAATTTCTGACTAGGAAATTCTGTCTCCCGAGTTCAAATGGAAAGCAGCATGTATTCTGTGAATAGTTTAATTCTGTTTTTAGAGATCAGAGTCTCTGTCTGAGACACATTTGATTAATCTACATACCACTTTGTTAGCTCTACTGTTTTTTTATACATTTTTCTCTCCTTTGGGTCATTGATCCCCAGGGCCAGATGGCAGTATAGGAAGCGGGGTATGAAACGTAATGCACTCTTTTGGCCTCCTGTTTAATGAGCCACTTTGTAATTTGAAACTTAATTTTTCTTCTGGCCTTCATTCTGAATGAACACCACGTGGGTCGGGGTTAAACGACGTCTTTAGGCTTTTTCTCACCGTGGCACGTGCTGGGGGCTAAGGGGACAAAGGCAAGGGGTTGACCTTGGCCATGAGGGTCACACAGACTTGGGGAGGGCGGGGAATGCCATCTGTTATGGTTGACAAAGACATGTAGCTCCAGTCATTGTTCTGATTTGGGGGTGTCACAGTAGGGCAAGAATCCTTCTCAAAGGGCCCCCAACAATAATCGGCATGATTTTGAAGGGCTACTGTATTAATTGCAATTGGTCACGTTTTTGGAACTCTGAGGTCCTTAAATATGGCCTGGAAACAGGAGTACAAGAGAACCTGATCCTACAAAAACTGTGTGACAGTGTGTCCTCTGAACATGACAAAAATCGACTTAACATCCCTTTGAATCACCCTCATGGAAACTTTACCTTTTATAAGAGCATGCCGCATTATTTTGTTAACTTCTGTGTATTGCTCAGAGATTTATTTACTTAATGTTTCTCTTCTTTGAGTGACGTTGGCTGCTAAGAGAAATAGTTGCCCGATAGAGGTCCCTCAGGAATGACTGTCTGGGAGGTTAATGCCCCCTCTTTCCCAGACCTTGTCCCATAGGAACAGGCCTGTTTGTTCGCTTGCCATAGCTTGTCCTCTACTGGTCCTTGGTCACTCTTAATGGTCATTTTTAACTGCCGCCATATAGTGAACAACTGGGTTTATATTGCATTGCAGTCCTTCAAGGGGTTTGCCACAGATAATGTGAGATGTTACTATTTTTTTTGTCAAGCATGGGTCTGTGCAGCTATTCCTCTTAAGAGGCTCTTTTTGTTGCAAAAATGGGTTTAGGCATATGAGCTTAAAGAGAGTCAAATTATTATGATCTCTCACTAGACTTCAAAAGTCAAGCGTTTAATTTCCTGGACACACTCTATGGGACATGTTTTATGTCTCTTTTTTTCCAGCTTTCAAAGGAGGACCATATCTTTTCATAATCTGGTGTGGATATCTGGGATCCTTGCCAACGTCACTTGTTTGCATTTAGACAAAGAGAAGACAGACATAGCAAATGTGTAGGCTAATGATATCCACCATGACAGAGCTTTGGAAAGCAGAATATCGATACTGTGAGCTTTGATGATGGACACAGGAACAGCAACACAGGATAGACTCACTAGTTGACTTTGTGGTTAACTTGGTGTTAGGACAGTTGTATCTGGTTATATATTCTCAAGGTAATGAGTCTTGGTGTTAACAGGAGGGACCGTAGCTGTGACCCTGTTCAACGCTGCACATTCTCTAAAATATTCACCCTCTTGTTTGTGAATGCCTTCCTAACAAAAGACCCCAGGGCACTGCAGCTGAGGCCATTAGGCTTGTCCAAGTAGCAGCAGTAAAGTTGTCTGAGATTTTTCTTTACCCCGTGCTTCGTAATCTGACAGCAGATTTTTTTCCAACAAGAAGCGCTACCTGACCTCGTTCTTAGATGTTCTGGTAACACAGCCCCCCGAAATAGAGCTTCATACTTTTTCCTGCTGAGATACTTCCCACTGTTATGGAAGGTCTTTTTTTTTTTTTTTTTACAGACTCTTCTGCCGAGTTTTCGGATGTTCACTTGCACTTCTGAAGAGCGGAACCTGTCAGACCTCGTTAAGCAGGTTTAATCCAACTCTAGCCTATCATAGGAACATTCAGTTGCTAATACGAAACCAGGCAAAAAAGGATGGAGCCACGGGCAATAACGAGCTGTCAGCTTGTCAGTGAGATCGCGAGTTGTTGTAATTTAGCCGTGAGCCTGTCACTTCTGTCAGCCCCACTCCCACCCCATCTCCATCCTCAACAACACCCTCATCATCTTCACCATCATCCCTGATGCCCGCCTGAGAGAGGACATGCTCCCGTCACTAATGACTGGGGCTCTGACCCTCATTTAGATCAGGGCAGGAGCTCGGGTGACATGCTACCCTGCCGTTCTGAAACACTCCCCCTGTTGGATGGTTTTATGTTCTTCTTGATACTTGTGAATGTAAGGAGGGAAATTTGCCATGGAGGGGCAATAAAATTGTTATATGAATAGTTTGTAGAGGAACAGGAGCCAGGGGAATCGTATTAACTGTGGTAACTGAAGAGAGCTTGCTGCCTTTGAGGCTGAAAGAGATAGAAATCGCAGTAAAATTTTGATGCAATTTCTTTATTACCTCATTGAATAAAAATGCATAATAAGGAGTTTCTGTCTGTGAGGACTAATGGATTAGTGCTGCTATAAATATTTTTTTCCTGCAAGTACTTTAGAATCTAGAAAATTGAGGTTAGCTGATAAAAAATAAGTAAACAATAAAGGATACTAACAAAGAATGAGACATTATGAATGGTAACAAAAACACTGAAGTGCTGGACTCTGTATGGTCTATATATAAGACTAACAGTTTACAGTTTAGTTTTTATCTCTATTCAGTTCCTTTTTTAACATCTCTGTGTAATTCTTTGAAGTGGCTTATCATCGTTTTGTTGTCTCTAAATGCCATTGCCACTGGAGATCTGGTCTGACTGCTGATTTTGATTTCTTCAACCGAATGTGTTTCACAGAAGGTCACAGCAGATTGTGTTTTCAGTGAATCAGGGTTCAAATGCTAATGAATACCAAGCTCTCCTCTTTGGTCCTCTCAGAGCAATCTTGTGGTGATTGGTTTTTGCCTACGGACACCTTGACTGTGCCTGGAGGACTTCAGCCTGTGAAATCAAGCGGCAGAATTCCAAAAGTGGGCCTCCCATTGTGGAGGCACCTTACTGCAGCGTAACCCATTCCTGAACCCATGTGAAACCCCGCTGGGTTCAATCAATTACTCCTCAATGTTTGCCACACTTTGTGAAGACGGCTGAAGACATGGGCCATGGTGTCATTCAATTGGCTTATTTCCATTTTGATGCTTGAGGAGATAGGATGGGACTCAAACCTAATAATCCACTGACAGGATTCGGCCCATCTGACCTCATTTTTTTGGTGAGGCAGGTGGGGGTAATCACTATATTCATCTACCTTTCACAGTTGCTTAGGCATGAAACTGATGGCTGCAAGATTTTGGGACTAAATACCAATAAAAGAGAGAGAGTGCAAGAGGAGAGTCAAAGAGAAGGAAAATTTACCCTTTTAGGAGATTGTTCATCTTGACAATGCTCATGGTCATTAGATGTATACTGTTCTTGGTCTGTCCAAAGTTACATCTTATGTACATTGTATGTGAGTGATCGAGAGGATTAAAGGACCAAAATACCAAACCTTTTACTTCCAGAAGGCTTTGACTCAGAAACACTGTAATCATGCTCTAGGTCTGCGTTTAGCCCGGTGCTAAGTTTTTAGGTTACTGGTGCTGTTAAAGAGTGAATTCAGTTGCCGCCCATAATCGGCCGTCTTTACCTGATGTGTTTAGTCCTTAGCTGCAGCTCTGCACATTGCGCTGATTCTCATTCCCATGTTGTCTGAGACAGATGTTGAGTGCACACTGTGGATTCACGGTCCTGACAGGCTTGGATGGGAGGAAGCGAGAGCTAAATGTCTGTAACGGGAAGCAATGGGAGCCCAAACAGCCAGATGCTCCCGCAGATGGAGCTCACAGGTGCATGGAGTCTTTAAATCTGAAGCTGGCATGTCATCTAAGTGATGAGAGCTTCCCCTTGCCGTAAGAGCGAGATGGTACTTTTTGTTCTTGTTCGTATCATTTGTCATCGGTATGGTGGGTGAGGAGGAGCACTGTCAAAGCCCGGGACACATTCTGGGGATCATCATTTTTAGAGCCTCTCTGGGGGTTTCTGCCCCCCCTTGGGCACATTCCAGCTCTGGGTAGCCAGGGCTCCCCGCAGGCCTGCTCTGAACCAAGAGATCACCCACCATTGGTGGTGTCACATGCTGTGTTGTCCCCTGGGCAAAAAAAGTGTCCCGCGGCACTCAAATTTTTGCCAGTGACAAGCTGTCAGTGATAGGCTGCCTTCTTATTCCTTGCGTGCTGATGCGCCGTATATCAGATCACAGGCTGCTTTCCCTCTGGTACATTTGCAGCCAATGTTCGGTGTGCAGTGCATAGTTAGTGCAGTAGTGCTGCCTGCTGTCTGCCCTTTCACCTCTGCCTTTCTTTATTGCGCTCCCAATTATATGCACGATGCTTGACTTTGCATGGATCTGACATAATGATAAATGTCAGCTTCTGGTGCTTTATGGCGCTTTGTGTTAAGTCCCGTGGAGTTTGTGTGCATTCCCCGTGAGCTCCTCAAAGGTGAGGCGAGGTCTCATACCGCAGGCGGGAGAGCTCCTTCGCCAAGGTTTTATGGGGTGAAATGAGGCCCATGCCCCTGCAGCTCTCTGAATGGGATGGGGAGGCACCACTGCTCTGTGTCACCGGCCTAATAAGGAGTTGTGCGTCTGCACGCCACATTTTCCAAAAAGGAGGAACAGTGAGGGATGTATGCGGCCAGATAGCTGGCCATCTGCTGAAGGAGAGATGTAAACAATCCTGACAGAAAGCAAGGTGTTTGCGTTGCTGGGACCAGCCGGGTTGGGACACCAGTCATTTGTTTTAAAGGGGAAAAACGCCCCTAATCTAAGGCTATGTTTACACTGCAGAGCTTAATGCCCAATTCTGATTTCCTGCTCCGATCGGATTTTTTGTTTGCCTGTTCACATTACCCTTTTTAATGTGGGCAATAATCAGATTTCAATGGAACGGTTCACTATACTGAACTGGCCCATGTGCGAACAAAACCACACAGACGTCACTTTATTGATTCGAAAACTGCCCGGTTGCTATATGAGTCTTCCAGTTTAGCCTGATTAAATTTATCTCTCCAAATACTTAAATCCAGGACCTCACTGTCCCTCCACTGGCCAACTTTTGTGCTCTACTCCATGTTTGGGACTCTGACAGAGTCATATGGTGACTTCCGCTTGCGCATAATTGTGACGAACGTACATCGAGAGTGACGAGTGTAAAGGTTACATGAATTCCGATTTCACTGTTCAGACTGAGCTCGCATTGCAAAAAATCAGACCTGCATCCGATTTATGATCACATACTGAAGTGGCCCAAATTGGAATTGAAAGAATCGGATTTTATGTGACTTGTGCTGTTCACATTATAATGAAAAAGTGAAACCTGAGCAGTCGAGTTGCCACATTTGTCCTGCAGTGTGATCATAGCCTAACAGTCAAATGATGGAGCTGCATGTTGTAGCGTCTTTGTGGGTCTGAGGTGGGGGGAAATGGGTACAGTGACACCCCCCCATGCCAGAACTGGGCTCAGAGCCTGGCTTTAAAGCTTGGGTATAAAGCCGTGAAATTGGACTTGCTCTGTGACCCCCTACTTGCGTTGCCTCTTAGTGTTTGAATCCCAGACCTTAAACTCAATCCTCCGCCATGTTGAAATGTTTCACTTTTAGTAAGCTTCTGTTCCCCTGCCATTTCATTCTAACCTACGTGTGAGTAAATATGCACGTAGGCACAGTGGGAGCGTTTGTGTAGTGTTTTTAATGACAAGGAAAAAATGTGTGCCAGCTGTGTTTCACATCAGTGTTGGGTGCTGAAACACAAGGTGGTCATTATGGAGGGAAGCGTAACTGTACAGCAGAAATGTCTGCAGCTGTCACGAGGTCTTACACGCGCACAGCGAACCGTCTGCAGGCTTTAATTTACCGCTCCTGCTTTTCTTCCTTTCTATGCCCGAAGGCTTCAGACATACCAGGAGTGACAACTGGGCCATAAAACAGGAGGAAACTCTGAGCTCATCCTCGACAAATAGGCACTTTTGGGTGTCAGCCTCGTACGATAGCAGAGGCGAGGCGAGCTTGTGCGCGAGTATCCCAGCTTGTGCTGATCTGTGATGGCACTGGCAGGAGCCCCTTCTTGTCTGTCAGCCTCCCCTCTTTGGCCTTCCATTACCGTCCCGTCGGTTACTTTCTCTGACCTCGAGCTGGACTTAACCTGCCAGTGTCTCCTTTGCCTTGGTATCCGTCTGACATCATTTGTTTAAATCATAAGGCTGCTGAGTGCCAGGCTCTGGTCCATGCTGATGCTCCACAGTGGCAGCTACATATTGCACTGAAATTATAAGTCACCCTTGATTAAGCTGGCTGGCCATAGCTCCCATCAAGCTCTGCAGTATAGGCGATCATTCTTTATTCATTATGCTTTAGGCTGCCTGAGCAGACCATATATCTTATGTATCTTTTCCCTCTCCGCCGAAGCTGTGGCCCTTTTATGTATGTAAAAGCTTCCCGGTTCATTAGGAGCCCTTAGTGCTGCTTGGAGAATCGGTCACATCAGCATTTATTTTCAGTGGTGGCCGAAGGTCACCTGACAGTCCTCACCTGGGCCGACGCGGCCGCCCAGGAGCCGGGCCCAGCGGACCCTGACCGTCCGCTTTCTCACTGGTCATGTAGGTCTCCCAAAGACGATGGTGAAAACCATGCAGCTGTACGTCCGCCCTCCCCAAGCCCGAGTGACTGTGGCTCCCCACAGCCCTGCCTCTCCAGATGTGGAGCTCGGCGTTTGTTTATTTTCTTGTTTTCCTCTGCATCCGTGGTGAAACTTAGCTCATCGTGCTGTGAATTTCACCACAACATGACAGCCATCTTTGTCAGCAGCCCCACAGGGCATGCTGGGTTTTATTTCCTATCCTCTGTTCACTGTGATCAGGGACATTTTGCACCCCGAAGGAGAAGATTAAAAATGCCAAGAAAGCCTTATGGTTTCCGAAGTGGAGCCGAATGAAAAATATAGTGTTTGTGTACTGCCGAAAGCTGATTGGAGGAATGCTTCCCTATACCTTGGGGGTGAAATAACTGCCACTGTGTATTATTGTGCTGTAGTCTTAGAGGTATAGGAAGAAACTCCATTATAACTAAAGTGAAGCGGATGCTTGAGCAAGAGCGTTTATCTTCACGGGTCAGGCTGTCTTTCTCTTTATTCATTCATGTATTCCCTTTCATATAAAGTTGTATAGTGATCTCTGCCCACCGTTAGTCCCTCTTGGGGAGTGTGTCATATCTACGTTTACCTTGAGAGTCAGCTGAAGGGTCACACCTGACCAGGGCTCCCCTTCTACTTCAGAGAACTGATGGAGGTGTCCAGACCACGTCTTCACCGGAAGGAGGATGGAAACAATGTGAATGGCCATGGCAGATCATGATGTGGTTGTGAAGACCTGCACACGTAAGCTGGAGGATGAAGATCATACTTCTAGGGTGGCATCTCTCCACCAGGGTACTTAACCAGACTTATACAATTCTATAATCTTTATAATTATGTCATGTTACTGGTTTTAATCAGGTTTTCCTGTAAATCTCTTATCTCTAGTTTATTGAATTTGAATGTCATGAGAGATCATAGCATAGAAATAGTATGTAGCTGGTTGGACATTAAATGATTTGAGCTGAATTAACTAGCCATCTGCTGTGCCTGCCCAAGCATACGGATCATAAAAACAGGAAGTCCTCTCTTTTCAACTAAATCCAAGAGGATGCCATCCCTACTGCCAGACACCACACAATCTGAGAGACTTGCATTATAAAGGGCAGTGCCTCTCCTTTTCTGAAACCTGTGATGTAAACATCTGCAATTCACATGGCATGTAGCTAACGAGGAGGCTGATTTAACTGACCCTTGACCTGCTCGTTAACGATGATCTTGGGTTGGAGATCTTGGGACTTCTCCCATCCCACCCAATCTCCAATTTGCTGATCGCCTCCTGTTGGGCTGGAACCACCTTGCCTCCACCAGTGGGACGAGGTGTTGATTGTTTCTCTGCCTTGCCTGAAGAGCTTTGGTGAGGATGCCTGCATCCTTGTGTTCGGCGCGCGTCCCACTTGCAGCCTGCGGCTGAATCTCTGTCCCCGCATCTCACATGTGTGACTGAAGGAAAAAAAAAAAACATCTCTCTGCTTTGCAAAGTCATTAGAAGGACCCCAGGGATGCCCCGGGGGTCAGGTGTCAGCGAGGAGATTGAGAGGCTTTCCGAGGGATGTGATGGTGGGATAGTGGGGTTGGGGGGGTCAGCATGAGAGATCATAGGAGATCAAAGGCCCCAGCCATGGGTGATGGAGAGTTGTCCATTAGCGGTGATTGGACTGCATGCTGGGTAATGGTGCCAAACCCGTGCACGTGCTGCGCCTCTAAGCAGCATGTTAGAGGCAAACGGTTAAATGTGTCCGGCACCAGATACAGTTGGCCTTTAATCACCACCGGCTGCTTTGCCTGCTCTCTGAGTGATGTCTTGCACCTTTGGGCCTCTCATCCACCGTCACCTGAGCTTTTGTCCTGCTTGGCCTAATGGGATTTTTTAACAGGTTTTCATCTCGGTTTCTCGTTAACGTTGCCCCTTCGACAAGCTAACAAACGGGGGCCCCATCTCTCATTCATTTTCACCTCACGTGCAGACGCTGCCGGGGGCTACTCCGGCTCCCAGGGGCCCCACTTGAGGAAAGAGGACGATTATGTGCCGGCCGCTGCTCGTCACGTGTCGCTGCACACCTCACAAATGAGAACCCACCCCCCCCCCCCCAAACTCCCAGGTATGCATGAGCTGAACCCAAATGGTGAGGTATCCTCCCTGGCCTCCTGACAATGCTCCTGATCGGGGCTGTGGTGTCATTGTCACAGTATCACAGTAACCCAGTGCTTTTTATTGGAGTTGCATGTGTCGTTTTGTGGGTCGAGTGGAAAAAATTGAAAGTTGGGATGTGAACAGCACCACTGGCTCAGAGAAGGGGGCTTGGCCAGAGTGAATAGTAATCATTGCAGTTTCTGAGTCTGACGCCATGGCCGTCCACCTCTGTGTGTACTCAAGGGCCGCCTTCTGATAGGCACCCTATGGACTGCCTCTGCCGTGGTAAATATAAATCAGAAGCCTGTGCACCTGGATAGGAGCGAGTCGTGCTCCACTGCTAATTGCCGTGTTATAAATATGTCCCGGCGTCGTGTCGGCCTGATATGAAAATGCTCGCTTGGCGTCTGCATCATCACGGCAGCTTTTAAGCTGAGGAATCGGATGCAGGGGGGAGACAAAATGGGAAGTGTGTGTGCAAGGATCAAAGGAGGGACTGAATCTTGGATCACACCTGCCCCAACATCTGCTTCTCGGTGTATGTCTGGGAGTGGCCCCCCCTTACTTTGAAGGGTTGGACAATGAGTGGAACCTCCCCTGAAATCCCCCCCAACCCAGAGTTTGTTTAGTTATCTACCGGAGATGTGTGTGTGTGTGTGTGTGTGTGTGTGTGTGTGTGTGTGGTGCTCTTCCAGAAAGGTGTAGGCTGGTCTTTGGATGTGGCGGGTGGGAGAGGACGGGGAGAGGGATGGTGGAATCGTTAAGCAGGCCAGGGCCATCTGTCCTCCCGGGGAAGTGGGAGGTCTGTGTGATTGAGTGGCACCTGCTTGTCAGGCAGGGCCCTCTGGGAAATCTGCTTCTGGATTATTGAACCTGGAGACTGTGGCAATCAAGCTACACTGCCGCCCCACCATCTCCCCACTCTTCCCACCTCCTCCCCACCATTCACTATCTCGACCCCTGTAAGATGTGTGTGTACATGCAACCACCCCCGCCCCCCCCCCCCTAAACACACACACACACACACACACTTTCTCGTCAAAGGCTTTAATTACAAGGGCTCAGGGCACACGGAGGGCCGGTGGCAGTACTGCAGATTTGTCGCAGTTCCTACTGCGAGCCCAGGAAGGATGTGAGGTGACAGGCAGTCAGTGGGGTGTGCGGCTCCCCGTTCAGCCGCCTCGACCTCACCACTGTTCCAGTTAATGGTCTGCTAAGGCCCGGATGATGCTGCTATTGCATGTACCAGACATTATTTATTATTCATTTAGCTGACATTTCCTGTGATGCTTATGCGTGTGGGGTAGGGGTGATTAGCCACACCCTTGCCTTTCCTTTTACATCACAGATTTATTATCTGGTTTTGATGAAGGGACTTACTCGGTGGAGTAAGTATTTAAAAGGAAGTCAGGTTCGGCAAGAATTTTCATTCACCCTGTGGGGTGTAATAGCCACGCTTCTATGTGTGTGTGTGGCTGCATGGTCCTGCCTTTGTGTCTCCATGTGGGTCTGGGCTCTGTCCTGCTCTGCTTTCTTAACATTCATTCCATTTAAATATTTATATACACTTCTTTTACTCGAAGGGTGATTTATTTGGGGTCGTGAGGATGTGGCTGTCAGAGATTCTCGAGAGCCTCCTGAAATTGCGCGGTCCCCGCTTTGTACTCCTTTCTTGGACCCCTTGGCTGAATTGACTCAGGGTTGGAGCCTAGGTGGTCTCCTACATCCATTTTTGGAGAGGCACCTCTTCTCTGGCGGCAGTTGTATCCTGTTACTCTTGTATTATCTCAGACCAGCTCAAAGGACAGACCTCCCTCCTCCATTCGCTCTGGTGCCACAGCCACCCCCTCAGAGAGGCCCCTGCTTCAAGAAACATCTCTGTTGCAAACACAAGTCCCTGTCAGAAGGATGGCTGAGGGTGCTTATGTCACATAAACAAACTGCTTTCTTAGATCCCTGCAACTATGGAGCTCGAGGGCAACAGACTTCTAGATGTGGTACTGCACGGCTGCGGCCAGTAGAGGCGGCGGTGCTCATGCATGATCTTACCGCCGCAACTGTTTACGCTTAGAAATTTCCTGCCGCATCACCATTTTGTGCGGCAGACATCCAGAGTGTAACCTGGTTGAGTGTCGGCAGGTGGCCAATGTGAGCGACAGAGGAAAGGGCCCTTTCTGAGTGCAGCTCATTTCTGTGAATACTGGCCACCCCTGCAGCATATCTAGCAGTCTCATTGGCCCGTGTCTCACAGGGCATTTTGGAAGTTGACACCCAGGCTTACCAGGAGCCCTGATGCCTACTGCTTCCCCCGGAACCTCCGGCAAATACCTCAGTTGAGAGGCACACCTTTGTTGGGTGTCTTTACCTTTTTGGCAGCCGGTGAGCATCAGTCCCACAGCCCTGGCCTCCCCAGCTTTGCTCATGCTGATGGGCAAGTCAAACGCTGCCGGGGGTTTATCACCCCCTCTGAGGGCGTAGCTGCACATGCGATGGCAGGTTCCTCCTCGCATGCCGGCTTGTGTCAGGACTACCGGCCGGCACAGATGGCCCCCCAACGTCTGTTTGGACGTCGATCTATGAGCTCTCCTCATAGCCCCATCCTCTCTCTGCTGCCGTCATTCGACTTGCTCGGTTTATTGGATGCCAGCATTTTTCACCTGAGATGTGTAAAACGTTTGCTGCAGGAGGCCCGTGGATCCTGTTCAGTTCAAAGTGCGGCGGCCCGTGAAGCCAAAGAGGTGATGAATGCCCACCTTTTTCGTTTAAGGGCTTTAGTGCCTGTGAAGTCGCACGGGTGTTAGGAAGTTCGGCCGAAGAGCCCTGTAAACACCCCTGAATGGTTTAAGGGATCCAGGGCAGGAGCCGAAGGGAAGGTCAGGGTGTCCAGAGGGAGTTATCCACTGCAGCTCCACACTGGTATCAATAGCCCAGAGATAAAGGGTCGGTTGATACCGCAGGTCGAGGTTTGCGTCAAGCGAGGTAGTTTTGACAATAAGAACTATCTCCATGGGGACCTGAGATTGCTATGCTCTGAACTGCAAAGAGTTTTGCTTCCCTCCTGCACTGTAATCTGGCACAGGGGATTGTGGGGACAGACGCTGACGCAGCAGTCGTGCAGAGACAGGCAGAGCCCTAACCTCTTCCCTTGGATTTTCAGTTCATCCTGCTCTATGAATCTGAATCACGATACCTGTTTTTGTGGTTGGTATATTCCATGGCGCTGCTGTGGGATTAGAGAGTCCCGCAGTCTGCCTGGTAGTCCGCCCATCCTCCTCTTTTCAAGGGGAGTAGAAGGTGGGACATGCCAGAACATGGATCGACAGCAGAGCTGTCCGCAGGGACTGGCACGGAGGATTGGTTGGAAGAAGCCGGCCAATCCTCCCCCGCCCCACCCCCAAAAAACAAAAGACGTTACGGTTCTGAGCTGTGATCAGGGGTTGCTCCAGATTCTGGGTTCTTGAGGGGTTTGAGAGGAAGCATTATCAAGTGTGAGTAATTTGGAGATAAGCACCTGCCGGCGTGTCAGTCGCTGCAGAGAGCCACCGTCATCTAGTAAGAGTAACTGCTCTCAGATCTTACTCTCTGAGAACGCTTTTTTACCGTGACCCGCTCCTGCCTGTACCCTCACCTTCACATCCTGTTGGCAGTAACAAGTCCTCACCCAGGAGTTAGGCACTTTAAAATGGAAGCGGCCTTTTCACAGAGGAGCATATGCATAATTCACCTTGGGGTTACAGATGCCTATTCTAAAGGGGTGACTTTTATGTGTAATTGGGTCCTTGAGATGGAGGTGGGGGGGATCTTCGGGAATAGATGCTCTCTGCTCAGCGGGCTGTCCTTTATCCTCTGGGTGGCCGATCCTCTCTGGGTAGCTTCCCCCCAAAAGCCCCATCTTCCGGGTCCAGCGACGTTCATCTCTCATATAAAAACAAGCTACCTATTTTCCATTGGGTCACATCCTTTCATTCTCTATTTTTCCCTCCCTTTCCAATCCAATGTTTTACCATTAACCTTCTCCTGCTCTCCCTATGGTCTCCTATGGCCTTCCTCCAGTCTCCCTCTGGTCTACTTTGGCCTTCCTCTGGTCTCCTCATGGACTCCCGTGGTCATTCTCTGGTCTCCCTCTGGTCTTTTATAGTCTTTCTCTGTTCTTCCTCTGGTTTCCTGTTGGTCTTCTATGGCCTTCCTCCAATTCCCCCTCTGGTCTCCTGTGGCCTTCCTCTGGTTTCCCTCTGGTCTCCTGTGGTCCTCCTCCAGTCTCCCTCTGGTTTTCTCTGGTCTTCCTCTCAACTCCTCTGGTTTCCTGTAGTCTTCTTCTGGTCTCACAATGATCTCCTCTGTCCTTTCTCTGGTGTCCCTCTTGTGTCCCTTCCTCAAATCTCCCAGTGGTTTCCAGTGGCCTTTCTACAGACTCTATCTGGTTTTCTTTGACCCTTTCCCCTGAGCTCCCTCTGGTTTCCTGTGGCCTTCCCCTGGCCTTTTCTGCAGATGCTGAGATGTGTGACTTGCACCTGCAGCACTATACCCGTGTCAGGATTAACATTATGTAACTGGATGCTGTCTAGGTACAATGCCCTAAACCATGGTCCCATGATCTCACACTTGTTTGTTTGTTGTAATAGGAAGCCACATGATAGTTACATGCCCGACTGTTATGCCACCTGCATCTGCAAGCAATCCAATAATTATAGTGTAGCAAAGTGTGGATTGTGTTCAACATTTCGTGTATGGGTCCTTTCCTGTACCTGAGGACATGACCAGCTGTTTCGCTCTGTAGAGTTTGGCTCATGTCATTACCGTATTTCCCCCTGTAGAGTGAGGCAGTTCGGATGCAGAACCTGGCTGCATGGTCAGGCTTCAGTAACTCTAGGGAGCAGCGGTGGAACGTGAGGTCATTCTGGTCACATGCTCGGCTTCTTGCCCCCTCTGGAAGTCCGTGCTCTGCCCCGTCCTCTAGCCTCTGGCAGGCATTTCTCAGACAGACACAGATGGTGCCCGGTGCAGCCTCTGACTCACGACTTTGTGGCCCGCCCTCCCTCCGGACGTCCATGATGACCCTGCAGCAGGCAGAACCTCTGACGCAATGACAGGGCCCCGGAGCCTGATGGCCTAATTCCTGTCCCCCTTACTGGATGGGTGTGTATATTTCGCATTGTATCTTTCCTTTTCCTTCCCTCGTGTAGCCAAGCATTGCATTCAGTCTCAAATTCCATTAATCCACTTCTGTCTGCAGAGTGCGTGTAATGTGAGTGACTTCCTCATTCTAGCCCCACGTCTCTGTATGGGAAACCACCTGTGCATTCTTTCTCTTTGTTGTGCCCCCACTCTGGACTAGCTCAGCTCAAAGACACGCGTGTGACAGTAACAAAAGCAACTTTGGGCACTTCTTGCCTCCCCTCAGTGCTGAAGCGGGCTGTTTTCTTGTGCCAAATTGGGAAGGACAGTGCGTGTGAAGTGTAGGTCCTACTTAGTGATACCGGCTGGCAGCACCCTGGCAGAGTCAGAGGGTGCGACGCCAACTCGCAGGCCATGCCGTGCGATTCAGATGCGATGGCGTGAGAACTGTGCCAGACTGTAAGCTTATTTTGTATTTTACATGGACTTTGACCTTTGGTCATGAGAATAGAGGTTGGGACAGAATGTAGTGAGATGGGTATCTTGTTGCTCGTTTTTCTGAACGCGCCAAATATCATCAAAGGTCAGCCATTGTGCTCCCTGTTTAGAAACGGTTGAACACTTTTCTCATGAGCTTAGGCGCATTTGTGTTTGCATCGTGAGAAGCCTGCTGAGTGAGAAAGCGCTCTGCCAGCCACGAGGCAGGGCTGCTCCCCTCCTGCCCTCCCACCTTGCTTTCCACATACCTCCTTCCTCATCTTGCCTTGGGGAGCGTTTCCTTCACCGCCACTCGAACAAAAGTAAGCGAAGGGGAACCATAGCAACAGCAACGGCAGTGCCGTGCTTCTGAGTCATCCGGTGCAGATGCAGTTCAGTGCGCGACCGGTAGCCAGAGGAGCGGCCGGGGAATGTCGGTGTCTCTGGCTGCCCCCTTTGTCTCTGGGAAGGCTTCGGCCGTGCCGACTGCGCGCTTATTGGCATCACGGTCTCCCGGGAAACTTGAGTCTCGTTGATATTCCGCTTTCAATCTTGAGCTAATAATGTGACATGACCATATTATGTCTCCCTAATTTTCACGACCCTAACAATGACATGTACCTTAGGAAAGACGCTGAGTGATTGGGGCTGAACAGATATTAGGTAGGCTCTCCTGTTGCGGAGGGGTCATTAGCCCCCCCCCCGCCCTCCACCCTCTTTTCTTATTCAGTAATTTCACGAGTAATAAGATCAAACTGAGCTGGCCAATAGCGCGGGACAGCACAAACAGTGATGGAGACAAGCCTGGCAACACAGGTCTCGTTAGTCATGGAAATCACCAGGCGGACAGCAGCTCTCGCGGCTCTGAAGGACGTGTTAATGTGACAATGGCCCACTGTCTGACGTTCTGATGGCACAAAACCATCTCTAAATTGTGTGTGTGTGTGTGTGTGTGTGTGTGTGTGTACCTAGGAGTAATCAAGGTCATGATAATCCTGAGGTAGTATACGTATTGAACTGAATACACAGACCATTTAAGGGAGTTGTGAGACACATTTTATGAAATGTTGCATTAGGTATATTTTGTCACTCATTTGAGCCTTGTTTCATCAATGAACTTCTTATCTTCGCTTAAACCTGCTTCTGGAAAGTCCAGCTGAGTAATGCAGCCTTTAATGTGTTCCCACACCTGCAGCTCACATGAAGACCCTCTAATGTCAAATTATCGTGTAACCTGAGTGGCTAGTTTTAATTTAAGTGTCCGGCTCGCTAACCAAGCCCATTAATAATGAAAACAAATGGCCAGCCTGTTCTGTAGCATCATCCCCATGAGGTAGCTGCTCAGCCAGATGTGAGGGGGTAAGTAATCATCTTTGGGTAGTTTGCCAGCGGGGCTGACGTATGGGTCTCGTTAGCACCCGTCAGTGCCTTCAATGGAACCACGTGATAAAGGGTGTTGCGATATTATTGGATAGCTCTAGAAACACATCTGCAGAGCCAGCAAATAGGAAGATGTTTGGTGGCGACTGCGAATGTGAGAAGTCGTTATCCTGAGGAGGGTCAGCTTTGCGGGCCGAGTTGTGCTGTGAGGGTGGGTTTTGGGCGCTCTGATCCAGCGCTCCTGCTGCGGAAGGTAATGTGGGGAGGGGGTTATGTTTGTCCTCCGTCCCCCGCTAAGAGTCAGATTTGGTAGGTAGTTTAAGGGGGGGCGGAGGTGCAGTTTAAGCCTGGGAAAACAAGTGATGCTGGGTGGTCCATAATGATGGCTGGACCAACCTGCTTGTATGGGGGTGTGGGGGTGGTGCCGCACTGACCTAGTCCTCACTATATGGGCTACTCCAGTATCTACTGAATGAATATTTTGATCTATCTAATATTCATTAATTCATTTTCCATACCCTCCTTTGGCAACGTGTGATATAATAACAATTAAAATCGAATGGTAATTGATGGGTTTCTGCTATAAAAATGGCTGCCATCTGATCACCTGGCTGTGAGAGACTGGGCTGCGTTGGCGTCTATGTGAGCAGAGCGGTTTGTCTGTGCAGATGGGCAGATGAAGGCGAGCCTCACGTTAGCGCGCCTTAATTGCGAGTAATGGAGGTTGTTAAGTGGTATTATGGGGCATCAAGAATTGAGTTTTTTTCCCAGGCCGAACCTTATTTAGTAGCAGAGAACCGTTTAGGCGAGGCAGTGTGTTTGGGTAATCATTGTTGTAATTGCTTGTTTTATTTCTGCTAATGGCAACACGGCTGACACGTAAGGTTACCCAAGTGCTTCTAAAGAGCACTCAGAATTCAGCAGGACTAATTAAAACGAGATTCTGAGGAGGTGGCCAGGCCGTCCTCTTTTTAACATGTGAGTCGATACACAATCAGCATTTGCCCGATCAATTAATGTGACGACTATGAGGTGTGTTGGTTTGAAATTGTAGTTGGGGTTATGTGTGTATGTACTTTGTGTGTGTGTGTGTGTGTGTGTGTGTGTGTGAGCCTCCTGGTACCCCTGGGAGCTGCCTCATCCCGACCCCAAGCCACAGCCAGATGCTTTCGCTAAGTAGCCCCCACCTCGCCCCGCCCCGAACGGCAAATCGCGGAGCCCGAGACAAATGGGCCGACGGCGGGGCACAATTAGGGCGCAGTCACGGTGAGCCGCTGCGTCCAAATGAACAACATGATGGCCCTTTTACCCCCGGCAAGGAGAAGCCCCACCCTTGGGAGAGGCTCATTAGGGCCAGTGGGGTTGGGGCTGAACATGAGAAGGCAGGTTGTGGGGGGAGATTTCAGCACCGCCACTGCAGTAATGAAGCCTTTTGGTGCTGGGGTGTCCTCCAGTATGCTGGTGATGCGTTTCTGGCGAGAGGGGGCGGGCGGTTCGTCAGCATCGGCCCGGTTCTGACCCCACTGGCTCCGTTGGACTCTGTATGCTGAGCTGCGGCCTGCCTGTGTCACATGGGCAGACCCAGCGTGCTCTTATCAGGGACTTCACAGCAAGAGATGAAACCTCCTTAAAATCCTGTTATTGAAACGCAAACTCCGCACACACTGCAGAATCTAGCTCTGCATTAATATTTGCATGATCTCCTCTACAAAGACACGACATTGTCATGCCTATATTAAGATTTATTATGGTATGGCAGGCTTGCCTGGGTGAAATGAACTTCTATTCTTTGTAACGCAACTAATGGCATTGACGGGATAATGGTGGTGATGGTGGCCAGCTGAAAGGCCCGTCTTTGTCGTACTTGTGTGTTAAACATTGTGCTTACTCAATTACCTCACCTTGGTTGGGGGGGGAGGTGAACATAAAGACAAAAGGTTATTAACCCTTTTAACGCGTTAGTTGCTATGGTGAAATATGCATGGGCCGAGGGGAGCACTCTTCTGCCTACCTGTCGCCTTCTACTCACTGGTCTCCATAGAAATCAGCCCCCCCCCCCTCCCCCCGGGAGGTATATTTTGTTTACTGGACCAGAACATTTGGCACACTGCCCCCCAATGGCAGAGCAGGGAAGACTCATTCTCTGCACATTTATCACGGGTTACCTTTCAGGCTGGCAGATATAAGGGAAGGTCTTTGAGGAGTTGCGTTTGGCAGCCGTGCTGCCAGTGCGGAGACTCTGCGTGCAAGCTGGGTACCGAGAGCCATTACAGAGGCTCGGGAGGGGTGGGCACCTTTGTATGTATCTGTGTGTGCGTCTGCTTAACTCTGTCATCCAACTCATATGTAGCAGCCAGACCCTACTGTCAGGGAGCTCGGAGGTGGGTGTATCTCTCTCTCTGTGCCCAGCAGGGGTCTGGACATGGACCAGAGCCCTGCCCCGTTGGCTCTGTGAGCCGCCCTATGTGGAGACTTTCAGGGGAGTGACAGTGACATCAAAGGCCTACGATAGGGACTGTGAAGGTGGGGCTCACGGGCTGCCCACCTGTATGTGAAACAAGCTGCCGGTTCCATGTTGGAGTGCCAGCCCTTTCTTTAGTGCAAATGAGACGCAGCCACGGCTCTGCTGTCTGTTCTCATGTAAAGTGCGTTTCTGTGCAGACGGGCCTGATGTAGCGGCTCAGCGCATCGTTAGCCTGTTTGGCCCATACATTATTAATGCGTCACACCTTCCATCTCGCTCTGCCTGTCAGGGACGAGGCGCGTCTCATTTCATCAGCACCGGGGGGCGTGGCTCTGGAGGCGCGCCCCCCCAGGGAGCTGCCTTCTCTTATGTAAGCTGAGGCGTTTCAGATAAAGGCGGGCGATTCGCCTGCAGGGTGAAGTAGGAGCGAAGCGTATTTTGTGAGCCGCGGTGACAGGCTCTGTGACGGCAAGGGCCGCGATTTTGACACCAGAGTTACTGGCGTTTTCTACAGCAGTTATGGAGTGACACGTGCGATTAGAGGCCCAGTTCAAGTCTGAGGATGAGCCTGGAGCCCCACACAGAGCTGGTAAACTTAGAATTGACCTGGGCTTTGTTGTTCTTATTGCGGTAGACAGAGCTGTATGAATACAATCACCTGCCCACCAGTTACATTCCTGCAGGCCACTCAGAGCCCATTTATATGTGCCTAATGTTCCACTCGTGGGTTGACCCAGCTCCTGCAGCCTGACCTCTGATTGGCTCTCGCTCCGGGGGACAGGCCACTCCTCTCCTCCTGTGGAATGTTTGTCTCATTTTACGTTTCACCCTGCTGGCTGTTGTTTTTGGGGCGTACATTACTTCACAGAAACAGGCTCACAGACGCTCATTTGAAGGCATAATTAGCAGTCAGCTAAGCATCTCTAATCTGATTTAAAGAGAGCAGCATTTTTGTTTTGTTTCTGTAATTAATATTCGAAAAGCAATTAATTAGGAGGCCGGGCGTGGGTGTGCACGCTGATGTTCGCAGTGCTCAGAGGGGGCGGATATCAGGTAAGCCAAAAGCAAGGAAATAACATAGATGGGAATAGGGGCACGCTGGCATAGGATTGGCCGGCGTGGACAGAATGTATGCATTTGCAGCCGCTTTGCACTCTATTGGCACTTTAATTGGGATGCAGGCCCCACCTGTCAGCCCTCACGCTCTGCAGTAACCTACACACAGCACAGCAAACCGCCGCCCTCCTGAGGCGCGCTGCAGCTGACCGCGAACCTCATTGGTATGCTGCCCCTCGCGGCCCACCTCTACCCCCCCACCCCCGTCAGCCCGTGCCATCCCACACAGGGCCGAGGGGCTCCATTTCATTATAGCCTGACAGTAAATATTTATTCGGCTCGCTCACTTGAGTGCGGAGGGGGGATATCAGGGGTGAGGCCTCCGCAGTAAGAATCGCCTACCTCGGCGAGTATTCCCCGCTGATTATTGTCTTCCATCTCTATGCCGGAATATAAATGTTCTGCATTTCTGTGACTTTTAGTTTGCGGATCTGTTTATACCATCTTGAATCGGTCTGTAAAACATCCCCCCTTTGATGGATCGTACCACTCGCAGTTCATGCCGCCTGTTGCCTGGAGGTGTCGCTTTCATTCAGGTCAAAGCCGTACCTTTTTCCTTCCATGGATGTTCCCACGTTCGACCTTGGCATGCTACATTCAGGGCCTTCGCAACAAAACCACCACCCACCCCCCCCCAAAATGTAAATGTGCCAGATCCTGAAAGGGGGACTTGTTGATCAGAGTGTAGCTTATGCACTTCCCTGGAAAGAGAAACCTATTCACAGTAAGCAATCCTCCAGCATGAGCTAGTCTGGGAGACGGAGCATGTCGCTCTGGGTAGCTCGTTTACCGTATGGTGCTCTTCACGCCTCTCTTTTGTTAAAGCATTTATGTCATGTCGTTTTAAGCATTCGCCTAATGCATCAGTGACGTGTGTTTCTCCATAAGCTTGTGTGCTGTAAGCGAGTAACTTTCTGCAGAGTTTTTAGATATCCGATCAGAGTACGGAACTGCGACAAGCCTTTTCTGGCATAAGCGAATCGATTCAGCCATTATCTGCAATGAAAGTGTTTTGTATTATGGCAAACTTTACATTGATAATCTTTGGCTAACAATAGTGTCGGCATAGCTTGCAATAACCCTGCTTTTAGCTACAGGTCTGACTGAAATGCTTCAAAATGAGGGAGGATTTATCCTGATTAGGTCAAATGCTCCCTTCCAGATAAATATGTGTTGGTGCGCGATACAGAGCATCTGCCTGCACTGAGTTTAATTACAAGGCCTCTTTTGTAGTTGGCAACCCCCCCACCTCCATTTCTCAGAGGGGCTTCCTTGTAGCCTGGTCTAATTGGAACAGGGAGTCACAAAACGATCGATTTTGTCCCATTCGTTCGTGTCAGGAGCCTTAATGCGACAGACATTCATTAGATGCTACAGGCTGACTGGATGCTGCAGTGATAACAGTTGAACTAGTCATGCGCTGTAATGGAACCTCCCCTATCGCAAGACTGGCGTGGCAGATCCGAGCCCAGTCCGATTTCCCGTAATCTAATAAAAGCGCGTACCCATTAAGCCCCCCCAGCCCTTTTTGCCTGCTCTGTGCCTATACGCGGGCTGCTGAAGGCGTAGGGCTAAACAAGGGAGGCGATCTCACCAGGCCCATTGTGCTGAAACAATAGGGCCCTGATTGGAATCCTGGCACTGCCGGATCGTAAAGGAGCGTCAGCCCGTCAATCACTGATGCAAGCCTCCCCTCCCTGACAAACGCCGTGTAATAAAGGGGTTTGAGGGGGCCGGAGGGGGGCTTAACATGTTACCCGGGATGTGGGGGCTGATGGTTACCGTCATGCCAGGTGAGTGATTACCAGAGTGAATGAATCACTGAGCTTTTTCCCCCGTTTTTCTGGGCAGACAGGTGTGCGGGGGCTGCTCTGTCCACAGTAAATACGCAGCATTTGCTCGAACGTCATGGACCTCTAGGGCTGTCGACCTCAATCCCAGGGACAGACTCATTCTCACCTGTATTTGCGGTGCCTGCAGGTCCAGACGTGAATCCGGCCTGGTCTTCGGCTCATTGGTACTTCCCACTGTCAGCCTAAATGTAAACTGTGGGCCGACCGCCCGAGATCCATCTCACCGGGGCCTCCAACATGGAGGCCATTGTGTGGCTGCCTGTCCTGTCTTTAGCCATCGGTGAAGGTAAAAGAAGGTAAATGAAACCAGAGTGACAGAAACATGCCGTCCCCCATCTGCACGCTGCATGGACTCGAGCGGTGGAGACAGTCAAGCGTGTTCCCACGGATTGCTAGAGAGAACATTTTCAAATATTGGTGTTCTTTAATTCAATCCATAATTCCGTTATGCGGATGTGGAACGTATCCTGGAGGCGGGGGG
>JABFDZ020000030.1:15307342-15318720 GCA_019775955.2 Pollimyrus isidori | reverse complement strand
TCCTTTCCATCCATATCATCTTTTTTTTCTGTCCCCCATTACATTACCTGCAAACCCCCCCCCCCCCCGCTGCTCACCACCATGTTTCTGGCAAATTCAGTGGGGCAGTTTAATAGGTTCAGGCCAGCAGGGATCTGCAGCTTCTGTGAAATGAAGCCCCTGAGACTGTGGGGGTGGGGGGTCCGTTTATGGCGGGGCAGGCGGGGGGGGCTGCCGCCCATCCGCCTCTGCTATGCTGATCAGCAGGAGGTTGCCCCGTGTTTCAAGCAGATGCTCACTCTAGCCTAGCAGGAACTTTCCGGACTGAGCGTGTGAGCCTGAATTCGCCAGCGATTGTTTGTGCTGCGATGTTGGCGTGTGGCTCAGACATCATGTGGGTCCACTGACTCGTACCCCAGGTCACTTATTCTCGGCGCATACAGATACTGTTTAATGCTGCGGGGGGGCATGCCTTGTCTTCCTTCAGATGTTCTACTGTGTGAGCAGCCCTTAGCTGTCTGAACAACACCAGTGATGGGTCCTACAGCCCTGTGTGAAAATGTCCTATAGCCCCTGCAGCAATTGGCTGCTTAGGAAGGTAATGAGTGAGACTGACTATATGCCAGTGCATTGACCTGTGACACGGCCACCAGGCTCTGTAGGCCTAAGTACCAGGGCCAGTGCTTCCCACAATGCAACAGCCTCAATAAATCTTCACCAAGTCACATGTCCTAATATGGCTGCAGCATTTCAGCGCTGTGTGTGGCTTGTGTGAAGTGGGTTCCTACTGCTCTCTCTTAAAATTTCTGCTTCTCTGTTTGTCACAGACTGTAAGTCATCTCTGTTTAATCTGACATGAGCTGTTTACACTGCTCCAAAAGCTTGGCTCCTTCCTGTGTTACTCCTGCTTTGCTCTACATGAGGCGTGGGGAAGGCAGGAGAGCCTCTACATCAAAAACATGGCGCCCCCTGGCCTCCCTTCTCAGACTAGCAGGTCCAGATTTGTGGGTGTGGAGCCATGGTCCTTATGCCCTCAGCACAGAGCAGCTCTGCTGCGCAAACTTTACCCAGACGCAGGCCGCATGTCAGTTTGTGAGGTTGCATGCATGGATTTTAACGCGTGCGTTGCATTTTCATCACAGTAGGCTCTGTGTCTCTCCATCATGGGCTACCCCTCCCTAGCCCAGGACGCTGCTGCCTGGGGGGTGGGAAATAACACCCACCACCAGCAAAGACCCCCAACACGGCTCCTTAACACCAGTGCCTGTAACTATCAGATGGGATTTGCAAGCATAAATAGCATTGCGCCGCTAAATCCTGCAGCTGCTCTGCTTGTGTCACTGAGAGATAATGTGCCTGATTGGGGGGGGGGGTTGCCTTAACTTTGCTGAGCTTGCAGTCTGATGTCCACTTACTCTGTCCCAGCATGCTCTGTTACTGCTGTTTTCTTAATCATCCTCACGGCCCTTCCAGAGATATCTCTGGGCCCTGGAGTGGCACCCTTCACAGAGGTGTGTCGGCATGTGTTCTCTGCACGCTGTGGTCCCTCTGCGTCCATAACACTGGCCCCGCAAACGATTTTGCTTCCTGTCAGGGGTGGACTGGGTCTACTCTGCGCCTTCCCCCGACAGACAGGGGGTCATAATTAAACGAGACACCTTGGTTCTGGGGGCCACTCCAGAGCTATGTAGGAATGGCGAGGCCTGGGCCCACGTTGCCAGACGGGTTACAACACAACAACTCCACCCGCCACCCCCCAACAAGAAACTACTGATGCTGGAGATTAGGCAAGCAGGGTTCTTAATTGGATTTGCTCAAATTAAATTAAAAGCTGCTCTGGCTTTTTAATTGTTCCCATTTTCTATCTCGCATTCATTTCTCTTCTCTTCGTCAGTCTGCCGACATAAGGAAAGCCACAAAAGCTCTTAATACCTGAGCCCCGTCAGAGTCTGGCTGAATAATGGCTGGCTTCTCAATGGGGCTCCATCACTATTCATAAGGTCATTATCTCTCTGTTATTGTAGCCCCCAGGAGCGATTTGCCTTCTGAAGTCCAGCTTAACAGACGGTTACGTGTTTAGCGAGATCAAACCGCGGCAACAAACTGGTTCTGTACGGAGCCGCTGTAGTGTTTTTCAACTCTGCTGGACTCCGCTGTGCGTATATGGGGAGGGCATCTTTTTACGTTATAGTAAATTAATGCTGCATCCTGATACACTTCCCTTGTCACCTTATATAAATATTAAAGGAAGTTCTGTGTTAGTCCAGCTTGTGAACTGTATCTCAGCAACTACACTTTTTTATTAACAAGCGATTACTGCCACCTAAGTTGACAGTTGACAAAATTGTTCGTTTTTCAGGTACTAGAAGCCGCTTTTTCCTCTTTTTAAATGCTAATGAAACCCTGAGTTTTCGCTGGAATGAAGGAAGCAGAAGCACAAAGAGGACAGTGCGGAAAGTGAGGGCGACCCCAGGCGCCAGCAGGTAATTAGAGCGGCGCAGGGCAATCTAAGTGCAATAAGAGGCCCAAACCACAGTGCTCCCAGTGCCGCCTGCCAGTGCGGGCGAACCTTTGCACGGCGGCTCGCCTGGGATGGCTCGCCTGCGAGAGACAGTAATTTAATTGCCGTCGCTGAACGTGTGAAACCTGAGGACTGGGCTTTGCTGGAAGCTGGTCTGTTTGCAGGGGTCCGTGAGGCCGGGAGCCAGAAAGGTTTCCCCGGCAGCGACGGGCCGGGTCACGCTAGTGTGCCGCCGCCTGGAAGGACCGGTTGTTTCATCCCGGGTCTGGCAAACTGGTCCTGACTGGTTTCGCTGATGAGGAATGTGTGTTACTGTGTAGCCATTATGACAATTATACAATATAACAATATAAAAAAAACATATCTTTTACACTTATGTTCCACTCGATTTCAAACTCAAGTGATGTTTTCCATTCAAGTTGAGCTCTTAAACTTGGTTGTTTTATTACAAACATGCAAATCAGGTAGAGGGTGTCACAGTGTCACGGTGTGGGCGGGGCACTCAGACAGGAGTGGCACTTACCTGAGCTAATGAGGCGCGGAGAGGAGCTGGGCGTGGGCTGGTGGAGGAAGGCTCTGCTGCCCCCTCTCTCTTCCTGCAGTAAAGTCATTAGTTTTAATTTGGTTTCATAAACGGCGTCCGGGCTCCGTGGCTCCCATTCAGGGGCAGCCTGGATTTTAATTACCGTTAATTATAATTTGCATAAAGCTTTTTAGCAAACGATTCCTGAAGCGCCTGTAATAATTATACATGCAGATGAACGGTAAGTCGGTGGAGGGACGACCCGCGGCAGCGTGCCAGTGGGGAGGGGGGTCGGGCCCGTCCGATAAGTAGAGGTCAGAAGCAGACGGCCACTGATTGGGTCGCGGGCCGGATGTGCTGACGCCGCAGGCACAAGCCTGTCCATTGGGGATCCACGTCTTGCACTCCTTTGTTCAGGCCGGGTCCTGTGGCCAAGCTTTTTCCTCCAGCGGTTCTTAACGCTTGTCTGTTCTAGTCTGTCATTTGAAGTGATGCATGGAGCATAAACAAATCCATCTATTATTCATCTTCTCTTCCATTAAGAATGCTTTTTCTCTGTGCTTTTATGTGTTTTTTTTGTGTGTAGTTTTTTTCCGCCTTCTCCAAAGCCCGCCATCCTCCCATGTGACACGGCCGGGCTGGGCCAGCAGGCGCGCGCCACTTCTGGGCCGTAAAGACGTGTGGCTGCATGTTAGCGCATTTCCCCGGATCTGAGATGCCTGCTGACCCCGCATGTGGGAGGCCAGAGCTGCGGCCCGGTGCTCCAGAGCAGAATCACGCTAAACGCTTCATTGGGGTTGGGGCTCCTGCCTTCTGTTGATTTTTCTTTTTTACTGGTATAAGCTATGCAGGATGATGGCGGAAGCCTCTGCCAAAGCACCTCAGCGGCCATTTTCAGCCCCCATGCATGAGTGTTTATGTACCTCAGTCTGCTGTTTCTTTACAGCAATCTGCTCTGGTTATATTTGTTAAAAGTAGTTTATCACGAGGGTGAGGACTTCAAGTGAACATTTGTCATTTGGTTGGGGCCTCTGTCAGTTAACTTTAGGAGAGCAGGTGATTGGCAAAAACGCTGCAACTAAATCCTACCTGACTGCATCCTTGGCGGCCGTCCCACGATGCACCTGCTGCTCTTATCTCCTCCCAGGAGGGACCCAGCACCCTGTTGCATCTCCATAAGCTGCCAAAAAAGGCTGTAGATTCCCTCCTCATACATGGCTGGCTAACATTTTCACTCAGTGGAGCTTAATTTGCGCTGCTCTGGCGTTTGGAGTGGGTGTGGCTAAACTAGGTAGGGCGTGACCAAAATCAGTCAGACGATTCAGCGCCTCAATGACTGATGGATTTGGGATACTATGGTTGTATCATGGCAAAAATACCCGGTGTATTAGAGCACTGTAAACTCAGCAGAATTATAGATGTTTCCTATTTATGTCAGAAAAGGAGAATGAATAGCATAAAATATTTTTGTGCCAAGCATATGTAACGAGTTTTTGCTCACAGCATCTTTATAATGTGATCTCTATTCCAAACACAAGGTTTTATTTATTTGAAATTGATGATTAATATCTCCTGTGCCGCCGCGAAAAGAAATTTGTCAGGATTCACTAAAAGTACATTTAAAAATTTATTAACAAATAGCATGGATTTGATATTTGGCCAGTAGCAGTCATACAGTAACTCATGGCCAGTGGCCCCTAATGGGCTTCTCTGGGTGCTGTTTAGTGTGAGTTTGCCAAGGGCTTCTGCAATCCCAAAGTGACAGGGTTGTCCACGGTTTCCATCTTGGGGGCCACAATTTGATCTGACATGGACAGGGGGTCCCTCTGACCACTGGGAGTTTCATGCTGTTGATGGATACTCAGTGGTGTCATTTGGCCCAAACAGCACCAGAACAATGGAGGGAGATGATGGACGTGGACCAGAATCTGTTAGGCCGTCGTACTCCTGCTTTCGACGGACCCGTATCCAGTGGCACAAACAGGCATTGAGAAGACCTCGGGTGGACTGCAACAGCACAAAAGGGCATTCAAGGGGGCAACGTGGGAAGGCGTGGCATTGTGGGAGGTACTGTCTCGGGCAGATCCTTTCCCACGTTCAGCTATTAGGGCTGTAACCCTAACCCACCTGCTCGCCAAAGCGGACCACCTAGCCAGAGCCGGCTGCAGTCTGAGTTTCCCACACTCTGCGGCCCAGTGCCTGCATCAGTGCCCACATATGCTCTCAGCGGGCGCCCGTCTCTGCCCTCGCCACCGGGTGGGTGGCATGCTTTCATTTTTTCACTCTCTTTCTCTCTTTTTTTTAATTCCTGCCCTCCCACTGAACCCCCTCCTGTTTGTCAATGAGGATGTCATTGCATAAAATGGCAGATAATTGTCATGGCAATGCAAGGCGTTTAAGGGACAGTCTGAAATACTGCTGTTTTGTGATTGGTTAGTAAACAGGGTCATCTGCCCTTAAGAATGGCCTAATGAGGGCAAAGTGGCTGTCAGGTGGTTTCCATGGGATAGTGGGGTGTGGAAGTGAAGCCCTGGCAGGTGGGTATCGGCCGGCACATGAAGCCTCGGATCGGCATGCAGACTTTTTCCTTTTGGTGAAGTTTGGCCAGCGCCCAGGGACGGGATTGGTGATATACCAGGATTTCCAAGTTTCCATAACCACCTCCGCCACACCGTGTCGGTTTCTACGGCAACGCTGGCGATGTGCGACCGTTAGCCTGAGAAGCCGGGGATGGGCGAGCGGAGCGAGGCGCCTCACATCCCTTTCGGCGCTGCTCCAGGGCCCCAGAACCGGTCACGTCTTCTGGGAAACTTCTCTGCGTGCTGGAAGGTTCATTAAGGACCTAAACAGATTTCATTACCAGAGGATTGCACCTCGTAACAAATGCACTGGCTTGGAAAAAAGGGTATTTAAGTTAATTATTTTTCTATGGGCAGAGTCAATAAGAGCGGCGGCGTAGCGGGAAGAGGCCTGAAGCGCTCCTTCCTGCTATCTCTCTCGGCCCTGGGACTTTAATTACTGCCCAGAGTCCGGCACCAAATCAGCCTCTCACTAACGCCCTATCGACTCCTTCCAGCGGGCTTCCAAGTCTGCCGGACGTGCCTCTGGCCTTCGCAGAGTCATAAAAGTTCCTTTATGTCGGAGAGGGCAGGGCCACAACAGTTTGGATGCAGCTACCCCGCTGAATTGTCGTGTAACTGCGGCTCTACATGTACGTATTGAATTAGAAGGTCATTTGAGGCAAGTATTACAAGTGGCACGCTGAGAATTGTGGGATACTCTTGGTCAGCAGAGGTGTAGTGCTGGGTCAAAACATAGCCTCACCGTAATGGTCCTCCTCCTAGGAGTTCAGCGTCTGCCCATGTTCACCTCCATCTGGGCCCACCGCATAGCTGCTGCCCGACACGCTGTAGCTGGTCGCCCCGTTCATAGCTCTCTACAGAGCCAGCCCCCTTAGACAAAATTGGAGGCGATCAGATCTCACCCAGAAGCAGCAGGACTCATATCTGAGGCCAGAATGAGCATTCAGGACCACACACTGGCACGCACACACACGCACACACACGCAACCCGCTTAGATTATTATTCATTTATGACAGCAGATCGAGCGGAAAGATTGTAATTTTTCCAAATGCATGGTCTTATAGAGGGATCTGATTACATGCTAATTGACAGCTGGCTGTCTTGTCTTGTCTTGCTGCTGATTTTCTGCATTTTGTTATTAATTTTCTGCTTTTTGACAAATTGCCAAGTGAAACATAAAGGCCTTTCTTTGAGTTACCGATTAAGGTGTGTGCACCGTGCACTTTATTGGAGCTCTTTTAGTACTTATCTTGTTTTCCTTTACTGTTCCTTATGTATTACATATTTAATATGCTGTAACTTTTTTTCCTAGTGCCTTTCACTAATTCTTAGCATTGCGTAGTTGACCATCTTGCATTTCACTGCAGGTTATAGTTGGTATGCATACTTTGCAAATGACAAAACCCTTGAATCCTTGAGTCCTTACACAGACAAATTCTAGCACGCGTACTAGCGGACGTGCCCGCTCAAATGTTTATGACGCATTTAACATCATTGTGCGCCTGCGCAAACTAATGTCTGCTGCACTCCAAATTTGTGTCCCCGCAGCTGAGTATGCGCAGCTCTGCATGGACGCACTGCTTATAAACGATTTGCTAGCGTCCACTTTAAATACCAACATGGATGCTTTTGAGAAGTACTGGGGTACTTTGCAAACCCTATTGATGATTTACAAGGTAATAAAACTGTTACATACATGTAAATGTCTTTCTATGTGAGTGCAGACTTCTCTCGAATTGAAAATCTCCCACCAGCCAGCTGACCAGAGTTGGCAACCCTGTGAGCTGGCTCCCTGAATTTGTAAAGCATAAAGAAATGGACACACAGCTCACTGCTTAGGTACGTGTGCAGGGAATATCAGAATAATAACTTTTATTATTATTAATAATAATTATATGATAAATTAAATGATAAATACTACATGTTGCGCACATGTGCAAAGTACATGGCTTGACCGGAGAACTATGAACATTTCCGTGTTCGCATTCGCAGTGTGGATACCCGAGTGTTACACCATTAGGCTGACCCAAACGCCAGATATAAGGTTGTGTGCAGGGACAGTCGTGTATGAATCGAATGACATTGTGATATGAGACTACAGTTTCCTGTACAGTGTACAAACTAAGGAAGGCTTTTCCTGTACTCATTCCTCAAAGCTCACCAGGGTCAATTTGAAAAACTGTTAAGGGGCCATAAACACATTCTCAGAGATTAAAGGGCATCAGCTGAGAGCTGTTTGCCTTGTTCTTACCAATTACATGCCCAATAACTTTCAGCAAACCTCCGCAGTTAAGTTATTGATGTGCCGGGTGGAGGCATCCTTATCGAGTCTCTCAAATCCTACAGTCATTGAAAACCTCTTTGTAAAGGCTCCGAAGGGTGTGCCAAGGGTGAGGTCACTGGCGTGTTTGTCGGTAGATGTCGCCGGGATGCTTGCCTGCATGGGCTGGTGCACCCAATATCAATAAATTGACATTCACTTTGATCGATGTCTGTAACATGCTGGCAGATTTTACTGCTTGCTGCCGCCGAGGCAGAGATTAGCCCGATCCAAGGGACGAGCAGGTCTGGGCACGGTTGCCATCTTTGCTAAAAGCAGAAGGCCGCGTCTTGACCGTCACAGACCGTCTGCTCTGAGTGACGCCGAGTAGACCTCACAGAAGGCCTGCGTCTCAGTTTATGCCCCGTCGAATCGCGGTACGGGCACCCGCCGTGCCAGCTTCTGTGAGGGTTTCATTCCCTCCCTCAGGTTCTTGGTCACGGTCAGTGCAAAGTCAGAATCTGTGTGGCGTCAAATGGTGACTGAGTTTCTGTGGGGGGTCTGTGCCCATAACGCCCCCATGAGTGTGAACCTCCATCACTGTAAGTAAAGCACAAACACAGACTTGAGCCATCTTCTGGTTGCATCCTTGCTGTCTTGGTGTGGATTGGAGCTAAAGCAGGCGTGCCTGATTCGGGTGGTGGGCTTGTTGGAACTCGCACAGCGTTTCGTTTTAAGTGTTTGACTTCATAAGCTGTTTTGCGGATGGCCATGTTTCCTAAAACCCCACAAACTCTACAATGAAGTTCAGGAATCTGAAAAGCTGACATCCGTCATCCCAATCTCCCCCAGTACTAGCATCCGTCGGACACATCTAATGCTCTGGTAATTCTGTGTGTCACCCATTCATTACGGTATGTTATGAGTAAATGCGTTAGTTAATCCTGTAAATATTGATTCAAGCGTGAGTTTGATTACAGAAGCGAGGTTGATGCTGTCATGACGTAGACGTGCTTGCTTGGGTACCATTGACGGATGCAGTTCACTGACTCCAATTAGATATCCTTTACAGTGTCTTGTAGAGTCTCCTCAGTCATTTATCTCCAGTTCCACCCAAGATGTTATGCTGTCATTAACTGGCATCCAGGCTACCTGACCATGATGTCCCAGTTCAGACGTGCAGAGTTGACGCCACAGTCAACACAACAGAGCTTTAATGACAGCAGGACCCCTAAAACGACAGCAATGCATCTATGCCACGTGACAAAGGTTCAGTGACACAGAATTTAGTTCAGCAGAATTTATCGGCCTGCGGATGCTTAAAGATTTCCAATAGGTCATTTAATGATGGAGAGAAGTGAGCTTTCTAATAGTCGTTAGGCACGTTGGATCAAATGGACTCTATTGTACCTGGTGATCTGGTCTAGTTGTGAGGCAGGGATATTTGTGTGAGAGCTGTTTAATTCATTATTTCTAAGCATCCTTTGTATGGACAGCCTATTTTGTTTTGTGTCGTTCTCAAATGCCGAAACGATCCATACTCCCCGTTTATTTGTCCATTTTCTTTATTTATGTATGTATTCATTCATTTACACGTTAATAGAGTAGGGGGTCCAAACTTCTGAGGACTACAGAATGGAAAATAATGAAAATATCATCAACATTAGAGCTTGTCTGCTTGCTGCCAACTTTGCGTTATTATTGGTATTTCCAGTTGCGGATGAAACTTGCGGTGCCAGCAGGGGGCGCTGGAGGTTGGGGGGAGGAAGTGATACTGGTGGTAGTTTACCGAGCATCCGCCGGATCGATTGGCTAACCCGATTTTAACCCGAAGTTTAACCATTTTTTTTAAAGATGTAAAAAAAGGCATGCAGCATCAGGCATCTTCAGAAAGGTGTGGCTTGAAACATAGTGTTTGTTTTTGGAAATGATCTAACCCCTCCCACAGACCCCCCCCAGCATTTTGCGGCCCATTGGAATACCAGCTGGTCTGCGGTTGTGATTGGGAACCACTGAACTGGTGTCATGGCATGCTGCTTGTTTCCCTGGCAAGGTCTCGTACGGTCAAGGGGAGTACCCTTAATTCAGGCTGGGTTGCAGTTACAGCTTGTGGGGGGGTTCGGGTGTTACCTGTCCTGGTACAGGTTGCCAAACCGCCAGACATGTGGGGTGACATACCGGCATGCTGTCCACAGGCAGGCTGAGAGGCAGGGTTGCATTTTGAGTGCCTTACAGCAGGAGCGCTTGGCTTTGTTGTATCTCGGCACCCGTGTAATTTCACCGATGTGGAGGTCGGATGTGCAGCATGTCAGCCGATGGGAGACTCTTGTAGTGTGATGTGCAAAGGTGTCGCTGTGCAGTCAGGATTCTCCTATGTCTGTGTGGGAATAAGTCCTGTCCACTTTCATACCTTGAGATTTGCAGCAGTTATGGCAGAGTTTACATTGATATTTACTGGAATGACCTAAATAACCCACAAGAATTCTATACAAGTGGATTGATGCTCATCTCTTAAAGATATTGGCCCAGGATTTGAGGAGGCACAACTGATAACCAGAGTAGTTCCTCATCCTGGCCCTTGGCTGAGGTTGGGTGTGTTATTGGTCACATCACCCCAGAACAATCAATAACATCCGTCGGTTTGGCACGTGCCCCGCAGACCTGTTAAATCAGCCAGGAATTTAACGGAAGTAAAAGGGTGACAGATGTAAGGCAGGGTGCCGGAAGTGTGTATATTGTCACGGGGTTGGAGGCGGGGAGGGGGTGACAGGGCTGCACTGCTCATGCACAGGTCACCGGGGAGGCTGGATGTCAGGGAGGGGTGAAGGGGGGGGGGAGTTTGGGGGATAAACAAAAAAGTGAGCTTTCCTTGGTACCGATCTGCTTGGCTGGCTGAACCAAAGCAACCTGCCCAGTGGTCTTAACCATGTTTAGCGAGGGAGATGCAGCACTGCTATGCTGCCTTCTTCTGCAGTAAACAGCAGATCTGGGGGTCAGTTCTGCCTGCTTTGCTTTGCGATGATGTTGCATTTTTTACGGCTCTGGAGTTCCGGAGAACAGCTGTGCTCTATAAAGGGAGTGCATATGGACTCCAGGTAAGAGCTGGCTCAGGTGGGGGCGCAGCTCAGCGGATGCTCAGTGTGTTCTTCCTGCTGGTGGTGACGAGAGGCCATTGTATGTCACAGAGCTGACACCAGGACCCCAATCTGGCACCTCATTTGCATGGTATGAATGTCACCCCCCACCCCAAAGATGTTCTCTTCCACCCTGACATCTCCGTACCTTGGTCTTTGCCATTTAATTCAGGACGGCATTCACCAGATGCATCTTCTGAGGCTGCATAAGGCTGCATCAAACCCCCCCCAGACCACAGTGTCCCCCGCCGTGTCGTGCCCCCCCCCCCCCCCCCCCGGGGGGGGGGGCGGCGCCCGGGGGGGTGGTTATGGGGGCGCCAGCACGCCCAACGCCCCCGGCCACACCCCCCGGCGGGAGAGCACACACCAGGCACGCCC
>JABFDZ020000030.1:15264706-15278717 GCA_019775955.2 Pollimyrus isidori | reverse complement strand
CCCCCCCCCCCCCCCCCCCCCCCCCCCCCCCCCCCCCCCCCCCCCCCCCCCCCCCCCCCCCCCCCCCCCCCGGGTGCTCCTCTGAACGCACAACTTCTGACCTCCAGTCACACCCAGTGCTGCAGCTTCTGGGCCAAGCAGGAGGAGACGGCCAGCTGTGAGGCCAGAGGTGGCAGCAGGCGAGTCCAAAATCCCGTGATTACAGAGAGGCGGCCTTTCGCCTGCAGATGAATATCCATATTAACAGGCGGTAAAAATCCGCCCCACACACACACACACACACACACACACTGTGTGCCATAGCCACTCTGCATCTGGGTCACTCAGATGGAAACCACAGTTTTCTTCTATTATTTCTGCTGAACGAATGAGGGATGATGATCCTGGCCTAGACCAAACACAATCCCCTCAACAAACACACATACACACGTATATATACGCAAGCATTCACACAGGTCACACTTAAGTAAAGTTTGATGCCCCCCCCCCCTACAAGTCAGAACCTCCTCACTCCCCATTGGCTCTGCACCCTCAGTACACTCGGGCAGCACCGGCCCATGTGACGCGTGTCTTTCCCTAAACATGTTGCCGCCAACTGTTTGTTTCCTCTCTGGCTTCTGATAGCCGTCGGTGTCTCCCCATGACCCTCCCCACACCGGCATGCCCCCCCCCGCTACATGACGAGGTCCACACCAGGATTCCTTTGCTCTGGTTCCAAGAAGATTAAAAGAGGGTCAAGGGCGAGGGCCTTCCCTTGCTGAGGTTGACGGTCTGCTGGAGAGCAAACGCAGTGGCTGCCCAGGAAGCCGCACCGAGGCCCGTGGAAGTATGAAGGAGGAGGGTGGAGCTTCAGGAGGGTGGAGCTTCAGGAGGGTGGAGCTTCAGGAGGGTGGAGCTTCATGGAGGCGGGGCTTCCGGGGGCAGAGCTTCACAGTGATCGTCACTCCAGCAGAAGACATTTCCCAGACTTCTCTGCTGTACCTCTGCATCCCCAGTGGGAGGAAGGGGGACAGAAAGAGCCAAGGTTAATAATCCCGGCCTAGACTGAACACAATCCCCCCCCACATACACACAAAAAGCAGCAAAAGGGGGGTCCTGAGGCTCACTGTCAGCTGCTTCAGCCCACAGTGCAGGGGAAGAGAGCAACCGAATGCTGGTCTGCGAGTCCCGGCCGCCCCTACATTACATGTGTGGTCCAACCTCATTTGTTTCAGTCCCGCTCGCTGTAAAGTTAAGCGGATTAGGCTCCGTCGCAGGAGCGCCGCGCCTGGCCCACGCAGATAAAGGCGGCAGCCCCGCGTGGGCGACGTGGCTCGTGGGGGACGGCTCTCCGCTCACGAGGAGACCCTCGGAACGCAGCTCTACGCGGCCTTTGAAGTGCGGCTAGAAATTAATTAGCCCACAGTGGGGGGGCTGGGGGCTGGGGCATCAATAATTCAGCAGGCCGTTTTTCACTGGTATTTACTCACCTTTAGAACACGAGCTCCAGATGTCTGTCCCCGTTTTGAAATGGAAATGAAATATGAATCAAATCCAGAACAATTAACAATTTTTCTTTTCACTGAAGCTTTGTTGTGAAAGTCCTACGTCTGCCGCCCTGCTCGTTTAAATCAGCTTCCACAAGCCTCTCCTCTGACCCTCTGCTCCTATGTGGTTTGAGGAGTCGGGGGCTGCAGCTCTCTGCCTGTATGAATGGATAAGACTCCTTAACTGTTGTAGGTCCTACAAAAGGAATGCTTCCCCCCTCCTTGTCAGCTTCCTTGCTGTGTTTGATCAGGGCAAGCACAGGGCTTGTGAGACGCCCAGAGAAGGTCCTGCTAAACGCTGAAAATGAATTGGCCGTTAGGAAGGAGACAGGAGATCCCGGCACTAACCTATAATGAGTGCTGCCTATTGTTAAAATATCTACGGACTTTGTCCCAGGGGGTGCCTGGGAATACCTAACCGGCGGCCTACTAGGGGCGCTGTGAGGTGTCACCAACTGTCACCACAGCCTTCTTAGGGTGGCGAATCAGTGGTCTGCTCTCATTCTCCCTGTGGCTCACAATGCTGTTGCTGTCCGGTCCTGAGGAGACCTGGTACCTCCTCCTGAAGTAGGGCGACCTCTTTTCTGGACGGTTTTCCAGCTTTCTGTCCTCCTTTTAGTCCCATTGTCCTCCCCTCGCTGCTTTGTTTGGGACCACCGCGCCTGGACCAAGGTGGAGGGACTCCGGCGAGACTCCGGGCTGTAAGCGGTATCGGAGAGATTGCCTTTTCCCCATGACTGTGTAGCACCTATTGTATCATACTCCATAATCCCAGATTAGTGCCTGTATCTGTGTCACTTTGTTCCCCAAAGGATGGGGAGGCTTAGCGTCTGATGGATCGCAGCAGCTCTTTGTCTGCTTTATAAAGCGGGCAGCCGGGCGTCTCGGCTCTCCTGCTGCAGGTCGGCCGTCAGTCCGATGATGGGGGTGTGTGTGAGAGGTTGGGGGCGCACTCAGGAGCAGACCAGGCCTCTGCATCCACCATGCCCTGGTTTGTATCACATATGATGCAGTGCTTACCCAACTAAATGCACGAGACGAGCTCCTTGTGGCGCCCCTGCCCCTCCCCCCGCTCTCCTCGGACCACCTGAACCTCAGCCCAGGAGTCAGTGGGGTGCCATCTTTGTTCTGCAGAGATCCATTGCGACGGAGCTGCGTGGCTGTGACAAACCGCATGCCCGACACATGCCACCCCGCTGGTCATTTTCGCACTTTTGCCGGGCAGCCTAGTCACACGCTGGAGCTGCGTGGCTGTGACGCACTCCAGCTGCGCTGCCTCAGTCGTCTTGCTGCCTTGTGGCTCTTTTGTTATTGTTTTACAGTCGTGTCAGTTCATGTGCAGACTCTGTTGCATTAAATTATGCATGTGGGAGAAACACTCTCACCTTGGATTTCTGGTGCTGACTTTTCTGTATGTTTTGCTATGTCCTTGTTATTTTTAGTCCCTCTTCAAGTATGTAATCTGAGAAATAATATATATATATGTTGTTTACATCCTGTAACGGTGTTCTGCTCTAAGGCCGCTGGGTGGCTTTTGGAGCAGGTAAAATGCATTATGGGAAAAGAGGAAGAGGGGCATTGTAGGCATAGCTGTGCCGATGTCACTGTGTGGGGAAGCAGTTGGCCGCGGTGTTAGGTGGAGAGGTCACATCTGTGTGACAGTGACCCTGACTACAAGGTTTCAGCCTGCTGGTAAGGTGCAGCTGTCTGTCCCTCTGTCCACATACGCTCCAAGTTGGGGACACGGTGGTCACCTGCAAAGGGCACTCAGCCTGGCCCCTGACAGAGGCTGAGCCAAGGAGGCAGGCAGTGTGACGCTGAAAGGGTCAGTACCTGGGAAGTGTGATCCCTGGGGCAGCCCTGTGGCATTACCCTTGAGCGATGGCCTTGAACTGGATGATTCCAGTAGGGAATCCGCTTGTATAAATGGGTGGATTAGAAGGACATTTTAGATAAAAGCACCAGGTAATAAAATAGCAATATCAGTAATTATAATAAGAGAGGATCCTGAGCCTGTGAAGGTACGTGGTTTAGCCCGATGTCGCCCCAGCCCCTCTGGCAGAATCCAGACACAGCACACTAGGGGGCGCTCTCTTCTCCTCCTGCCTTTAATTAATCCCTTGTGTGTGCAGCCTCACATCATCCCTTGCAGAGCCACGGAAAGTTTGGAAAGACTCCCTGCGTTGGGCGCTTATCGCCAAAAGATGCCATTTAGAAGGGGCGGCCGACACCTCCATTAATCATAGATAAAGGAAGCGGGGGGGCGGCTCTCTTTTGATTGAAGAAACCCTCATTCTTTGTCAGAAAAGATTCTTCTCATTAAAGGCAACAGGAAAGTCTTTATGGTGCAAATGGCGGCTGCTCAGTGATGAGGTGCAGCTGACTTTATCCATCCATCCATCCCCCCCACCGTCCTCTTTGACGCTCCGCTCCTCTAGCGCCAGGAACCTCGCTCTCTCTCCCTCCTTTGTTCCCCCGAGGGGCTGAGAGCCCTGAGATTATTTTGAATGAGATAAGTTTAAATAATGTCATTTATAACTTGGTGGCTGACACCGCTTTGCCGTGTTGACCTTTTTATTTAACCTCCAACTGCAGGAACCCCGGATGCCCGATTAAATCATGTGAAACATTAACCAGTTAAACGGTAATATCAAATAATGATCATTTTTTATGTTTTGAATGTCTTGCGAACTGAGACAGGGCTACTTGAATTTATCGGCTAAATCAGAGTCATTATTTATTCAAAAATTGTAACTTAATGGTTTTGGAATGTAGATATGGCAAAGATGCAGTGAAGGCAAATGCTGTTCATTAATGGCTAAAGGGTAAAGTGGGATGATGATTATTAGGCATACGATCGTCATTATTTATGAGGTGATTGTGATAAAGGGATGATGAAATTAGTTGGTTGTGGGATTGGGGGCGAGGCCTGGGGGGGGTGTGTCTGCGCGTGTTCATCCCGGGGTCATTAAGGAGGGCATGTCTTTTGGGCACCTAATCATGGCTGTCAGGTGTCAAGGGGGAGCCGCAGGACGAGCAGCCGGGCCGAGGAAGAGGGATGTCAGCCACGTGCCAGTATAGAAGGGCATTTAGCGGGGGGATTTAGGGGAGGGGGGCAGGAGCGCCTCGCGGTGCCAGATTCCATGGCGCGGATGCCAGAGGGCCGGTCTGGGATGGCCGTCCTTGAATCCCTGCAGTGTCACGACGATGGTTCTGAGGAAGCTCCCGGACAGTGTGCGTCCGCGGGCATCTTAGGCAGCGACGTGCCAACCGCCAAGCGCTAATGAGAGAGCCGCTAATTAGCCGCTATCGCGTGATTGGTGTATGATTTATGAGGAGCCCGCAGAAGCTAATTGGCTCTCGCCCCAGCTCCTGTTTGCACCGCTAATGTTAACAAACAAATGAGGGCGAAAGACAAACTCGCGGTGAGTGGCATTATTGAATTTACAGATGTCTGGGGGGGCTATTGCCTCGTCTTAATCTGACTGCTGTCACTACTGTCAGTTATTTACTTAAAGAAGAAGATCATGTCCATTAACCAGATTCTCTTCCATCTATAAATGAGATTACCGCTGCTGATTGTTGGTTAAATGTGTTTTGTGCCGCATAGGTACAGGTGATAACTGATAACTGGCATGGGTACAAATCAGAGGTGGAATCCACACTGGGTTTGCTAATAGCGAGCTTGCTACTGTATGTGCAGTTTGTGCTCAGCCATTCACTAGTCTTCACTCTGTTGCTGGACGTGATGGAGAATGTGAACTTGTTACCGGTCTCATCACGGTAATGTTCCCTATTCAGGACCCCAGAGATTGCCACAGCAACCAAATGAACACAACTGCGGCAGGATCAATCGAGCGGCAGAATGTGCCGCGAGGAATAAAGAACGGTGAGCCCCAGAGAGGGGATTAAATCCCGTCTTGCATAGCAGTGTTCAGTACTGGAGCCTGATGGAGTCAATGGCGAGCGATGCTATCAGTCTGTCTCCAAATAGAAGCAGGTTTCTGGTGAAACAATGGAATCAGGTTTTCAGTAAGCCAGCAGGGAGGGGTGTGGCCAATGGGAACAAATCCCCAATAAGGGGAGTGGCTTTGTGGCCAGTGGGAACAAATCCCCAATAAGGGGAGTGGTTTTGTGGTCATTGGGAACGAATCCCCAATAAGGAGACTGGCTTGCATTGGCAACACCTGGAATCACTCGATCTTCACTCTATTTTATGTTTATTTTAACCCTTTATGTCACTATAGTGCACTGATTTCTTGGATTAACTCACATTCTAATCTTTGGGTGATTTTTCTCATCGGTCATAGACATATAACGGCATCGCCTGTTACCCTGTGGGTAGCTGCAAATTAATGATATTTGTAGTAATTGAGCATTGAATTATGGGTAGGGAGAAACACAGGTTGGGGATAATGGGGGGTCAGCAAAGGCAGAACGTAGATTAGGGCAGTGACCTCTGACCCCGAGTCTCCTCCAGACGCTTGTCTCCTGTTGGGTTCCCCAAAATCTTTTGTGCTGAGACTGAGGATGGGATGTGTGAGAGCTGCCATAAAGCCGACTCCCCACCGTGGGGTGACGTCGCTCGCGGCTGTGCTGCTCATTAACACCCCACCTATGCTTTGCTCCCCTTGTCCTGCCCCTTTGTGTGTCTTGCTCTGCATTTCCACTCGCCTCCAACGCCAGCAGAGATGAGAAATTGACTGCAAGGTGAAAGGCAGCTTGAATACACAGCTGGCTGTGTCCATGGTGGGGGGGGGGGTAGCTTTATGCCTTAACTTCATATCTGCTGTTGGTTGGGGCGGTAATCTCCCTTCTTTGCATCCCTCAGACCTGTTCCTCTGAAATGGTTTTCAATATCTCTGAAATTGAATCTCCGGGACCCCCCTCAGCCATCACAAAAACCCATCAATGACACATTGTGGTTTGAAAGTCTGTCTAAACCATGAGATATGCTTTTAAGCTTCCTTGGAGCCCCAATAATGAAGCTGCACAAAAATAGCGTGCAGTTTGCCAAATTTCTCTGTGTGACCTAATCATTCTGTGCTGGGAGACTCGTGTTGATGGTGTGTGTGTCCTCTCTTTACCTGCATATTAGAAAGAAGATACTTACCTGTCACTGGCCATCTATAGGGGGTGAACATCTTTAGTCCATAAGTGCTCACTGTCTTTGCATGTTTATTATGAATATATTAATATATTGTGCAATTTATACAAGAATAAAATTGAAAGACACGGGGATAAGGTGTTCCTTTATAGGTTCTTGTAGATTTGGTCTATCTGGAAGTTAGGAATGTTGTCTCCCTCTAGTGGAATATTTTATTATTGCCTTTGCTCCTTTACGTCTGCACCCCCTTTATCTTGCTTTGTGAATGGAGCGTTTGTACGTAAGTCATAGGTCCGCCAAGTGCAGTTACCAAGTGCAGTGTGTGTGCGTGCGTGCATGTGCACGTGTTCATGTGCGTGTGTGTGTGTATGTGCATGTATGTGTGTGTATATGTGTGTGGTTATATGTGTGTATATGTGCGTGTGTGTGTGTATATGTGCGTGTATGTGTGTGTGTGTATGTGCGTGTATGTGTATGAGTGTATATGTGTGTGTGTATATGTATGTGTATATGTATGTGTATGTGTGTGTATGTGTGCGTGTATGTGTATGTATGTATGTGTGTGTGCGTGTGCGTGTATATGTGCGTGTATGTGTGTGCGTGTGTGTATATTTGCATGTGTGTGTGTGTGTGTGTGTATGTGTATGTGTGCCTGTGTGTGTATGTGTGTGTATATTTGCATGTGTGTGTGTGTGTGTGTGTGTGTATGTGTATATGTGCGTGTATGTGTGTGCGTGTGTGTATATTTGCATGTGTGTGTATGTGTATGTGTGCCTGTGTGTGTATGTGTGTGTATATTTGCACGTGTGTGTGTGTGTATGTGTATGTGTGCTTGTGTGTGTATGTGTGTGTATATTTGCATGTGTGTGTGTGTGTGTGTGTATGTGTATGTGTGCCTGTGTTTGTATGTGTGTGTATATTTGCATGTGTGTGTGTGTGTGTCGGAACTGCTGCCTCTCAACTGATTATGTTTTTATTGCCTGTTCCTGTAGCTGTGAAGGTCCATCTTTGCCCCCCCCCCCTTTTTTACGGACTCTTCCCCTTTTACTTCCCCACATATGGGGTGGCACTAAACGGAACCATATCCCCCATGGGGCCGTCAGTGCTGGTCTCTACGAGGGGCCCTGACCGGGGTGGGGGGGCACAGCACTGCGGAGGGTCCTGCTCCCCACGTGCCAGAGGGGGCTGTCGCTTCAGTGCAGCTGGAGGGCCAGGAGTCATCCTGCATAATCAGTGGCTGCTGCGGAAGAGGGAAGCGGTGGTGCCTGTATGTGCTTTAATACAGGCTGGTCAGCATCTCATCACCAGCACCCAGCCAGACGGCATCACCCTCTCCTGGCACAGCACAATCACACACTCACATGATGATGATGATGATGAGGATAGTGATGAAGATGTAGGCAACTCAGCCATTGTGTGTGATTGGGGCCATGTGTCCTGATTGCCTACCATTGTGCTTTCATCAACTTGAGTCATCCCCTCACACACACACAAAGATTGATGGACAGGCTGAACTGGCTGGGCTCGGATTAAGAGGATGCTGTAGCTTGATGCAAGAATACAGGGTGGACAAATGTGTCGCTCTCTGAAGACACAGCTCACTCAAGGCCAGACTGCACTGGAGGAGGGGCCCAGTGGCGGGCCTGCTCATGGCACAGAGTGCCCCCTCCCGCTGCTGAGTGATGGGTGGGGGGCTGGAAAGGGGGGCGTGCCTGGCGCAGAAATAACCCATTGGTTCATATAGGTGCCATTCCAGAGGTCAAAGGTCACACAAAAATTTTGTGTGTCTGTACATGTGCCCTAGGCTTGTGTCCAGAAGCTTTTATAAGTCCCTTTCTTCTGTGCTTTTTGTGTGAAAGATTCCTGCGATGGGTGGAATGTTAATTTGCCTGAGAACAGACAGAGAGGGCTCCATTTTCAGGCCTCACAATGCGGCGACTAGCTATGAAAATATAAATAAAAGCATTAGAATGAAACCTCAATTAGGCCGTAAAACAAGGCTGACATCTCTTTATGGTGTGGCAGCTAATTGAAAGCACCATCCTCATTGTTAGAACTGCTAGCTAATGATTTTTTACAGGCTATATAATTACCTCATATTGGACTTCCTGTGTTCACCAGGGGACTTTTGTTATCCAAGTTAAGTTTTTCCTTGGTGGGACTGTATAAATCTTTAATGCTCTTTAAAAATTAATTATGGTTTTCTAATGGGGGTTATAATCTTGAGGGTGATTTTGTATCCCGAGGTTTTAGCCGGACCACTAGGAGGTGTGATGCCTGTTGCAGGCGATTGTCGGTTGGCTTTCACGCCTGCAGCTCATGCACACCTGCGTGTGTTTGCACAGCCAGCCCAGGCAGAGCCTAGCTGATGTCTGATTTGACGGGCGGGTTGATCCAATCGCGGCGCCTCTCTGCCCAGGCCTCCGCTAGTGGAGCACCAGAGGATTCATGAAACATACATTTTTAATCGGTGCGTCGTTTTCTTTTTTCTTTTTTTTCCATTCTTGACCCACAGCCCGTGAAAATTCGCTTCAATAATTCATCGTGGTCATCGGGGAGCCTGCGGGATTCAATCCAGCAGCCTGTTATCGGAGTGGGGGCTGGGGCAGAGGCGGCTACATCTCGGCATTTGGGTGGTGGGGATACAGTGGCGATCAGGTGGACACTTTGTGCTCTGCGCCGGGACAGCGCCCCCTTGCTGCGGCCCTCCACTGCCTTCACGCGCAATCAGTCGGTGCTGTTTCAGCGGGATTCCAAGGAGCTCTCCTCCCAGCCTTCCACGGCCCCCCAGCCTGGCCCACCTCTGAGCCCCCCTGCCCTCTGGAGACCCTTCCTTCTCCACCTTAACATCATACATCACTGTGTGTGTGCGGGTCCATTGGCAGCTCGCAGAATCCTTTAGATGTGCATATAATTAACGGATAGGCGTGACTGTGTGTGTCTGCACGCTGTCGATTGTTTCCACGCTCTTTGTTCTTCCCCAGACCCATCGATGTACTCGTAAAAGCTGCTCCACGGGGCTATGAACTGTAAAAATTCGTTGTGTGTGTTTGTTCATGCATTATACATGCGCTGTAGCCCATCTGAAATGCCACATCGCAGCGGCTGCCTGTCTCACACTCAATTTCACACCTCGCTGGCCCAGCCAGGTCCCTGCAACTGCGGGCGGAGGCTCCGCCTCTCTTTTAATCTGAGGGATTAGTGGGGATTAGGCCCAGTCCTCCATGCCCCGCACCCCTTCCAGCTTCGCCCCTACATAGCTGTGAGGATATCTGCTTCCTCAGTTTCAGAAACGATCCAATATTTTCCTCCAGAGGGTGGGGCCTTGTTCTAAAGCCCCACCCACCACTTAAAACCCTGCTGCAATTTAATCCACCAGTGAAGAAGCAGATGCCTCCAACCAGTTCTGTGTGCTGTGTACTGCACTGAGGGAACTTGCTGTCATTTCACTGAAAGGTCATGTTATTTTGCTATCATGACATAGGTCCTAGGTAGTGGACTGCATGACCCCAGCCTTGGGTTGATGCGCATGTCCTCACCCGTCTCCCCCCCACCTAGAGCATACAGCTGCTTCCTGTAGCTGTTATGGTTGGCACACCTACATACTGCACCCTGCTGCGTTCCAATCGAACCTGGCCCCTGTTTCATCTGCCGCTTTTTTATAGAAAATGCAGTCATGCCCTGGAGGGAAACAGTAAATCTGAATCACTGCTGTAGGTGAGCTTTGGATGAAATGGTATGTTTGGCACCTGTGATAAGGAGATAAGCAGAGTCCTCCCCGGAGTACTGGCTCTCGCTTCCTGATACCTGACCGCCTTTGGCCTTGTCCATCCCGGGGGGTTACAGGGAAGTCGGCCGCAGCTACGGGACCGAAATTAGGCAGAACCTCACACCCCGGTGACAAACTGCTCATCCTTCAGATTCTGGGCGACATCCAGTGAAGTCTCCCGATGCGAGGAGGCTGAGGTTACTGCGTGTCAGAATGGGTGAGCAGAACCGGGGTTCCACCCCACCCCCCCATCATCAGGACCCCTTTGCTGCACGATTCATTAGGTCAGGAAGAGGATCCTCATCCCTGCCTTGGTCGCCTGTCTCCTCCCTATGGGTAGAAGCATTGAAGTGCCCCCCCCCGGAGTCGTGGTATGCCTGCTCCGCAGCGGAAGGGCTTGAATGGGCCACACGTCACCGCGCCGTTCGCGGCTCTGACCCGCGCCTTCTCTGAAGTGGCTTCCACGTGCCGATTTCCGCAGCGAGCTCCATGGCCCCCCTGCACGCTCATCATCCCTTTGATAGAATGCAGAGCAGCCTTTGCCACAGCAACGGAGCTGGAGAGATGCGCATGTCCTCACGAGCCGCCACGTGCAGAGGAGGCACCTTTGAGCGCCAACGACGGTTATCCTCTCCGTTGTCTTTGCTTTTCATCGGGGGGGGCAGCCACCACACCGCTAGCCAGAAGACTGGGAAACATTTAGGGCCTCTTAAGGAAAACAAACGGCAGAAGTGATCCCCCCCCCACACACACACAGATCCCTCTGCTACCCGCTTAGGAAATCGAGATGCGGCACCTCGTCTCTAGTAATGAAATACGAATCAAAGACACGAATCGAGCTGAAGCCAGTGGCTCTTTCTGTGAGGCTCGGCCCCCCAGCGAGCCGATTGTGCGACGGGGAGCGGATAGAGACCCCAGCGCGGGAACAAAAGACCCATCGGAAATTGCTACAGCTTGGGGCCGACTTTGTATTCCTCTGGAGAAACAGCTGAATTGCTCGTCTTGGTTGTTGCAGTTATTTGCCCTAAAAGTTGCTATCAGAGGAAGATTTAGAAAGGAGCAGCTGCAAGGTACCATGATCTGATTTTATATTGTGTGTTTTCAGTGGCTTTTTACACAGTGAATTGAGAGTGAAACTGTGAGCTTAGTTTTGCTCCTGGGCCTCTCAGGAATGGCCCCAGAACCATCCACACCATGCATGGCTCCAACACGATGCAGAAGTGGGAACATGGGGGGAAGTTCCCAGAAGACTTTGTTGGTTGTACATAACGGCACAGATACATTTAACAAGTGCTCCACGGTCTTTGTGAGCGCAGCCATTGTGTTAGCGAGCCCTTGGCTGCCAGTTCTGTCAGTCTGCCTGTCAGAGGCTGAAATGTTTACTCTGGCAAGGACTCTCTACAGACCCGGAAAAGGTCTCCACCCTGATTTCTTTTCAAGTCGACCACGTTCCTACTTGCTGGGGAATTGACTCAATGCCAAAGGTGCCAGTAAAGGTGGGGCATACATTTGCTTTTAGGAATGTCAGGGTCCTCGTTGGTACTGACATATCAAGGTGTCTGTGGAGGTGCCTGATTCCCATCCAGCTGACCCTGCTGTTTGGCCTTTTTTTTTTCTCCTTTCATTCTGGTTGGTCATGCCTCTTCAGGTCGCATCTCTTCCTATGCCCAATGGTTCCCCTGTAACCTACAAGCTACAAGTCTGCAGGCGGATCCCTGTCATCCGTGCCCCTGAGAATGGGTCTCTGCGACCCGCACCGCTGCACATCTTGGAGACACTGAGAATATCATGGCCTCCACCAACTCCTGGAGAGCTTTGGGATGCTACTCAGGTCCTGCTGATACAGTGGGTGCCCAGGGGGCCTTGACAAGACCCCTGATTGCATAAGCGAAACAGGAGCGGATATGGAGAAATTACTTGGGCATCGACAGCTGTAGGTGGGGGGGGGGGGGTTATTGGGGTCCACAATAGGATTTTCACACTCCAAGATCAGCACTTCTTGTTTCTGCAGCTCCAGGGCACAATCGATAGCGGAGGAGCCTCTAATTAGCACCCCTTCAATTATTCAGCACCACCCCCCGATGGGGGCATCACTCCTTGGTGCTTCCGTGTCGGAAGCCCCAACCTGCCGGTGCTGGGTGCGGTGATCTTAGCAACCGTCGCTGTGAGGGGGGGGCTGTGAAGGAGGGGCTTCCGCAGCCTGCACACACACATCACCTGTCTTTGTACCCTAACCCCGACATAATTTACACTGTTTTGAGTCAAAATCAAGGCCAGACATCACATGCAGCTCTACCTCACGTCTCACAGGGGCTTCTGCTGGTGTGTATATTTAGCGTAATGGTGGAAATTCAGGTCCCTCCATAATTCTCGCTCATGCTCTGCTTGTTTCACCTCACTTTAGCTTAGCCCCAGCACATCCACATTGCTTCCGTTTCCGTCCTGGACACGCTGTCGCCTGGAGACACGCTGCGGGAGGCGGAGAGAGCGTGATGAATGATGCGCTGTAATGATTTGTCTTGATCAGGGCGAGGCAGCCATGCAGCCCAGGGCGTTGGCCTCTTCCCAGCCCCATGTAGCGTTATATACTCATCTATACAGACCAGCAGGTGGGGTGATGGCTATGTAACGGGGCCTCTGATTAAAATATGCCGGGAGGAGACTTTAGGAAGAAAGGGGCTTCAAAAGAAGCACATCTGTTCATTTAGGAAACATCATAAGGAAATGCAATACCGGGATATAGTTAATCAGAATAATATTGGTAATGATAGGAGGTAATTCAGCTAAAATAGGGGCAGCTGGATCATTTGCTCACGTTTGGAGGTAGACTGCTCAATTCAGATAATAAACACCCCCAAAAAATAGTATAATTCCCGCAAGACTCGCAAAGACTTTCCTCTGCATAGTGTGTCTTTGGGATGAGGCCGGCTTTAATAGCCTTTCATTAATAATGCAGCCTGCTCTGTACAGCTGCCAAGCACCTTAAACAGCCTGTTTGATTATCCTGCTGCCCTGAATCTGAGCCCTAATGAAAAACAGAGAGCTTCCTGTGGGCCGGGATAACAGGCTGTCTGTGAGCTTAGAGCCCCGGTCAATTCAATAACACAGTTGCGCTCAGCGCTGCCCCACGCTGGCTGATGAGATAAGTGCACAAACAGCATAAGTCACCTGAGAGTTTGGCTGCAAACCTTTATGTCTTTTTGTTCACTATTGTTATATTATAAGTGTACAGATATTCTTCCGTCATAATAAGTTTTCCGTCAGGTTATCGTCATTTGTTTTTTAAATAAATGCCAGCTCTTTATTGAGGTAGATGGTTTGTTCATCTTTAAATATAGTAACAGTGTTCTTCAAAGGTAAGGAGACTAACGTCAGTCTCCCTGAGCCAGTTTTGTCACCCTCATGCCACCCTGAAGCAGGTTATTAACTTAATGAGGGGGCACGAGTGCGATAGCCAACGCCGTTTCGCACTAGCGTTTGTGTCGTCCCACCATGAAGACTGTATGTCCTACGTGGCTCTGGGGGGGGGGGGGGGCCCCCGGGCGCCGGCCCGCCGGCCGGGGGGGGGGCGGGGGGGGGGGGGGGTGGGGGGGTGGGGGGGGGGGGGGG
>JABFDZ020000030.1:15224588-15239632 GCA_019775955.2 Pollimyrus isidori | reverse complement strand
GCCCTCTGTTTAATGCCCCAAAAGCTCTGGGGTGCCCGCGGGGACTGCTGATGAATGTTTAGCCAGCAGCCCCCCCCCCCCCCCCAAGGTGGCACTGGGAGACCCAGGGCCTGTACTGTTGATTTTATCTCAGTGTCTTTTGGTTGCACTTGGGGATTGTGTGACATTGTCACGCAGAGCGTTAACGTCAAATGGAAATTCTGTAAGCGCTGCTGGGCCTGGAGACCCGCTGCAGGGGGCCGATGCAGGAGGCCAGGATCTCGTCTGAGGCAAGATATCCTCTCTCTGCCGCTTCCGTTTGTCTAAGGGATTTGTAGCCTAGGAGAGCGATGGCTTTGGGAACCTCTCTTTGGTACATCCTCGGAGTGAGAGGAGAGGCTCTGTATGTTTCGTCCTCTTATTCTGCCGTCCATCCTGTTTCTCTTTAAATCTGATATTTCCCAGGGCTGCACATGGCGCTCTCATTCTTTGCTGAACCCTCACACTTTGCTATGAGAAGTGCTGGTGTTGAAAATTAGCAATTTTCATACAGTTATTGCAGAAACACAGCCACCCCCCCTCAGTCCAGAACAAAATCCTGTCTTCAGCCTTGAATCCCCCAGTGTATCATGAACACACTCCAGCTAGATGCTCCTCGGGGGATCTTAGCTGCACACATATTCTCCTCCTTTAAGCCTCCAGTCTCCACTAACGACCCATTTAACCAGAACTGGGTCTTTAACCTCCTTAAATGGTCACGTGGGCAGTGCTGGAGTGGAACAAAGGGTTCTGCAGCGTTGACTAGCCAGCCGTAGCTTTACGTTTCTGTCTCTCTCTCCCCCCCACCTTCAGGGTCAGTGGTTGCTTCCACAATGCATGGGTGCCGCCCGCTGAGCGAGCGCCTCGCATCCCCTGCATTCAGGGCAAATGCGCATCCATTTCCTGCACTCTTATATTTATGACGCTTTTACCTTGATTACACAGGAAAGCCAAACACAGATGGACTCCCGGCCCACCTCGCAAATATTGGCTGTGCTTGTTTGCTCAGCGATACGCTGGTGCTTGCCTGTCAGCCCGCTTGCCTCCGGGCATGGTGCTGCCTGTCAGCGCCACTCTGCCAGGCCTCTGTCCTGCGCTCCTTCTTCAGCCTCTGCTCTATAAAGAGGGGATTATGTTAGCGCTCTGCAGTTGCGTTTTCTTTTAATAATTCATGCAGTGAGAGCAGCACACACATGCAGCCCTGGCGCTCCCACGGTTAAATTATTAGAGGGAGCCGGAGCATTAAACATAAGCTGATAGAGGCAGAGCGGAGCTCTCCCTAAATCAGACTGCTGTGCCTTTAAACGGAGCCCTGCTCCCACTCCCTCCCCAGCCGTCTGTGGAGCGCCTTCCCATTTGTCACACGTGAGACGGCTCACGCGGGCGGCGGCGCAGCCAGTGTCTCGTGCAGCGATTGGCCCAGATCCCTGTCAATCGACAGGCCACACCGTCCTGCCGGCAGGCTGGCTCCGCCGTGCAGAAGGGAGGATGGAGCTGCCTTTTGCGGACGGCCGCGTTCCCGGAGCCTGCCCTTGAAGGCCGGGACAGCCCCGCTCTCTCCGCGCCCATCTCCCGGGCCGTTTTCTCCGGCACTCCCTGCAGTTTGTCGCCTGTGGGCGCGGCGGCGTTTCCTGCCCGGCCGGGGCGCCGCCATGGGGGGCTCGCCATGCTGAGCGGGGGGAGGGAGGGTCTCTTCGAGCTGGGCGGCCGGCTCCAGCAGCAGGGCGAGTCGCAGGCGGCGCTGCACTGCTTCCTCAGCTGCCTGCTGGGGCTGCCCCATGTCCACAGCTTCCCCTCGCTGCCCAACTGTCTGCACCAGGTGAGCCTGCGGGCCGTGTGCCCAGCTCGGGATGTGGATGGACGGATAGATAGAGGGATGGATGAGGAGTGAATGATGAGATGAACGAGTGTCTGGACAGGTGGGTCTACTCTTGAGTCCTCGTTCATTGCGCCAGATTCTGCTGCCACGCGTTTGCTTTTATTATATAAAACCTGCCGTCTTTCGAATGCTCGACACCCGTCACGCTCACTGTGTTTTCATCCTGATGATTCTGCTCTCATCCTTTTTTTTTCCCTGAGATGACCTTGAGATGAGGATGTAGCCTAATTAAAATGAGAGATTCGTTAGCTGAGGTCATTATGATAACGTGATGCTACTGGCAGCCAGCGCTGAAGTGCCGTGTGTTTACTATGCGCTCTAATGTCCCGCCGCTGAACCGCAGATTGACAAGGGATCTGCTCTCGTGGTGAAGTTCTGACTGGATTGAGAATGTCAGTGTCTCTGTACACACGTTGTGGTGGGGAGGGTTGTTTTTTTTTTTGTCTGGTCTCCCAGGACACGCATCCTGTTTGCAATCCCCGGTCTCCATGCCACGCCAGCTGCCTGGGGACACGTCAGTGGCACGTAAACTGGTGGCAGCGTGGAGGCCGCCAGGGAGCAGGCCGGGAGTGCAGTGGCAGAGCCTAAAATAGGCTGCGTGTGAAGCGCGTCGTATCGCATGCGTTTGACCTGAGGCGCAATAAAAGGCGCGGCGACGGGGAGACGAGAGCAACCGCGCTGCGAGCATTAAGGTAAACGGGAGGGCTATCTTTAGCCCGGCTGCCCGCCTGCAGCTGATCCTGGCACAGCGCAGAGTCCCTGACGCCTCATGCTCCAGGACCGCATGTGCCGTATCTGCCGAGCCCAGAACAGCTCGGACAGGGCTTTCAGGTGTAAACGGGGCACCTTGGTGAAGCTCTAATGGGAGGATCTTATTCTCCCCGGAGGGACAGTGGAACAGCGATGGAAAGTGTTGCCGTCGGGAAGCCCTTTTGCTGAGCTTAGCGAGGACGCCGGCCTCTGTTCCCTTTTCCGCTGTGAAGCCTCAGGGGTTGCCAGTTTCGGCACTGTGCCTTCAGCAGTATGCAAAACTCCGGCATTGAGCCCCTAAATCACCGTTGTGACATGCCCCCCCCCCCCCCTTCCTCTTACAGATCGCAGAGCTTTTCATCGAGGAGAAGAACTGTATCCTTTTCACAGCAGCCCTGCTGCTCATCCTGCTGGGGCCTGGAGCCGCAGAGACAGGCAGGCTTAGCGGAGAATGCAGGGGGCGCCGTCACGCCACAGGTACGAGGCTGTGTTACACATCGGGCGGTCAGGGCCTGCGCGTCACAGCGCCGTCGGCCTGCCACCAATGCGTGGCTGCGGCCCAGACACTCAGGCCACGCCATTCTGCTCCACCTGGAGCCTCGCGTGGCCTGGCAGCATGCAGCGGGTCGCCGATTGCCCCTGTATCGTGACGTGCGCTATGTGGTGTCGGGGATGGGGTCAGTCAGCCTGTGAGAGCTTCATGCAGCTCTGCGGTTCCCATGCTTGTGGAGGTGCCGATCACATAGGTGCTGGCCTTCCGGGGCGAGTCCGCCCTCATTTTCGCATTATCTGCACACCAGGAAGACTCTTTGTGCTGAGGCCAGCTGAAGGTGCTGTTTTAGAAGCGTTGAGTCAGGCTCTTCCTATTGGTCAGCCGACCTTACCCACTGAGATGGCGGTTTTGCCCAGAGCTGTTAGCACAGGGGCTGTTGGCACCATGGAGCACACTGGGAGGAAGGAGCATTAGCTGGCCCCCGTCCTGAGGTCAGATGAGGCTCGTCTCCCGTGCTGAGGTCAGATGAGGCTGGTCTTCCCTGCTGAGGTCAGGTGAGGCTGGTCTCCCGTCCTGAGGTCAGGCGAGGCTGGTCTCCCATCCTGAGGTCAGGCGAGGCTGGTCTCCCATTCTGAGGGTCCAGCGAGGCTGGTCTCCCGTCCTGAGGTCAGGCGAGGCTTGTCTCCCGTCCTGAGGGTCCAGCGAGGCTGGTCTCCCATCCTGAGGGTCCAGTGAGGCTGGTCTCCCGTCCTGAGGGTCCAGCGAGGCTGGTCTCCCATCCTGAGGGTCACAGGCAGCATCAGCTGACTGGAAATGAGGTGAAAGCCGTTGGGGACGACAGCCACAGCCTCACCACAGGCAAACAGGCCGAACAATTTAGTGTGTGACGCAGTCATTCTTAGAAAACTATAAGCTGCTGTCAGCTGTGTGTGTGGTCCGTCTGTCTGTGGGTTATGTATATATTACATTGTGGGGACCAAATGTTCCTGTAGTGTGATTAAGAACATGTTATTATGTGATTACCATTTTTTGATGGGGAAACGATATTTTTTAAAAAAATCTGTGAATGCAATCAAAAAACTAGCAAAGTCAGAAGTCTTGTATTTTGTTTGGTTCCTTATGGTTAAGGTTAGGGCTGGGTATGGGTTAAGGTTGTCAGGTTGTTGGGATACGGTTTTTCCCATAGAAATGAATGGAGAGTCCCCATAAAGATATAAATACAAACGTGTGTATAGCAATGCAGTCCAGATGATGTTAAGTTCCTGGCCCTTTAAATCAGATGTTAAATCCTGAATTACATAGGAATGAATAGTCATTGCCCCCCCCCTTTCCACCAGGTACAGCATAGTGGGTCTGAGCACCGTGTGACTGGAGCTCTGAGGAAAGCAGCACACGTTCTCTTCTCCTCATTTCCTTCAGGCTACTGCTAGGGAGATTTACCATGACGGTTTTCAGCCTCTGTGAAGTTTTTCATGCATTCCAATTAGCGACAGGTTTATCTGCGCGGGGTCTGTGGGGGATATGCATGCTGAAGAGGGCCAGCCTCCCTCCCGACAGACCCGTGCTGGGGTGGGATGGCTGTAGCTGGGCGACAGTACTGGCCCACGGGGACGGGAAAGCTCTTCAGCTCCCGTGTCTATTAACCATAAATGGACATCAGTCTGCGGACGATGTGCAGGCTTCCGTCTTCGCAGGATCTCCTGTTGGTCGTGTGTTATCTCCCTAGGGCCGCCGAAGGTACCTCGGTACCTGCTCCCATTATTCGAGCAGTTACATATTAATGAGGCAGCGTAAAAAAAACTTGGGACAAATCCTGCCGCTGAGGTGGGAGAGCAGAGTTTCCGGCAGAGGATCAGCAGGCGTTAATGTTAGCCGGCTCCCCACAAGACCTTCAACTGAGCCCTAACTCAGTGTTTCTCAACCTGGTCCTGAGGAGCCCCAGACAGTCCACCTTATTTGGTTGCTCCCAGAAAACGATGGACTGTCTTGGGGGTCCTGAAAAGCAGTGCACTGCCAGACAAACTCTCACCCGCATGAAGTTAGCTTAATCAAATGAAACACCTGGCTTCTCCACTTCAGCCCAGCTTGAGCAAAGTGCTTTGGGATTGTCACCGATGTAATTTTAATCACCGTGCCTGAAAGTGCTCACTGTCAGCACATGGCCACGCTGCCACTCGCCTTAATGGCGTTCCAACGCGCCCGGCCCGCTGAGCAAAACAAGATATACCTGCTGTCCTCTTCAGTGCTCCCCTCCTTCACCGATCAAACTCGGGGGTTCGAAACAGCGAGGCGGAGCTTATGGGTGTCGCTCCATAACAGACGTCACTGTTAATCCTTCACTGGGAACCTGAGGAAAAAAACACCTTTGAAAAACGGTCATTGCCAAAAAACGTTTTAAATTTTGTTTTAAAAGCATGATATTTTTTTCCCGATTATTCCTGTTACTGTCATTAAATGTCATCATTACTTTGAGAAAGTGTTCTCTTTTTGGATGGTGCTTACAAAGACCAGTGTTAAAGTAAACTCCCCTGTGTCTTGCTCCATCCAACAGTGGAAAATCTGTGAATTGTCTCACTAAAAGGCATATCTTACTCAGTCCTGTTTACAGATGAGCTCAGACATGGACAGAGAGATGGAGACCTTTCCCATTCTGCATGTCCCTGATTGGACGCTCTGTCCCTGACCTTTGGGGTCGTGGGAGAGGTGGATGAGAGCCCATCCCACTGCTGTAGTCTGTCCTTCTTGACACCGGTGGAAGGAGAAGCTCTGAATTTCACACACTGACATCAGGCACTGCCACAGTTGTCTGTTTACGAAAAAAAGAAAAACAAAGGGGTGAATATGAATATGATGGAACCCCGGATTGCCAGCTTCCGTCTCCTGGAGAGAGTCGCTTGTGGGTTTCTGTGTTTTCTGGCCACGCCATTGTTTGAGAGGCTCAGTCGGGGCATCACCAGTCTGTCACGTAGCCAAGACACGTGCGGCCGGAAACTCCATCCAGAAGTGATAACATAACTGTTTGCTCTGGCTCCTCTCCCTTCCTGGAAGCGATCTGCTTCACTCCTCATATCCCCAGAGGTGTTGTGTTACAGGGATGGGAGGGGTGTGCTCTTTATCTCCTGAACCTGGCTCTCGTACTTGTTTCTGACTTACAAACAACTTTTAATTGCTCCTTGACCGTCATAAACAGATGTGAAGGCGCTGCAGTTCATCCAGGCGGAGAAGATGTTCTATGAGGTGGCTCTGATTGAGCTCACCGCCCTCCAGGGGGCAGCAGGCAAGTTCACCGAGCGGCCGAGCACCGAGAAGCTCCTCACACCGTTTTGTTTCACGGCTCAAACTGCCTCCTTGTTGCCAAGCTGGAGATGTGCCTTATGGCTCTGTTTACCTCTAGGCTGGGGGGGGCTGAGGGTTTAGGGGGAGGCGGGGAGTGGGGGCGGCTGCTGCCATTGTACACAAGAGAGCTCCTTCTTTGGGTTTTCAGTTTCTCAGTCTCTAAATAAGCGGGCCTTGGCAGTACCGTCAGGACTCTATGAAGGACCCCAGTGCGAGTGCTGCGATTGGCCTGCACAGAACTCCAAACCAAGGCAGCGGTTGGTGCTGAGAGGTCATGTGACAGGAGAGGGGACAAGGCAGCGGTTTAGGGCTTAAATGTGTTACAGCCTCCAGGCACCAGAGCAGCCCTTTAATGTAGCGCGAAAGCTCTGCCTGGGGGGTGACCTGGTGGAGCGCGGCCGGTTCTCCGTGGCGGGGGCCTGCTGACGCAGCATCCAGCCCCACCCCCCGCATGTAGCAGGGAGGAGGCAGGATGCACACAAGACAAATGGCCTTGCTGTACTTTATTTGATTAAGGGATTCTCAGAGCCCCACCAACCACCATGCGTCTGAATCAGCACTTAACTTGTCCCCCCCCACCACCACCACCACCTTCTCCCCCCGCTGTCCCCTTTCTCCTCTGTCCTGTTAGGGGAGGGTAGGTAATGTGACCGAATCACATGGTGTCTCATGGGGAAGCTCAAGAGAACAAGCTGCTTTGCGTACTGTGTGGCACAGGATGTGTGGGCATGGGGGCACCTCACCCGCCGAGCTTGCATGCTTTCCCTGCTGGCACCCTAGAAGCGGCTTGGTGCCCACGTCAAGGATCCGGTTTCCTTGATCCTCGGAGCTCCGACCCGCCCGCCCGCCCGCCCGGTCCAGTCTGTGGGCTCTGATTACACGGCCATATCCGTCGCAGGTGCGCAGGACTCGCCCGCTTCGCTGGGTTCTTCCGCATGGGACCGACCCGAGGAGGAACTGTCGGAGCTGGCCTCCCAGGCGCAGGACTATGAGAGACTGGCCCAGCTGTGCATCATGAGCAAAAGGTAGGCCCCACCCACACGCCGCCATGCCCCGCCCCCCGCACCAGCATCCATTCCCGGTTGGCCTATAGAAGGAGCTGAGCCATCAAGCATCTGAATTTGATGCTTCCCTGACTAAATATCCCTCAGTTTCAGGCTGAGGTTTCTAACCAGCTGGACCTATCACAGCCTGCTAGGGTTAATGAGAGGGCGGGTCATGTGTCAATGGTCAACAGGGATGGCACTGGAATTCTGAGAGTTTTAGAGAATTTACTTGTGGGGTTACTGGGCCTCACTGGTAAGCTTACTAGGGGTTTTTCAAGTGGGAGTCCCCCTCCCAGTAGCACAGCACACTTCTACAGTGCGTTGGGAACTACACCTACACAGAGAACTTCCTTCTGCGGAGTCACACGCCTCATACTGTTAGCTTTCTCCAATTCTGCAGCTTCCATTTGAAAAAGGTTTTGATTCATTTTTGCTTTTTGTTCATTTCTGTTTCTGTTTGCATTTAAAACAAATGTGATGAATGTCTACTGCTATATTGTGATGCATCTGTATGCTGGGATAGGGGTGGGGGTTTGAGCTACTGACCTTTTTCATGGCCTGGCATTTACGAAAATAGAACGGAAATTCCCTCTCTGTGAGCCAAGTTGGCCATCGGCGTACCTGCAGCCACGGGCAGGACGAGCACTTTGTCATTCCGGTCCTAAGAGACAGATGGAAACAGTGCTTTTATCGCGCGTTTCGGGTTTCACCTGTCTCCGGAACATCTCCTCCTGGGCTCGGTTTCCCTGCCTGCCTCTGTCGGATCTGCAGGCTTCGGCGTGAATGACTGCGAGCTCCAGGGCGACTGATGTGTTGTGCGGCCCTGACATTGGGCCTGTCCTGCTCCACCCAGTCCTCCTATGTCTCGCAACATAGAAAGGAAGGAGCCCTCATGATAAATATTTCCGGCACCCCCTAGAGGTCCACGTCTGGAGCGGGACCAAGGCCCATTTGTGAGGTGCCAGCCACAGTGGCTCGACTGGGACCGGAACGCCTGGGGAGAAGGATGGGAGTGGGATGGGAGCTGGAGGGGAGCTGGATTGGAGCTGGACGAGCTCTTTGCTCCTGGCTGGGGCCACATGGGGTCAGAGGCAGCTGCACCCTGCTGCCGTTGCCCGTCTCCGATACCGCTGATAACATCGGGCCGCAGCCAGGCTCATATCCGCTTCTCGCAGCGCCTGCAGGAAGTGCCTGTTAAATGTTTCAGCGGGACGCAGTGACGCTCCTCCAGTGGCCAGGGTACCAGGAAGATGCCGATCAGGTGTCCAGAGAAATACTTAAAAACCTCACCCGACACCCGCACATTACTTATTCAGAGCTCCGGGGTTTGGCACCCGTGCTGTGGCAGAGCGGCCCATGCCCTGGGCACGTTATGGCAACAAGCGCGTGATCGGGGTGAGGGGCAGTGCCACACGCTCCGCCTCTCCTGCATGAGTCCGGGGTGGGGGGCTGCCGTCACGATGGAGGGTGGAACCACCAGACCCCCTTTGGCCTTCTTGCCAGATTACGGTGCCTGTTTTTGGCAGCGGGGTAAGATTTCCACTGACTCCATAATCAGGCCACTCTGGCGGTGCCAGGAAGCCTGTGCCAGCCTGTGCAATCAAGGCCACCGGGCTCGCAGATTACCGAGGTCTGTGGGCGTACCTGGCTTCACCAGGCTGCTTCCGGTGCCACACTTCCGGTGCACCGGGCCGGTCAGGACCCCAGACCTGTTTCACTGGCTCGTTCATTCGCAGTGAGGATGCCGGCACAGGCTTTTCCTGCAGTGTATCTCGAATGGGGTGACGTCTCCTGATAAATCATGTCCCAAGCCTCGGCCTCCAGTGCTGCATAGTCCATCCAACAAATCAGAATCTGATTATTCTGCAATAAAATCAGCAGGAGAGTAACCCTGGGGGGGGGACAAAAGGGAAAGGGGAGAACAGGAGTATTAAAAGGGGGGGGATTAATGAGCAGGCCACCGTGTATCCAGAGGACTATATTGGGCTGATGGCCCCTCCACACAAACGGAGTGTTGATCGGGTGGTAATTACTGCTGGCGGGGGGTCTGAGAGGGTCCATCTGTTCGGTGACGGGGACCTGGAGGAGGGGTCACGGTCACATGGGCTTACACAGCGAACCACCTTGAAGCTCTGACCTTGTCCGACGGCGGGGGGGTCACGGGGACGTCCTTGCCACATGTAGCTCGTACCCCTGATGCGTGATGAGTGACGTTCTCTCAATCCTCCTTTCATTTCAGACCTCACCTCGCTCTGGAGTACAGTGGGAAGGTAGGTGGACACTGCCTCTTCTCATACAATATCTGCATATGGAAAACAGTGAGGGTAACAGTTACAATCATTATGTGACCTTTGGCCCGCGTTTGTTGTATCATTGCACCATTGCTGAATTCCGTCTTTTTTTAATGATCGAGTTGAACACAGCTTGAAATGTAAATCATAACGCAACGAGCCAATGAGGAAACAGTGTTCTTGGATTGACCTTGCCACTGCCCCCCCCCCTACCCCCACCCCCCATCTCAGGCCACTAAAATCCGTCAGAAAGCGTTTGGCAATGACCACCCCATCACCGCCAGGAGCCTGGAGCTGCTTGCCTCCGTCTATGCTGAGATTGGGAAGACGGAGTATTCAGGTACACAGAAAGACTCCCTTGTCACCTTCAATGAGATCAGTACGACTGAGTACTCAGATACTCACAGTCACACTCCCTGAGTCTCAAGGCAATGGAAGATCATGCCACTTCCCATAGGATGCAGGAGAATAGCACCATGTATCTTGTGAAATGGGGAACTTCCCAGCTGAGGCCGTAGAGAGCTGAGGCCGTAGAGAGAGCCAGTACGTATCCTAGTACGGCTGGCGTGGCTGAAATGACTCGGTCGTGAAATTGGATTGCAGTGACACGTCTTAAGATGTTTCAGTTACTGTGGATTAAAAATCCCCCAAGCACCTAGGTCACAAAATGCCTCACAAACACCAGTAAGAGAGACGGCAGGGGCAGGAGGCCCTGGCCCCCGTGCCGAGGGGGCAGCTGCCAGTGTGCCCGCCGTACCATTTCCTGCCCTCCTAGCAGAGAGCCGTGCCGCCCTCATGGCTGCACATGCAGGCAAACAGCTGGCCTCATTTAATTCAAAGGAAAATCTTGGAATGAACTTTTAGCTCATTAAGTCCCCATTCTGAGCCGCTTAAATTCAACTACAAGTATCATTACACATGCAAAGCTATTTCGCAGCTCCCCGGGCGCGTGGCGCGGACGTCTTGCTGTATGTTCCAGCTTTGTATTCCGTTTACGCAGCCACATTAGCACGGCTCGCCAGCCCTAACGAGCCGGACGGAATGAGTTTGTTTTTCCCTGGTGGTCTTGCTGCGTGCGCAGTGCTCTGCGAGCGGCCCGTCTGGCGAGGGCTCGCAGTTCCTGAGCTTGCGGCTGCCTCCCAGCGTGACGTGCTTTTGAAGATTAAGAGCAGGTCAGGGCCTTAAGTGGGGCTGCTGGGTAAAAGACGGGGGCTATGCCAGCAGAGGTATGTGCCATCTGTCAGAGGGGCCTCTCAGGACCCGGCCTGACGAGCGAGGCCAGCCTTTTTTGGAGCCTTATTGCTATCTTACCTATCTGAAAACAACATTGTATCCTGCGTTCCGCTTTGTCTGAGTTTTGTCAGGCCGCTTGCCCTAACCCCAACCCCACAGATAACGGTTAGTCCATGATGTACCCGCCGTAACTCTGCCCGTCTGTGACATTGGTGGGTTGGGGGTGGGGACACAGAGCTGCCCTTCATGCGGAGGTCAGAGTGTGCAGCCACTCCTGCGTAGCTTTCGGTGTCACCTCGCACCCTCCCCGCCAGCGGCGAGGTGTGTCCGGACAGGTGTCTTACCTGTGTTCCGTTTGCAGACTCCCTCGGCCAGTGCGTGACGGCGCTGTCGAAGTCGATGACCCCCGCCGAGGCCTTCGGCCAGGCCTCCCGCAGTACGGCCTCCAGTCACAGGGAGCGGCGCTCCGACGCGCGCCATCATCACAGGAAGGAGCCACACCCCCTGCCGGAAGTGCCCACCACAAAGGTGCGGTGCGCTGCGCCGCCTGACTCGGCCTTCAGTGGCGAAAATCTCACTGATATCACATCCGTATTGTGTGCTGTGGAAGCGTAGGTTCGTTTCGAGTTCAGCGTCGACTTTTAGGCAGTCGATACTCCCTGGAATCTGACTGACTGGAGGTGAGCCTGCTCTGAGCGACGGGTATCAATGCCGCGCTGCCATTCTTTTGATGGTGCTTCTGAGCCCTGCGCTGCTGGCCAGGCTGAGCGCTGAGGGACACGTTCCGGTGTGTGTGAGATGGGCCGCGACCACACAGCCCAGTGAGGGAAGGCGAAAACACTCTTGTGAATATGTAACAGAATTCTGTGGGTAATTTATTCTCTGAGGGTTCTCTCGCGCTCCAGTTCTGGTAAAGCGCATTTACCCCCGGAAGGTCCCCCTCCTGCTCACCTTGTTGCCTATCTGTCCTTTGACGGAACCGCTGTGAAAATCCCGACGTTTTATCACATCTGATGTGTGTGTGTGTGTGTCCACCCCCCTGGTCCAGATCACCACTTGCAAATTTCCACCCTCCATCCTGAAACGGTCCAACCTGAGTGGCAGCGACTCAGAGACCACCCACAGACGGCGGTCAGAGAGGCGGGTTCGCTTCAGGGAGCCTGAGAACATCGTACATGGTAAGATCTGGCTGGAAGTCAGGGGCGAAGGTCAAGGGTCAGCAGCCTGCTAGCCCAGACAAGCAGGTCATGTCGGCTTCTTTATCCAACCTGATTACAGTACTGTGTGTCAGTGCATAGAATCTCTGCCTCTTACCCATGGTAGCCAGATGTTGTTAGTGCTGCCACCTAGTGATTTAAAATCACCACTGCAGGACAGCTACCCTCTTAGTGACACTGTGTGGACAGTATAAACAGTAGTACAGTAGAATTTAAGGATTTATAGTAATAGCCAATTTTTTTCTATTATTATTATTAAATAGAAAAACAGGTTGAAAAGTCTGTGTACCTGCAGTCTCAATGCGTGACACGTACATTTGTGGGACATGTGACTTGTGTCATGTGACACATAATTAATAATTTAGAAAAAACACCGTAAGGCATAATAGCCGCACCCCAACGTGTGATGGAAAAGAATGGATGTGAAAGATAAAATCATAAAAAAGGTAATCAGGTGGCGGAACCTTCCTCACAACGGAGCAGATAAAAAAAGACCATAAGGCTGGAAGGAGAAAAGCAGCCCCCCCGGGGTATAACTGCCCCTCACCTGAATGCATGCGCTCGGCGCTTTAATGGGGGCCATTATGTGTGAATAGCAGATGATGGCTTATTGAGTCACGCCCCCCCCATTCTGTGCCAGGACTCGGCCCCTCCTCTCGGTCTGTGTAAACAGGATCCAGGATCCCGCTGGCCGACGGCTGTGTGGCTGTGCTGTGTGCAAACGTCCAGCAGAGGGCCTCGCTCTGCGACACCCACTTAGTGAGCTTTTCCAACTCACAGGGTATGACGCTTCTCCCGGCCGCCCGCACCTGGCGCCACTGGCCTGCCTCTTCCTGCTGCTCTCCGTCCTGGGTGTGATGCTGTACTGCATGGGCCGGCGGCGTCCACTGCGAACCTGCGAGGAACTGGAGGCCATCCTGGCCGTCTGCATCCTGCAGGTGAAGCAGCTGGTTTGGGGCTGCTGGGTCTGGCTCACCATGCAATGACCCTGATCCACCAGGAGGGGGCACCCCAGAGCTCAGCCCACTCCCTGCCCGCCACTCAACCAAAGTCTGCAGAGGGCATGAGCCCCACATGCAGGCTGACCACATACAGTATGTGCGGGAGGTGCTGTGATGAGCGTCATAGGGGCTTGAAGCTGTGTTCCCTTGCAGCTACATGTAGAGAAACAGAAGTGTATTCTCAGAATTATGTAGCTGTTATGGACGTGTAAATATTTTAGCTGTGGATATGTCATGTTTAAGTTTTTAGAGAGCTAGAAACTGTGGCATTTAAAGGCTTACGCATGTTACTGAAGATTCATTGGCTTGCATTGCATTTCGTGTAAATATTTTACAGATCCAACGCAGTAACTCTATATGTATCGACTCACGCTACCGGAACGCTCAGTTTCCAACACATGTTATGGCATAAAGTAGCTATGTTGTGGATTTAGGAAAACAGCAAACCCATAAAACCTTTGAGAGGCCGTGTCACCGTCAGGACAAATTGAGACAAGCACAAACATCACACATTTCGGTAATGGAAACAGGCACAAGGCGAGTTAAACTTCAGTGGGTCCATCACTATGGGCGAGAGCGTGATCTGCTCACAGTGTCTAGACCCCTCCCACTTTGACGGTACCTTGATTTTAGCAACTGATTCATGGTTCCCAGCGGCCAGCATGCAAAAAATATTTATTCGCGGTACGCAGCCTTGCGGGTACGTAAGCAAAGAGCCGGGCCAATCGAAAGCCATTTAGGGATTTCGTTCTTCGCAGGTCTAGTTACTGGAATGGTACCCAACATGAAGGTACGTATGCAGTATGTATTATTTGCAGTGTTCCACTGCACATCCCACCTCTTGATTTGCAGCCTTTTGTATAAACTTCACTGTGTTCATTTTTCTATTTTTTTTTCTCTGATATTCAGGTTTTTATCTTATACCATTAACAGTGTCTGATAATATTTAGCACTGGTGAACCGCTGTGAAATTATCATATCTGGATCATATGAAGCACAGCAAGAGCAACACAAGAAAATGTCATATTCCAGTTTACCGGCTTGCGACATACTGTCGTCTGTACAGTAGCGAACATCCTTTCATTACCTTGACGGCTCGTACACTACAAAAGGCCCAAATACCTGTGAGGCTGAGGTGTGTGTCCAGCTTCACCTGACACAGTGAAGCTGGAGGGCACACACTGCACACACTGCACACACGGTACCGTAGCGTGACGTCAGCCAGTCGCGCTTGCATCTCTATCAGTGCTCGTGTCCTCAAAGACCGACTACTGTTGACAGACTTGAAAGCATTCAGACACCGAGAGGCACTTTGCTTTACAGCCATGTATGACTTTAATTTAAGAGCAATAATACATGTAAATTTTGATAAATGTCATCGCGGGTTTCAGGGAACAGACTGGTACAGTGTAGTAGGGAGCCTTTGTCCTTTAATTCAAAGCAATACACGACAGCGGCGTGTCCCAGGTGCCCCGCCAGTGCCCCGCTCACCTGGCCGCTTCCCTGCCTCTTGCTTCCCGCCGGTTCAGGCGGCGCCCTGCTCCTCGCGCCCGGTTGGCATGGGATGTTCGCAGCCACTTTCCAAAGAAGTGCCTTTCGTCAGCTACCCTCACACCTCCCCACCCAACCCCTATGATATATATATTTGTTTTGTTTCTCAATTTTTTTTGTCTGTATCATTTTCAATAAAGGACCGGCATTGCAAACACACATCAGGTAGCACAGTGTGTTTTTTGTGCGTGTGTGTGTGTGTGTGTGCGCACAGCATGATTTGCATGGA
>JABFDZ020000030.1:15178679-15197134 GCA_019775955.2 Pollimyrus isidori | reverse complement strand
AAAAAAACTATAAATATAAAAAATGGGTAAAGGAATACAATAACAAAAACACAGAAAGACAAGTGTGCAAATGAAATAAAGTGCGTAGTGTCTGATTGTAAGCAGATTGTCCCATGTAAAAAGCCAACAAGCTCCCGGTATCCTCTGAACCATAGAACCCTCCGCCCCCCCAGCTAGGGACCACCACCACCTGAACTAAACTATATGTGTGTGTGTGTGTGAGATTTGGCACACACTTCACTTACTGAAAATGGCAGGCCTGGTTTAAAAGGGCGCTGTAATCCTCTGGAAGGTGAACCAGCTTGTTGCTTTTCCTCGGATACCTGAGTAATGACAGTGCAAGCTGGGGGTTTTGTACCCGATGGCCCATTGAGATAGGTAACCCAAGCGTGCCATAATGTGTGTGTGCTGACCTGACCACCGGCATGTCTCCCTTCAGGGCTTTGGTAATCTCAGGCCTTCCGCACCACCTGTACACGGGGTGAGGAGGAGCAGCTTCAGAGAGCACAATTGTGTGAAGCAAGTAGAGAAATCCAGGGCTCGACATTAACGTCCTGAGGGTTCATTTGGTGTGGGAAAAGCCCTGCACATCTTGTCGCTGCACGGGGTGAGTGAGGTACCTCTGCATCAAAGGGGCAAGGGTCTCCTTGTGTTCTTGGAAGAGCTTGAAGAGATTGGAGGGCAATGCTAGGTAAGAGCACAGCGCCTCCATCTGGGCTTCCTCAGACACTACAGGGAGATGACATCACATTACCGACAGGGTCTCGGTCACTTCCCAGATCACAACCTCATAAGAAAGTACCATAAAACTGTTTTCAGGATGTACCTGCAGTGCTTGAAAGCTCCTTAGGGGGGGGCACTCCTGTAAGGCAATTGAAGAAAATAGCAGCACATCGCAAGAACGGGGCCATACCTCTCCTGACTCTGTCTGCAATACCCTGCAAATCAGAGCTCAACCTGTAAGGGAGGGGGGCATTATTACAAACAGATATCCTTCCTCAACACTACATACTAATGATGGACAAAATGATGCTTCATAAACCATCTGCTATAATTTCCGAACCCACTAGAAGGTGCTCTTGGATTGCTGAGCCCTTTTCTGAAGAGACAGCACCATCTCGTGGACTTAAAAAAATGCAGCATGTGGTTCATGAATCATTTTGTCCATCACTATTGCATACCGAATCTGTTGTCCGCTAGGGGGCTGAGACCCAGCGAACTACTCACCCATGCGCATGCTGTGTGACAGCCTGGAGGAAATCTGATGCCAACCTCGCCTCCTCTCCATCATCCCCTCCCATAATCCCTGGTGTGTCTAAAGAACAGAGAGTAACACTAAGAAATCAGGGATCATTCCCACACTATACCTAGTTTGTCTGACCATTTGAACATCAGTCCATAAAAGATAAAATACTTCTATTTGTCATTTTCTGCAGTTCAAGTGGCAGCCCTGAAGGGGGTCCGATTCCTAGGCCAAAACAAACGGGACAAAACACAGTTCTCTGTATTATACTATAGTTTTATTCATTGTTTTGTACACATCAGAGTGCTCACCCTGGAAGGACAACACCACCTGCACCATGTGTGCTGTGGTGACCAGGTACAGGAGGTGCAAATGGTTGTAGGCTGAACTGATGGCTGAGGGCTGCAGGTCCACCACGGCCTCCTGGTAGAGGGTCGGAATGGCCAGTACCAAACCCACCTATGGGGAACCACACACTTAACCCACAGAACATTTAACACAGTCTGGGTCTTTAATGAGGAATTAGCTACAAAAAGACCATCCTACCAGGAGATGAAAGCAGTCTACTTCTAGGAGGCAGGGAGTGCCTTCCACATTCATGATGGGTAATAGCACTGGAAAGGGGATTATCAGTGTCAAGACTACTAGTCACTACACACAACAGTCACAATTCCTTCACCATGATGTACCAGTAGCTATTAGAGACGAATGGCCGGTTGAGCATCCTACCTGCGAGCATGCGCGCAAAGTGCTTCTGGATCACAGCCCGCGAGCGCTTCTGGCTATGGGCCGCTGAGAAATGAACCAAGGCCTTCAAGCCAGCCAGCTGTGCACAGAACAAGCAGGGAACATTGTCAGTCGGGGTGGCTGAGACACACGCGCACACACATTCTCACACACTCACCTGTCTGTTTTGCAGAGAGCCGAACAGTGGCTTGGCTTCCTCCTGCAGCATGTTCTCTGTGGGGGGTTCACAGCATTTAGAGTGGGGGTGGAAGTGGCCCGTATGAGCGCTGCGTGAGAAAGGGAGACTTACCAGTGGCCTGGATGGTGAAGGCACAGGTGTTCCAGGACATGATGGGGACTCGTGGATCCAACTCGTTGGGAGGCACCTTCAGGCCCACACGGTGCACAGTCGTGGCACAAACCGCCAGCATTCCACCGATGCTGTCCGAGTACTTAGTCCTGGGGAGAACAACGCACTGAACACCCTGCCCTCTGACCCCCGTTAAGAATCATTTACAAATACGAGGCTAAAGGTGGCTGGACTTACGAGGCCTGGACGCCAAAACTCAAGATGGACAAGGAGTCCATGTGTTCGTCCCCCCCAAGAGCAAGCTCTGCCACACTGCTGCCGCCTATTTCAGCAAAGATACAAACAGGCTGATGTCCGGGATCACAAATAGGCGAGGGAGAAAGCTTCCAATGTAGTGATCGTACCGCCATCTTGGCCAGCTGCCTTCAGTCCATTCACTCTGGCTATGATGATCCGGGTCCAGCAGGGCAGCGTGAGGACCTGGCCTACCAGCTGTGCACTCTCACTGCATGAACGGGAAGAAGGAACTTCAAACCCAGCAACCAGCCCAGGGTCTGAACCTCCGCCTCAATGATGAACGCTACCTGGATATCAGCAGCAATGACCTACAACTGGCTAACAGCATCTTTATAACATTGTTACAATGTCCTAACCAGGGGTGTTAATTCGGAAGGGGGGACGTCGGTCCTCTTCTATCGGGAAGATACCTACTTGTTGAGGGGGAACGGCTCCAGCGGGATCAGCGGAATGACAGTATTGCAGAGTGACTTGCAGAGGGGACACATGTATTCCCCGTTCTCCAGGTCAATGATGGACTCTGCGTGGAGGCGGTTACGGGTGATATTCTGAACCGCTTCGAAATATCTGTCAAACACACATGGACACCCACACTTTCACAAAACAACAATCCTTGAAAATGACTTCTCACGGCAACTTGTGGGAGCGTGGCAGACTTACTTCTGCCAGCAGGCTGCATGCATCACATGACCACAGCTCCCCGTGTGCGTCCCCACGGCCAGGTCGGGGTGCATGAAAAGTGGGTCGAAGTTATCTGTTACACACAAACAGCACATGGCCAGCTCAGCAAGATATCCGTCATTTCCATTTACAGCTCAGGTCATTCCATTTGCCCTATAGGGTGCAGTTTTTTTTAGCATCCCATTCCTATCCACCAGGTTTTGGTACTGATGCTTACGGAGTGCAGCAGAAACAAGACTGACCTGAGCTGGGCAGGCCTTTGCCCCGTGTCTGGGTGAGGACAGCGGAACGCTGCACGCACGCTGCCAGTACCATAGCCGGCCCACGGGCCTTTACTTCCTGCTCCTCCTGGCACAGGATGCAGGTCAGCACCTCCCGTTCCACGAAGGCCACACCCCGGTTTGGCCCCACCGCTACACAAGACTCGCTCAGCTCCATGGAGCTGCTGGGGACAGAAGGAAAGCAGATGGAGATAATCAGTAGGTGATAGAAGGTGACAGAAGAGGTGGTCAGCACACAGGGCGTTAAGGAAGCCTGATATAAATATCAAATGTAAGAACAAATATGTGGGCCTTGTCGCCACCTGCAGACCAAGCCCTGTGAGTCAGCGACTCCCCCCACCTGCAGACCAAGCCCTGTGAGTCAGCGACTCCCCCCACCTGTCCATGGAGGGGGATGGATCTCCTTGCACCCCACTTTCTGGCAAGTTGTCATATAGCATCTTGTGAGTCTCGATGAAGTTCTTCTGCATGGCTGACATCTGGGCCATGATCTTCTGACGGTGCTTAGCAGCCTCAGCCTTCCTCTTCTGCTCCGCCTTCTTGTTCTGGATACTCTGCGGGAGGGAGGGAGACTGTCGGTCTCCAGGAAAAGCCCCACCCTACCCCGGCATAACACAAACACGACCCTTAATCTTACACAAGGGCCCACTGACCTCTTCTGTTTTAGTCTGCTCCATACTGGTGGGAGCGGCAGGGCTGGACTTCTCACGCAGGCGCTTGATGGTCTCGAACATCTACGTTAGAAATGACAGTGAACAAAACACGACTGCCACTCTGAATGGGATCTGACTGGTATCTTTTCCCCTTACCTGCAGGGTCCACTGGATCATGTCCTTCTGGGCCTCCAGGGAACAAAGGCTCTTCAGCTTGGTGAGGAACTGGAACAGGGAGTTGCCATGCTCACAGCCAGATCCTGGGAGAAAGAACCCAAACAGAAGTGGGTAACAGAGACTATATTCTTGCCTGTCAACTTCTAACATTCAGCGTCAAACCATGGGGCCACCTCCTGGTTCTAGAGGGGTAGCTGTTATTGGTCCATCTGTCCAGATGATCCATTAGAGGAGTGTTACCCAACCCGGTCCTCAGGGTGCTCCAGACAGTTCACATTTTATTTTACAGTTCACATAAATCCCTCCCAGACAGTCCATTTTTGCTCCCTCCAAGCTCTTGGTAGGACTAAAAACAAACATCTGAGGACCGGGTTGGGAAACACCATTCTGACTGACTATTTGAGACATGATAGGAGCAGCATTCATACCACAGTAAGAAACTTACCCCGGGCTTTGAGGCTGAAGTCAAAAGCCACCTCATCCTCACTGCTGGCCTCCAGCTGAGTCTTCTCCTCTAGCAGAGCTTGGCCAATTAGGTGCAGGGCCTACAAGACCCACATACATTCTTTGATCTCTCTCCACCTGTCACTCCTTATGTACAATTTTAATATGTGGATCCAAATACAGTGGTAAAGATGTGGCACGATGCCACAGGCCACACCCTCTGGATCATGGCCTCTGTCCACTGCCCGGCACAGTCCTCTGCTGCCTTCTGGAGAACCACCCGAAGTATGTGGAGGAAGATGTCGCAGTTGAGGATCCGCACGATGCCGGAAAAGGGTGGGGTGAACGGTGGAGGAACTGGGGGAGGGAGAGCTGGTGCCGGGGACACACAAGTCGTAAACTGGGGATACCAAACACCTGCACACTACAGCACCATAGCTGTAAATACCAAACACCGCACACTGAAGCTGTGAAAGCAGCCCAAACCACCCCCACTCACCTTTATCACCACCCTCCTGAGCTCGCCTCTTTTTCTGAGCATCTTCTGCCTGAAAGCCAATCAGTGCACATTTACACAAATGACAGGGAAAACAGTGATTAAGGGAAGGACTCGTGCTCTGGCTATACCTTGCTGTGCTGGGACTTGGAGTAGTGGTAGAAGAAGGGGTTGAATTCTTGAAGGCACTCCTTCTTGGCCTCATAAAGGCCATGGCCCGAAACCCCAGGCTTCCTGTGGCAGGGAAACAGACATGTCACATGACCACATATTCATATGCCTCCATACACTCCCACAACAGCCTTTTGGCATCCAGAAATAGAGCACAGAGGAAAAAGCTGCAGGACTTGCCTGAATGTGGCGACTCTGGAAATGACACTTTCTAGACCAGTCTCTTGGCTCTCCTTGGGGAGAGGAGGGACCAAACATAAATCAGTTCCATGGTATACCACCAAGGGACCAAAGTACATTCCAAAAAAGGGGTGGGGGGGCATCTCACATTCTCTGGCAGTCCCTTAACCAGGCTGCTGTGGGCCATGGGTTCGATGCAAAGCAGATGGATTACTTCCCTCATGGTGACATCCTCCCTGGTCACCTGACTGATTCCCGGGACGTACCGCTCACCTGCACAGAAATGTGGACCAATCACTTCACACCTTCAAGGTCTAATCTGCTCAACTACTTATTTGCTTCAAGGCTCATGGTACACTAGCTCAGTTTCAGGCATATTTGTGGACGTCTAGGGTGTTAATCAGTCAACACAAGCACGGTTACACAAAAAGCCCCCAAAAGGACTGGCTGGGTGGGAAACTTGCCTATGACGACGATGAGCAGGTGAAGCATCTCTTCCATCAGCCTGTTCAACTGCTTCAGCAGCTCCTGCACGAGCAGAGTCTCAGCAGCTAGCCTCCATGTGGCCATTACCACACGTCCCCCTTATTTCATACCACACCTCTCATTGGAACCTCTGCTTCTCACCTGGTCTTTGGATGAGTAGCTGCCATTAAAGACCTCAAAGAGCTCCAGGCGCTGAAGCACGAGCATCACAAAGTCGTTAGGATCCATCCTGGACCCAGCGATCTGTGGGAACAGACGGTGAAGACCCAGAATGCGAGAGACTGGACTCCATAGGACTAGTGGGGTAAGAAGGCAGCGGTACTACATACCTGAAGCATGATGATGTCCTTATCAAACATCTCATCCCTGCATTTCACATCCTGATAATAATACACCTGCAAAAGAATGGGATTCATCAAGGGTCATTGCTGTCAATGATAAATGCATCAAATGATCTTCACCGGCTCAGTGCTGCCCCCTGCCTTACCTGGCTGACAAGCGAGAGTCCATTCCGACGCCACATCTCAGCGGATACCTGTGCTGCCAAGGCCAGGCAGCGCAGCGGATGCTCTGCCAGGTATGCAATGTCGCAGTGCATCTGCGAGCAAGAGTAAGTGGGAGCAGAGGGTCAGAACCAGAGGTGGAAAGTTCAGGTCCAGAAAGAATAATTCCAGGCCAAGATTTCCAACCAAGTTATTGTTTGTGAGTGAGACTCTTTATACTCAACTTGTTGGTTGAACAAAACCCTGGTCTGGATTTGTACTTTGAGACTGAACTTTCCACCTCTGGTTAGAACCAGAGGATTATGTACAGAGCACAACATACCGCCCCACCCGCCCCACTGACAAGCACTGCTTACGGCAGGAACACACCTCATCAAGATATTCTTGCAAACGAGCGACCGCCCCGCTCTTGCAAATGTGAACGTACAGGCCTGTCACAAAAAAAAGAGGCGACAGAAAGACATCTTAGCTGTTCAAAGTCAGTAAAGAAGTTAGCATAAGGAGGCACCCCGGGTCTCACCTGCCAGCAGCCTGGAGACGGGCAGGTAGACACTGACAGGCTCCTCGGAAACCTTGTAGGGCCTTGAGTTCAGGATGTGCTTGCACATGTAGGAGTCCGTGGCTTCACTGCGGAAGGGCTGGTTGGTGCAGCGCAACAGAGTGCTGTGACAGTCTTTGAAGGCCTGCAACAGCACCTCCTCCTGGACACAAAGGTACATTACAATATGAACTTATTTTTTTTAGACAATTTGGAGACACTTAAGACACAGGACTGTCCAGAATTGAAACAGCGCAGCTTAAACGCTACGAGATGCATACTCACGTCGGACGCGCACCATTCCTGCAGCATAGAGAGGATGTGCCTCAGCAGGATCTGAATGGAGAATCCAGCCTCCCACTCGGGCTCTACCTCCACATGCTGGCCAAACTGCCGCTTCACCTCCTCCATGCCCTTAAAGGGGGAAATCGGTCCCACAGCAGTCAGGTAAACCCCCAACCCCCCCAGGGACAACTTCTCCCCAACCCCAAAGACGTTACAGGTTCAAGAGAAATGAATACAGTACCTGCATGCTAGCCAGAATTCTCAGAAAAGCCCGGAAGCCCTCCAAGAACTGTGCACGCAGCTCACCGGACCAAACCGTGGGCTTGCTGATCAGGATGTACCTGTGCATGGTAATAACATCATTAACACAAGGGGGGCGCTTTGCATGCAGGAGCACTTCTCTGGAGGCCACAGCTCACCTGAGGTCGTGGAAGATATCCTGGATCCTGTAGAACCGGTCCACGTTGTGTCCCTGGAAGTGAAATCGATTGCTGCTGTCCAGATGCTCTGAGAGCATCTCCATCACAGTCTCTACAATCACCTTGATGACGTTACCCTCCTCGATGAGCTGCCGGGCCTGGGGGAGACGGGCAGTGGTGAAGGTGGGGGTTGGCATGTCACAAGAGGAAGACACCACCCTCAATAATGGTAGCCCTGCTTACCAGAGTCGGCACGGTGAAGATCTGCACCGAGAGCGAGGTGATGGAAATGCTCCGCTCATGGTCATCGATGATGAAATCCTTCTGCAGCTGCTTATAGTGCTGTGGGTGGGACAGGGGTGAGGGTCACAGCTCAGGCCATAAGACGGGGCCTTTGTCCTCACATCTTCAGACGATGTATGCATTGTCTTATGGTGCTTGAAAGGCTGAGAATTACGTACAAGTTCTCAAGCCACCCACCTTGGTATACTCAATGGCGAAGAGTCGTTTATACTTGGTCTCCATCAGCAAGCTGCAGACAATAAGCTCGTGTATGACCTTCCGTGCCACTGAAAGAGAGGGATTTATTTATTTATATATTCAGGGGTGTCAATCACACTGTGTCCACAGAGGGTCAATGCTAATGACATTTCAGCAATCAACCCTGCTGACCTTTGTAGAGCTTGGAGTCATGCAGCATCAGCTGGCTGATGAGACTTGGCTGACCTGCAACCTGGCTGGGCTCCAGGGCCACCTGGCAAAACAGCTGCCGGAACCCCACTGTGGGTCATAGAACACACCTGTTAGGCGGCTTCCGTTGCTCTACACCAGCTAGCCTGCTAAACCGCAAATGCAAGCTTTAAAGCCAGGAGCTGGTCAACCCAATACGAGTGCGAGGACCTGAGTATGGAATAATCTTCTGGAGCCAGGAGCCCAGGCGCAGTGCGAAGCTCTGGTGGGCCATCACTGCTGAGTGCAGGATCTCCACACGCAGAGGCTCAGAGGAAATCTGCTCCGAGTTGATCTGAGAGGGCAGAGACACAAACATCTATCTCAGGAAAGCCATCTGCACAGACGACTCACTCACACACAGTGCCTAATCATGCGTAACAGACTATTTATAGCTTCCTGATCAATAGTGTCAACGCCAACCGGCGCCCTGTTCGTACCTGTATCTGCTCCTTCACTTGCAGACATGAACGTAGGCTCCCTCGTTTCACTGCCCTTCGGCCCTATAACCATGACACGACAGCAGGTCAACGACAGTAGATCAAAAGCACCATCTGACATGCTGACACAAATAGCCCCCAACACCTTGTACCTCCTTGTCGATTAGTGCAGTGTGTGTGTGCGCCTCCCTGTGGTCACACTGCAGAGAGCGCTGCAGGGCATAGATGACGTGGTCATAGGAATGGTGCTCATCATTGTACAGAACACAGTAGTATGTGTCCTTATGCAAGCTATTGCCAAGAGAAGATGGAACAGACACATTATTCGCAATGGCGTCATTTGGCTGAAATGTGTCACAAACCAGAGGACAACACAGAAACTTAGCAGGTATTATTCCAAAAATCCCAATCAGCAAAGCACCTGGAGATAAGAGGCATTCCTGTAAAAGTGCCAGAACTCGTATTACACATTTCCTTCTGAGCACAAACCAGGAAGCAGATGAGAAAAAAAAATTGACTACGTGCACTGACAGTGCATGTGTGTGTATAAAAAAAACTTGGAACGAGGTCAGTTATTCATATTCATTAGTGGAAAAAGTACTGTTTTCATGCTTAAGTAACAAGTACAGATACATCAATATAAAATAATTCAAGTAAAAGTCATGCAGAGAAATACCACTCAGAAACGTGGTTTTCAATGCACAGTAAAAGCTTACAAAAGTCTAGACTTCTAAATTCATTTTAGTCAGATTAGAAAATAGCATTGATAGATACATGGCATCAGAATAAGGAAAACAGTCACAAGAGAATACACGGATATTGTCTTTTTATTTAGAAATTGCAGTAAAACTTTCTGAGCGTGCCAATGCAGTTTTGCAGAATGAAATTCAGCGGGAAACAAAAGGTCGACCCACGTGCCAGATTTAATAATGATTTATAAATTACTTATACCTCTTATGAGTGGTGAATGAGCCAACAAACCTTCGTCCTCTACTACAGAAAATGGCTGATTGCCCAATGCATTCATCAGCATTATTTCAGCAGTAGTCTATAGATTTAAATATCAGGCTGCAATTTTGGTATGTTAAGTAACCTATATGCAGTTTGTTCCATCTTGATAAATACAGTATGCAATATAAAATAAAAATGAAGCAAATAAGTAATTTGACGGAGTACTTGTGCTGTGTTACTTCACACCTCTGTTCACGGTACGCCCGGGCCGCGGCTGAAAGCAGCACCCTTCCTGACTAATTCTACGTGGAACACCACATCACCGCCACTCGTTTCCGTTACGGAGGAGCCATGCTGCCCCTCCCTTACCGGGGCCGTAGCTCAGCTGGGAGCTCGTCGTGCTCCTCCCAAACCAGTAACTCGGTAATGTAGCGCAGAATTACACGAAAGAGTTTCTCGGCACGTTCCAGCAGGCCTGGTTCCAGGACGTGGTCTGCGTCCTGCAGGATAAAGCAGCGTAAACGTCAGTCCTGCTCCGGGGATCTTACACAATCCTCACACACAACTTCATTTTATTCTCAAATGACTCAACAGGATGTTCAAACTTGCCCTAGCTTTCAGAGAAATTATTTATAGATTAAGGCTATAACACAGCCTGAATTAGCTGCCAACATCCAGCTCAGTGAACAGATTTCCTTCAACCCCTTCCTGAAAATCTTCCTCACTGCACACCAGACACTTTGCAGTGAGATTCAAAACACAAATGACATCATCTTAGGAGATACACCCTTTAGTCTTCATAAATATAGCTCCGGAAAAAAAATAGAATGCAAAGCAGCAGTGCTTTGGCAAAAACCTAAGATTCCAGAAACATTACAATACCCTTTGACACACTTTCTCCACATTCAAAATAAATATTCTGGACTTTCTCCCAAAAAGCCACAGCTGACAGAATAGAACAGATAAAACCATTGCACTGCACAAAGTATAAATAAAAATACTGTTTAACAATCAAATCAGATGGGCTGATCCAAGCAGCTGTATCAGGTTAGTTCAGGCCAATGTCGTTGTAGTGTTGTTTCACATCACATTGTGTGTCCATGCCAGGAAGAGCTGACACCTTCCATAAAGGGCTTCATAATGAATCCAGATGGCCCCTTTCGCACAAAGCATGCCGTGGCTCCAGGAAAACCAATTCAACTCTGAGTACAAAGCAGGCAGGCCAGACAGCAGAATTTAATTCAATAGGTGCACCTGCCGTTTATGGAAACAGGTCTGAGAGGTGAAGGCAAAGGGGCCTGCCATGTGTGTCACCTAAAAGCCCCCTCACAGATGTTATCGGCACAACGATGCTTCCCCAAGGTGCTAGGACACCTGGAACCAGGCAAGTGATCTGATGCTGATGACAGCCTTTTCACTGTGCTGCCACTCTGGCCCTCTCTCTGTTAATTACTGAATCTGTACTTCAAAAAAGTCTTACTTTCAAAGCTAACTTCGCATCTAAAAAAATAAAATAAACAGACATAGATCTGGAAAAAAGAAAAAAAAAAAAAACCTCGAAGCTGTCAACACTTCCATTCCCCCCTCTTCTGCCCATCCCCTCCCCACTGACACACACTTCCTGCTATGCTTTTTCCCAGGGAATTGTCCCCTTAAGCCCTGGCCATAAAACAGAGGTCACACAGACATGCGTCCCCATGAGCTCATGCACTTGCAGAAGCCTCCGACAACCACTCTTAAAACACCTACCGTCTCCATGGCAGCCGTGGCCCCCGGATCGTGCTTAGGGCAGCAGGGGCCCATCTTCCAAGCTTCTACGTCGCCGCAGTCGCAAAAACCACCGCCCGACGACGCATGCATCTAGAAGAGAGGGCAGATGCCAGGCTGGGATTAGTGACAGACACCAATTCTTAGATCAAAGTAAAAAAAAAAAAAAGTATACAAGAGTATATAAAATACATTGTGTATATAAATAGATATATTGAATGGTGTATGTAAATAAATTTAAATATTAACCTAGGGCCAAAGTCAAATTTTACCAAAAGACATGGTCAGCAATATCTATCAAGGGGGACCACCACCCCCATAGCCAAAATTTACCCTGAGCCACTGCCATTATAAATGATGAATGGGTGGGCAACGTGTCAGAAAGGTTGAGAAACACTTACATACGTAAGTTACCCAATTTCTATGTATGTATGTGCTGTTAGCATCCAGGCTGTTCCCTGCCTTGGGCCCTGTGTTATATGGCAGCGTTTCCCAATCCAGTCCTCAGGGACCCACAGACAGTCCACATTTTTGTGGACTGTTCGGCAGGGAACTCAGAGGGAGCAAAAACATGGCCTGACTGTGGATCCCTGAGGACCAGATTGGAACATACTGCTTTATGGGTTAGGCTACAGCACCCGCCCCCCCTTGACCCTGTAGTCTGAAGATGGATAAACAGAATTACAACTAAAATACATGCAAAAAAACTACCACCACCTATATTTGAGGACAACGAAACAAGGTATTAATCCAGTGTGATGGAAATGCGAAAATGTCAGACATTTTTCTAGTAATAAAGTAACAGGAGGAGGTCACTTTTGAAGCTACCTTGTACCGATGACCCTTGTGCACGCTGTTCTGGAAGCAATCCGTACAGAGGACACATGTTGGATCAATGGCGCAGTCTCTGGAATAAGACATCAGATGAGGTCAGAGGTGCGTGTTAACCAAACATCATAAACAGTGGTGCTGACATGTTTCGACACTGAAAAGGCCTGCAAACCTGAAACTGGAAACAGTGTCAACCTGTAAATAATTCAAACAGTCCTTTAACTGCCATGGTACACTGAAACACAGTATTCTACGAATAATGGTGCCCACACAACTATTTCTTAGACAAATAAAAACAAGCATTTGAAGCTTTCTACAAATGTTAACAGCAATAAGTAGTCTGCCATCCAGCAGGGGAAATTAACAAAAATAAAGAGCAAAAACAGCCCAAGAAATCACAAAATGCCCCTAAAAACAACTATCGAAGAGCAAAAACTCTGCACAGAAATTGCCCCCAACATTTTTTTGGGGGAAAAAAATTATACATTTACCAGTTTGTCCTGATATCCTAATCCTAAATTAAGCAATCTTTTATTTTTTTAAGTGTCCATTTCCTTCACTATATACATACATAACTTTATGTAACTGGAATGTAACGATGCCTGGAAGAGGCCAATTTTATTTTTTTATTTATTGTTTCCGTTAGGGGTGTGGCTACAGATCACATGCTTAAGCATGGCTTTACCACCCACCCATCAACAACTTTTACTGCTCAGCCTTCGGCAATTGCATGTTCATGGTATATTTCTATCTTTTCAAAATGAGATGTAGCATGACACACATACCATTTATATCAATACACCTTTTATTGTGCATTAGAACCAACAGTATTCCTTCTGGGTTGTACACAACAAAAGACCTTCAGTTGTGATGTTGCAGACAGCTAAAATCAAAATGTGTAGTAGGCGCTATTTGTTTTCCAGCATGTGGTTCTGGTCAAAACCACACACTGTTCAAGAACATTGATGCATTAAGTAAGGTCTCACAGGGCAGTTGACGGAGGCGAATAATTGGTACTTGTTTCATTTAGTTTTTAAACATTGTTAAATGGCTCAAAGGTTTACATTTACAGTTGTAAAACATTTTAATAGAACTTTTTTTTACAAAAAATATGACCGTAAACCAGTTCAACTAGTTTTGAAAGACTGATGAAGATTTCACTTTATCAATAAACTAATGCATTTTATATATATATAAAAATAAAGGTTATTGCGAGTTAAATAAAAGCCCAAATACCGGGAGCTTTCTCTCCTATATAGATGGCTTTCTGTACACATACAGATGTGGAAGAGCAGTAGTTTGCTGGCACAAGACAGTGTTACTGTATGCATTTACATCTGGGGTCATTTCACATTAAAAACAGAAAACTTTATAAATTAGTATTTTTAAGCAGTGCCCACAACATTTTGTAAATGCCCCTATTGTCTAAAAATGGGGGCATTTACAAAATGTTGGGGGCACTGCTTCAAAGTAGTAATTAATTTATCAAGTTTCTGTTACTCCTCAAATTTGTTTTAATTTCCTATTCTGCTAGTATGAAATTTTTAACGAATTTTAATGATTTAATGAAGACAGAGCAAAAAACACACTGTACAGTAAGAAAATGCACCATTTCATATGACCAAGATTTACTGTAGAAAATTTGACAATTAAAAATTTACACAAATATTTAGTTTATTTACCAGCATAAGGCCATTAGCATGACAACCTCCACCAAAAGATGAATACTGATCCTTAAGGTGGGTTCGCCAGATGCAAGAATATCACTATTACCTTCCCTATTTTGAGAGGAAAAAAAACATCAGAGGAAATGATGGACAAGTGTCTGGTGAGGGAAAAGCAGACCTGCAGGAGTAGGTCGTCTCCCCCTCCTTGAACACTCTTCCACAGAGATGGGAGGAGGCGCTGTCCTGCTGGAGTTTTCCCAGACCCACGTGAGGATCCTCCCCGAAAAGGAAGCACTCTAGGGGCTGCAACAGCAGATCCGTTGCCAGCTCCTCTTCCTCCTGGGGATGAGGCACCGCCTCCAGACAGTAGATCTGCGGCACCTGCTCCATCAGGTACCACAGAATCTCCGACCTGCAGTCAGTGGACTCCTGCCATTTCTGCCCCAAGACAGCAAAGACAAGAGGCAAGTCATGAGGAGGGGGAGGAGGGTAATAATCAAAATTGACAAGACCAACACTGTGACATTTACAACAATACTCACCAGCAGATTTTAATTTTCACACCCTTAATAAAACATTTACCAGAGTCTCATACTGAAGTTCACACCTCAGGAAGGCTGGAACGCGCCACCGTGTTGGAAACTTTTGCTTTCCAAACAACACGATATAGCAATCCTCCACAGAGTGCGTTTTTTGCCATTACATTTACATTATTGGTTAAACTAAACAGTCCGCTCCTTATTCGGTATGTTCCCCACATAAAAAAAGCGTACTTTCACACCTTCATACCACTCATCTACCCAATTTAAAATATGGTAAGCCAAATCATCAACCAAAAACACTTTTAACAGCAATTATCTGCAAGGGCAGCAAACTACCGTACATGGCTTGTCACGACCTGAACCAGTCGGTTACCAATAGTGAATTACTAATCAGGATGATTTAGCAGTGTTTACAAGTTTCACTATTCGCGTAACTTACTAACTGCGTCAAACAACGTAAGTCTAAAGTTAAGATGTCAAACCGCTGGGTAGCTGATGACATATCGTATACTTAACAGGGCAATACAGATTATAAACCCTCGTAAGATTAAACGTTGCAGGAGATAATTCACAACGTTACGAATGGCCGCGGCTGGGGGAGTCGTCGTTTGCTGGGTAGCTCGCAAACAACACACAGCTAAGTAGGCTAATGCTAGCGAGCTAGCGCGTACCCCCAAAAACCGAAAGTTCCTCAGGATGCCAGTCAGCTCAGTAATACCATGACACACAGCTTCAGTTTTCATCCCCAGAGAAGCTTCTAAATTAAGAAGCAGATGCTGTCGTGTACTTACCTTACTGAGCTCTACCCCGTTAGGTGCCTTTTTGGCTTCCGCCATCTTCCATCCGCCGTTCTCCCTTTTCCAGGGAGACGCGGTGAACTACCGAAGGCTTTCGCGACTCTGAACTGTGGTGCGAGATCTGCGCTCGAGACTCCGGGGGCCAATAGCGACGGTGTGGGGCGTGGCTTCGCGAAGACGTACAAAAAATATAAACAGTCGTTCGCCACTGCTTCTTCAGCTACAAAATGCTCCTACGTGCAGCGAGCCTCAATAAGACAGCCCAGTGCTGAAGCAAAATCATTCTGAGGATCCTCCAAACAAATCTGGTTAATGGGGAGCTGATTCTAGGCCAGAATTTGGACTTCGGCTCCCACCCCTCCAATCAATCACCAATGCCTCGGTCACATGACCTGGTGCTTCGAACGCTGCTTGGCTCTTCATGCAAGTGCTTTGGGGTCGGAGTTCAAAGTATGATGTTATGCAGAAAGACCAAGTATGGAATCCATCTTTCACGAAAAAGTAAGCCTTTTAATTATTTCTCACGTTTTAATTTGATGGCATAATTAGATGTGCATACATAAAGACCCGTGCAACGCGTGTGGAAGATTTTGTTTTTATGTGAGCGTCTATAGCTCATAATAAATTAGTTATTCGGCCATCGCAAGTGAATGTCTGCAAATTTTATCGAAACAGTATGGAAATGTGGAAAAGTCCTTACACAATCAATATTAACGCTGTGACCACTGTGTCTGTGTTATCAGGTTTAGCGATTGAACTAACTTCTGAAACGAGTGTCAGGTGTTTGTAAATTGGCGTCGATTTATGCACTTGGTTACCTAACTACTTCCTGTAAACTTTTTTTATTAAGGTAGCCCAGCTCAGATTACGTCATGTAACATCAATATTATGATTGCAAAAAACCGGCCAAATTGTAAGACTTGGCGCATATCTGTTTTGCTAGATTATTGGTTGCAGAAGCAGTTGTATTAACACGCCAATTAGAACTTTGTTTTCAATATATTTGTTTCGCTTTATTGGGCTTCATTTAAAAAGAAAACGTTGACAATTTACAGCAGGAGGGCTCCCTATGCGCCCAGCACTGTCTGAATAACCTGCTTCAGGGAGAGTACTTTACCCCAGTGGACCTATCCTCAATTGCGCATCAGCTGGATGAGGAAGAGCGGATGAGAATGGCAGAGGGAGGCGTGACCAGCGAGGAGTACAGGACATTCCTTCAGGTAGGAGACTCGGAGCGTGTATCCCGTATTATAATTGCTTTCCCCTACGCATCTAATACCCCGGAATTGCAATTATGCTTTAGCTTATCTCTGACATTCATTCTCCCACACTCACATTTTCACCAGCAACCATCCGGGAACATGGACGACAGTGGTTTCTTTTCCATCCAAGTGAGTCACATGACAGAATTAAATTTTCCCCTGTTCTGCGATTCAAGTCAAATTGGCCTAGCTGTAATGGGGCATGTCATTGTTTGTGTCATAATGTGTGATTGTATTGCTCTGCATTCGGTTGCAGGTTATCAGTAATGCTCTAGGGGTTTGGGGTTTGGAACTGATTCTCTTCAACAGCCGCGAATATCAACGGATGATGATCAACCCAATGTAAGAGCAAATCAGAGATGGGTAACTTGTGCTCCAGATGTAGCTGCATAAATGTACTACTCTGCTTAAACGGCAGGTGGCACAGCAGTGTGGGAAGGTCTCCGCTTGCTACATAAGGGAGCTTTTTAACTTTCCGAACTTTACCATTACTTCAGTGTATGGATGGAAAGATATTTGTTTGCTGTGGTGTGTCCTATCTGAATTGTTTACCTTGCTGGATCCATAAGAAAAGCATTCATTTGAAAAAGATGTTTTGTATCGTACAGAAATGAGAAGGCATTTATTTGCAACTACAAGGACCACTGGTTTACTGTGAGAAAACTGGGACAACAGGTGAGTTCCTGGGCAAATATGTGACTCACCCTTCATTTGTTTAAAAAAAAAACAGCTAAATTATAAATTGGGCTGTTTTAGCTATCTTGTTTGTCTCTTTACAGTGGTTCAACCTGAACTCATTGTTGACGGGGCCAGAGCTTATATCAGATACATATCTGGCTCTCTTCCTTGCTCAATTACAACAAGAAGGTAAATACAGGAATACACCATGTCACCGTCCCATGTGTTGTTTAACATGATAATATACTGTAATTGCAACAGTTTGCAGCATTGTATGCTCCATAGTATGGAGTCCCATACAGAGTTGACTTGAGTGGGGAATGACAGACTACAACCCATGTTTTCTGCAGGGTATTCCATTTTCGTTATAAGAGGGAACCTCCCAGACTGTGAAGCAGAGCAAATTCTGCGCATCATGAGGGTGGAGCAACGACAGAGACCCAAGCTGATTGGAGAAGAGGCAGCAGCCCAGTCCAGTGGTGGCCAAGGGTGCGAATCCTGAGGGCTGGGTGGCCAGGTTCAGTGCTCAGATGGATCATAGTTTTGTGCGGCGATGATGACGTTCCTCCTCTTTACTCTGCTTCATACAGTGGTGTGTCAGTGCAGAGGGCACTGGAAGTGGAACCAGGCCTGGATGCCGGCGTGGTGGACGAGGACGAGGAAGCGCTAAGGAAGGCTATCGCCCTGAGCCGAGAGGACATGGAGGTTGAGGATGAAGAGGCGGACCTGCGCCGGGCCATCCAGCTGAGCATGCTGGGTAAGTGGTATCACACACTTTTAAACCGGATTATCTACCCTCCAACTTAACTTATGGCGCTTTTCCACTGCATAGTACGGTACGGTTCAGTACGGCTCACTTTTGGGGGGCTTTCCACTGGGAACAGTACCTGGTACCTGGTCC
>JABFDZ020000030.1:15137915-15151553 GCA_019775955.2 Pollimyrus isidori | reverse complement strand
CTCATTATCTGAAGTGCGCCTCCAGATCCATGCTTGCCTGCTGTGCCCCCCCCCCCCCAGTACCCTCACAAGGCATAATGGTACTTCTATTAAAACAATTCCAAGACAAATGCTGGACACAGCAGCAAAACAAATGGCCGGTTAGCCACCAAATGTGAAGTGACACTTATCCTAATAAAAAAAAAAACCTTTACTGCATATCATGAGCGTTATCTGATTAAGTGCTTAATGTTATGCTGTTCAGTAAGCCAGAAGATAACGGTCAATATCCTCCATCATCCCGGATGCAGCATGCTCACTCGGAACTTAGAAACGGAGCCCTGTTGCCTCTGCTGCAGAGAAATGTGGAGGTGTGGTGGGGGGAGCCGAGCTGACCGAAACTGCGTCACGCAGGGAGGCTAAGTGGGTAACCCCGTTACACAGACCCATCTCCTTTTTACTGCTTTTGCGATTCCGGTGGGTCTGTCTTCAATATGATACACGGACGGCATCTTACAACGAGAACGCATGGATCCGATCTCCAGATTATCATTATAGCATTAACATGAAGGACAGAGAAAACGCAGGGACAGCGCAGTCTTTAACCTTAATTTGCAACGATTCAAAATTACTAATTAGGGGTATTATAAACATGTAATCTGTAATCAATCACAAGTCACACAAATGAACAAATCACAAATGTAACATGAAATTAAAAAGGTATAAGGGACAACTGCGAGGAATTAAAAGTCACCTGAGGCTGATACAGATGTACATCGACGGTAACTATCTACGCATACATGATACACAGTGTGTGTGACTAAGAGAAGCGAACAAGCAGCTAATTGCCTCACAAGTTTTCCTTTGCCTAATGATTTACTTGGCATGTTGTCAGCAGAGTGTAATTTGTCATCCAATTTAACATAACACGTGCATAACATACAGTATTTGGACTTAAGAGGTTTCAGCATGTAGTGTGGAGGGTGGATGGGTACCTTCAGGCTCCGTCGTATCGGTCTTTCGATGATTGCTAGGTCCTGTAGGTCCTCTATTTGCCCGAACAGACTGGATTGGTTCAGAGTCATCTTGATCGCGATCCTAAGTTGATCTCCCCTTCCTCCCCCTGCTAATGTGGTGGTCGTTGCTGGTGCGGAGATGACTTGTACTGGTTTCTTTGAACAGGGAGGTGAAAAAGGTGCGATCCACCCACGAAGCCCCCGACCCTAAGGACCGATGTGGTGTCAGATCGGTTTCAGTCCGCCTGGCCAGCGGCCGCCTCCTCGCATGGTCCTCCCTTCGGGCACGAAGTTTCACGTCGATGAGGTAAACTTGATTTATAAGTGATGACTACATGGTGCCCGGACGTGACCAAGGTGAGCCCAGTTTGCGCTCCTAAACTACACTAGAATAATGTAGTGCGTGACTCTCAAAGCTGGTCTAGAAGACTAGATTTCGACGATCACTAATAATACAGTAATACAAGGAACGGTCTTGTTGCTTCTCTACCTTGGTAAATTACTATCCCCAGACTCCAGATTTGTGGTCTGCCCGAGTAACGTTACATAACATGGTGTTTCCTCCCTTGACCCCCAGTCACAGAGCCTGAACCCTAGTTTCTTCTTTAAGTTATCCAGAGATTCAGATTCCAGCGGGTAAATAAATGAACCAGGAATAAACGATGCAACCTGTACTTCAGCGGCACGACGAGGAAATAACTACCAGCCTAATCAAAATATTAATAACAACGAATGTTCTTCTTATTATAAAATTCGAGTGAACAGCGACAGCGAGCAGCCTCCAATCTATACTGCCCACATCTTGGTCTGGCTCTGAAGCCTCCAGAGAGCAGAAGCGTTCGGTTAAATATTCACGTTCCCCCCGCACACACACAAACACACACACACCACGCAGCAAACGGCGGCTCCCCGGCAAACAGCGACTGGAGGGTCTCCATGGAGACGAGGCGCGAGAGCCAGGCAGCCGCCAGCTGGGAAACTTACTGCGCTAGCGTGCGTCACTGCGTGGTGGTCCCAGGAATTTAAGAGATGCTATCATTAAAGGATTAAATGGTGCAATGAAAGAAAATCGTCACCGATCGTAACTAATATGATGAAATACGTATACAGAACTATTAAGGAGATGGCAGGATAATGTTAAAGTTAACATTAGCACACTTTTGATAATAACATCTTTTTATTGACATACACCACGAAATGAACGTAACACACTCCTCAGGCTGTATAATTAAAGTCACAACTAATATGGTTATTTTTGTTGTATCTTTTAAGGTACTGTAAGATTCATAATCGTGCTGTCCGTGTCTTTGTACGGGCTGACAATAAAGTTATAAAGTTGGATCTTGATTGGTTAGCGAAGATTCTGTACCTTCGGATTGGCTCAGAAGCTGTTCACGTGACCTTGACTCGAATGGCTGCTTTCGCATGTGGCGTGTGGCTGTATTTCTCCGTGCATGTGTATTTAAATATCGAAGTTTGAAGTAGAACACCATAAAATTTGAACTGTAAGTATGAGTCAGCATAATATATATATAATATATATAGCTCAATGAGTTGTTTGTTTGTTCTCAGTGTCATTTTAACTGCCAATAGTTGTATATAATGCTTCCAGTTTTATTTCCACCTGAAATGCAAGGTACTGTATTGTATTTTACTGGCCTTCTTGATCATGAAAATTATGATTATAAACTTAAACCGATATACTGCTTTTCAAGTTCAAATTTTATATTTATGAGTTCTTTTAAATAGAAGAAACATTGTTTTCTGCTAACGCTTATATATATATATAAGATATAAGGACCTTGTGAGTACATCTGAATATTAGGGCGGATATATATATAATTATGGCCTTGGTCCCTCCCTCCAATGTTGACTCCTTGCCTTGATGTAAAGATGTAATGAAGTTCAACAAGTGATCTTGTTGGTAATCCTATCCTGTGAGGTGTGTGTGTGTAAAATATGTATATATGTGTGTGTGTTCCCAGGATCAAGAAGACCTTAAGTATTCATAATAAGAAAAAGGAGTGTAGGTGTGCAATGAAACCAAAGAAGCGTGGGATCCAGGTGAGGGGCGCCTGGAAGGCGGTGCAGGTTGATCCCAGTGTTTTCTCCGAGGAAAATATGGATGGACTGGTGTGCTTTGAGGAGCTGACAAATTACCGTCTGGTGGATTCTAAGGCTGCCATAAAGGAGAACAAGAAAAAAGAGAAGGGCAGGGCAGGCAAGAAAAGATCAGCACGTGACAGAGACGGCAGCAGCGAGGGGACCTCCGACAAGGAGCTGACAACACCAGCGAAAAAAAAGAAGAAAAAGAAAGCAAAGCTGAATGAGGTAGCTGAAGGAGAAGAGAATGGCGAGCGTGACAAAGAAGGTACCCAGGAGGCTGAGGACAGCAAGTCAGAAGAGACTGTGGAGGCTCCGGAGGTGGACAGCCTGAGCGATCTAACAAAACCGATGAAGAACAAGAGCAAAAAGAAGGTGAAAAGGACAAAGGAAGCAGGAGCACAGAAAGTGAAGAAAGCTGCAGAAGAGACTCCTGCAAAAGTCACTCTGCCTCCCAAGAAGAAACCCAAGAACTGGACCAATGTGACTCTTTCTCACTCCTTAGACCGAGAGACAGACTTGTCGGCGTGGAAAGATCTGTTAGTTCCAGAACCGGTGCTGCAGGCTCTAGGCTGCCTTGGCTTCAGCTCTCCTACACCCATTCAAGCTCTGACCCTGCCCTCTGCCATCAGGGACAAGATGGACATTCTGGGAGCTGCTGAGACTGGTGAGTTGATAATCTCATCATAGTAATGATCTGCTGCCCTGTTGATTTAACATGGTTTCTCAGTCTTGTCCTTGGGGACCCAGTCAGTCCATGTTACCTCCTTCCGACCTGCCTGCCAAGCAGTCTATATTTTTTGCACATCCAAGCTGCTTGGAGGGAGCAAAAACATGGACTGTCTGTGGGAAATATTGATTTAAGGTGACTTGTGATGTGTCAATATGAGCATCACTGATGTCAGTGACTTTGAATGAAGAATGAAGTTCTAAACAACCTGTTATATCTGGTGGGGAAAGTTTAAATTCTCATGATCTAATGAATGAATGGAAAAATGCAGAAAGGTAAGATTCTATGGCTACTGTTATTAACCTCAGGGAGAAGATTATAATACCTTTCTGTGATAAACTTTTGCTTGATTACATTGGTGTAGGAAGTCCAGGGGAAGGATGTGATGATTTCAAGTCAAATTCCTTTCCCTTGACAGGGAGTGGTAAAACACTGGCATTTGCGATTCCTATGATTCACACTATCTTGGAGTGGAGAAAAAGAAAGGAGGCAATGAGCCAGGTGCCACCTGGAAGTGACCTCAGCCCAGTTCCCATGGAAGAGGAAGTGCAGACAAGAGAACATGACAACGAGGAGGCAGAGCAAGAGCCAGATGAGGATGAAGAAGAAACCAAACTGCAGGGTGCTGATGAGGATGATGAGGAGGAAAATTCGCAGGCAGAATATGATGATGAAGACTTTCATTCTCAGGAGCTAGGGTGTGTTAAAGTCATTGAGGACGTGGAGTTTTTTGCTGCTGCTTGTGAAAGGAGCACAACCAAGAGCCAAGCCAGTCAGAAACAGCCTCTGCTGGGATTGGTCCTCACTCCAACGCGGGAGCTCGCTGTTCAGGTGAAGCACCACGTGGATGCTGTGGCACAATTCACAGGTATGTGGGTGGTGACCTGTTGCAGTTCTGTGTCAGACCATTTACCTCGATTCTGTTGCTTTGTTTAAACGCTACAGTGTACTGGTCACATGGTGATGGAATGGCATTAATCTGCCTTGAAATGCAACAAAACCAAGTTAAACTGAATATGACAATGACCTTATTTCCTGTCTCCTGGTTCAGGTATAAAGACGGCCATTATTGTTGGTGGGATGGCCCCACAAAAGCAGAACCGGTTACTGAAACGCCGGCCTGAAATTGTGATTGCCACTCCTGGTCGCCTCTGGGAGCTGATCAAGGAAAGACACCCACACCTTCAGAACCTCAGACAGCTCAGGTAACATGATGAGGTGGTTCATTTGAGCTTGGAATAAATACTAAGAAGAAGTATTGTATATACAAGACTCTTATGTACATGTAACACTACAAGAGTGAACTCTGTTGAATGCTGTGACTATTTATGTTGATTAGGAGCCTTGTTATTGACGAAGCAGACCGCATGGTGGAAAAGGGCCACTTTGCCGAGCTAGAGAACCTTCTGGAAATGCTGAACAACTCTCACTTCAGTCCTGAGAGACAGACATTTGTGTTCTCTGCCACGCTGACCATGAAGCACCAGCTTCCCAGCCGCATATTCCAGAAGAAGAGCAAGAACATGGTCCATTGCAGCAAACTGGAGATTCTTATGGAGAAAGTGGGCATCAAGGCCAAGCCCAAGGTCATTGACCTGACCCGGAAGGAGGCCACGGTGGAAACACTGATGGAGACACGAATCCACTGCGACAAGGATGAGAAGGACTTCTACCTGTACTACTTTCTGCTCCAGTACCCGGGCCGCACCATGGTGTTCGCCAACAGCATCGACTGCATCAAGCGCCTGTCCTCGCTGCTCAGCATCCTGGAGTGCACTCCTCTACCTCTGCACGCCAACATGCACCAGAAACAGCGGCTGAAGAACTTGGAGAGGTTTGCTGAGAAGGACAGGTAATTGGTTAATTGATCGACGTGTCTTTCCCACTGATAAAATCACTGAAATTAATTCAGTGGTTATTTTTCTTCACGGCTCAATACTTCTTTATCAAAGCATGGAAAATAACCATGTCCTTCCTTGGGACAGATGTGTCCTCCTCACCACAGATGTGGCAGCCCGAGGCCTGGACATTCCCGACGTCCAGCATGTGATCCACTATCAGGTCTGTCACAGATATCTGCATGGCCCAGTGAGATTAACCCGTCATCAGACTCCTTACCTCGGCCTTACTGTTTCAGGTGCCCCGGACGTCAGAAACTTATGTGCACCGTAGCGGCCGCACAGCAAGAGCCACGAAAGAGGGCCTCAGTCTGCTTCTGATTGGTCCGGATGACATGATGAACTTCAAGAAAATATACAGGACACTTGGAAAGGATGAGGAGCTCCCACTGTTTCCCGTACAGACTAAGTGCATGGCAGAAATCAAGGTATCCTGTTTCCTTCAGTTTTCAGGGTGATGAGGTGGTCCTGAAAGGCTCTTAAGTTGCGGTACACCGTCATCAGGATGAGTTAACACTACCCGCTTTCGTAGGAGCGTGTCAACCTGGCGAGGAAGATTGAGAAGATCGAGTACCACAACAGTAGAGAGAAGCATCACAACTCCTGGTTCAAGCAAGCAGCGGAGGCACTCGAGCTTGAGTTGGATGACGATGTTCTCCTGGGTAATCATTTCCTCTTTGGATTCACACAAGTTCTCATACAGAAGGGGACACTCTTCTTTGAACAAACCGAATAATGTCAAGCTTAGGTATTTATTAACGATCAGTTACTTTTGAGGCGGAATGTAATTGGAGGCCGGTAACGTTGGTCATCCCAAACATAGCGTATATGCAGCCTGTGGAAATTAACAGCTGACCTGTCCCTATAAAATGTTTATCATCTGCACTGACATGCTGGTTTTAAAATCCCATCATGCCTTCAGTTGTTTATGTGCTTGTTTTTTTTTTTTTTTTACCCCCCAGGAGGGAGGAAGGACACACATGAGGAGCAGCATCAGCAGAAGATGGTAAAGAGCCTCAAGAAACACCTCAAGTACCTGTTGCAGCAGCCCGTCTTCAAGAACGTGATGAGGACCAAGTACCCCACACAGATGGGGAAACTGGCACTGCCTGACCTACCATTGGCCAAATATGAGAGTGCTCTGGAGAGCCTGAGCAGCCAGGGACGGAAGGAAAGAGAGAAACAGAGGAACATGAAGAAGAAGAAACAGCAACTGTAGCAAGACTGATTTAGCTTTTTAAAAACTTTAATTTGGACAGATGCTTTATAAAGCATTTGTAATACTGTTCTATAAAAAGAATCGATCTTTCCAACAAGTCATTTACATTGAATTTGCACATAGCTGTGAATTTCAACACCAGGGTCCCAGTCTGAAATAGCTCTTGGTACACAAACGGCTGTGATCACGGGGCATTTTGACGGTGTTGAAAACTGTCTCATGAAGTTTCCATATATTATGCAGGTCTTAGTGCACCCAGAGTTTTCCTCTTAGGTTAGCAAGCCGGTTTTATTTAACACAAATGGGTCCTTAGGCAAAATGTGAACGTCCAGGCAATGTTAATGAGGAGAAACTGGGTATAGCAAGTCATAGTGTGAGTTCTTGTAGAGAAGGTGGAGAGTGGCTTCTACTTCTTCTGGAATGGTATGGAAAACGAGGCTTCCGCTGTCCCCCTCGACAGAAACTATCCTGATGGTCACACCCAGGGCTTCTGACAGGGCAAGGATCTCCACGTGGTCACATTCCATCCCCATGGTCTCCACCTCCTAATGGTGCAGAGCAGAATGTCACTCACCAGACATAAAAATGAAATGAAGCAGGTACCTTTAGGCAGGTTTGCTGCCAAAGCAAATACAATGGGTAGTTACTGTACAGAAAACACAAGATTTTTGCTGGCTTTTCTATTGAACTGCCACTAGAGGGAAGCACTTGCAAGACATTCAAAACAAGTTATCCGTTGTTGAACAGGAAATAAAAAAAATTTTCACAACCCCTCTACTTGCTACTTACAGCTGTTTAGGAAACGCAGCCCAAACACTGACCTGGGTGCAGTATGCTTTCAGGTTGGGTGCTTCTACAAAGTGTTGGAAGCGCTCGCTGTGATTCTGCAGGTGGGCTGAGGTGAGGAACCGTAGGTACTGAACCACGCTGTCTGAAGTCGTCTGCTCGTTGAACATTTCTAACAGAGTGTTGCCATGCGCGTCTGCTTCACTGTGCTCCACGACGTTAACAAACTATGCCGGCATTTTTGGGAAGGTTACAAACGTGGGCCATGTCAGAATGTAACACGAATCATCATTACATTCACACTGGATTCTGTTGAAACGTGCTGCCATTACAGATGGAAAAAACTGACAGCGCTGCATGAGGCTGCCGGCTCGAGGGAAAATGTGCACTCACTGTGCTCAAGAAGGCTCTGAAACGGTCCTCCGAAATACCGGAGATAGTAAGCATGTTACTGCTCCGCAGCACGGTGTCTCTGAACCTAGGGGAATAAGAGAGCGTATGCGCATGTGCGACTTCGTCAACGCGCCCCCTGGCGATTGGAAGCAGGTCAGATACCTGCACGCTTCTCCGTCCACAGATTAAATAAATGAAACGTGGTTGCCGTACTTACATCTGCATGCCTTCTGTGTTTCTAAAATACTCCAGACACCCAAAGGCAACGGCTCGGTAGAAACAGTTGCCATCTCCCCTGATTCTTCTTATTAATGCGTATTGGGTACAGAGTTCCTTTGAGAATAAAAGCACTAATAGGTTAACTAAAATTTAAAAATGGGCTATGTCAGTTTAGGCCGGAGAGACACATCAATCTCAGTTTCTGCTGCTAAATACGGCCGTTATTCTACCTGATATTTTCTATCTTCAGGATTGTCCGGTAGTGCTGTAGATATTTCCTGTTGTTCAAAAATGTACTTCTCGTCCATTTACCACATTTCTTTCTAGCTGGTTAACTACTGTCTGCAATAATGCCAGTAATATTTCAAAACACAAATACGGATAACCACTATGTTGTAGTAAATCGATAACTAAGTTTTTTTGCAGGCTAACTTAAAAGTAACGAAATAACAGTAATTATTACGGTAACATTAACGTGATATCGCTCAAACGTTTTATAGCACCGACAGTTTATTAAACAGGCATATTGTCAGGCTGCTATGTTATCGCGCTGGCCTTTTAAAGGGACCGCATTGAAACTGATACCAACAGCGCTGTTTGAGACACTTTAAATACCACCGTAGGAGAACGACTCAAGTACTGATTATGCTTTTTTGTACTTTATGATCTTTGACAACACTTGGTATAAGTGATGACGACCCTGTTTCTATATTTTAATAGACGGCTGTACGTATAAGTGCATTGATAAGTGCGCGTGTGTCTATATAAATCACTAAAATCCTTTAATGTACGTAATAAAAAGGGATGCAGCAAAATGGATACCAAGCAGAGTGTGTGATCTGGTAATGAATATATCACCAGTACAACTCCTTACATAATGACACAATGTATTACACCTCAAACCAGCCCTCAGGACAAATTTATTTCTAAGAAAATTAGCATGTTGCTGCAGAGTTTGCCTTGCAGCATGCTGTCACGTTCTTGACATGCTTGCAAGGCTGTTCTTCCCACTGGTCTTCAGCAATGCCTTACTGGTGCTTTTAAAAGATGTCACTTTCCCTCCCCGGATGGCTGCGCCAGTCTGATTTGAGCTCAGGTCCACTGAACGAGTCACTCTTTTCTCCACATCAGATTTCTGCACCATGAATTCCTGTGAGCAGATGTTTGACAAAATAGGTCATAATTGGTCTATCTGATCATTTTCTGTTAAAGTTGCAGGTAGTCTTTCAATGCAACAATACCCACAACTATCATAAGGGGGTGCTGTGTGGTTCAGTGGGTTGGGACTTGGGACAGTGTTCCTGTGACTGGAAGGTCGCTGGTTTAGGGTCAGCAGCGTGATGTCACTGTTGGGCCCATGAGTAAGGTCCTTAACTCGCAGTTGCTCCAGGAGATGTTTGAACCCGAATCCTCAAAAAAACAGTATTTTGCTTTGGACTAAAGTGTTTGCTAAATTAATGTTAATGTAAAATTTGGGTTATTGTACGTGTTATTGTAAAAGAACCAGAATAATTAAATAGATTCATTCATTCATTCACCTTGATCATATCCATCGTGGTTAAAAGATCCAAGTTCTCCAATGGCCCATAATGCTGCAAGTGGCACTGCTCTCCCAGGTTCCTGATTGCTATCAGAAGACTCCCCGCCTCCTCAATCTAGCAGGAGACCAGTAAAAACTTCAATATAAATAAGAACCCAGAGTAGTATAGTGTAGGGATTTCACAGTTACATTTACAGGGTCCACTGTGTGCTGACCCATCCCCTCGACTGGTCCTGACGCATCTGCAGGTTCATCTCCAGCTGTTTGGTCTTCTCCTTGGCCTTGTCCCATTCAGCCTGTAGCTCAGACAGTTTTCTGTTGGCCATCTGCAAGATCAACAGAGCAACTGACATCATCTCTTAATGCACCCACAGTAATGAGAACGATTGTGCTGGGAGCCTACTCAGGGTGGAAGGTCCAATAGAGCTTGGATTTGCCCCTGCATGGTAAATTTATTGGTGGGCAAAGGATCATAGCTAGTTTGTAGTATGTTGAGCCTTTTATGTAGGCACAGATGCATTTATTCCCTACACAGAGAAGCTTATGATCAGTGACAGGTCGTCCATTAATGTAGGGGGAGAAAGGTTTGTTGCCCAAAGGCTCACCAGCCTGCTGAGGTTCTGGTCCTGCCTGAGGGCCTCCAGACCGTGCTGGCTTTGCTCCAGCCTCTCCATCATTGTACCAAGGTGCTCCAGCAGGTCACTGTGTGTCAGGGACAGTGTCTCGTGCCGCCGGATGATTGGAGTGATCGGCGAGTCTGTACCATACTCCAAGGAGTCTGTGCAAATAGGTGGAAGCAGCAAGCGACGTCCATTTAATGAACATTTCATTGTCATACACCTACTGCTTGGTTACTGCTGCCGAAGAGACTTACTTTCAGGAAGTTGGTCTAAAACTTTGAGTAAATAATCTTCATAAATCTTATATTTGGCCACCATTTCCTTTAAGTGCTGCTGCCTGCAGGAGTTGATAAAATGATGATGTAAAAAGTTTTGCCGGTTTAAAAAGTATCATGGTCCATTAGGTAGCAAAGCATTGTGGGTATTGGGTTTCATCAACTACTATGTGTTTCTGCATTTGTAGCCAGATAAAGGCAGACCGTCATACAAGTGATATCTGAACACATTCCCCTTCCTCTGCACCTGGCCTCCAGCACCAGCAGTCGCTGTATCAGCTCCTCCCACTCCTTCTCCTTCAGCTCATTCTGCTTTTTCTCCACCTGGTACTTCCTCAAGGCACTTTGCCGTTTGGCCTTGTTGTCCTGGACAAACTTCTCAAATTTCACAGCTCGATCTCTGTTCTGTACAGAAGTGAATGGACAGACCTGATAGGGAAGCAGTCAGGATGTTCGCTACTGACATTATTCTGAGTCTTTTCGGCCTCCTGACCAGTGGATGGAGACTCACCTCCTGCTGCTGGAGCTCCAGCTCAGCCCGACGGCGTCCGAGGGCCTGCATGCGCTGCCAGAACTCCTGGCGTTTTAGGGTCAGCTGTGCATCAACCTTGTCTGCCTCCACCTGCTTCATCAGCACAAGGGTCCTCTGCAGCGTGTTCACACCTGTCTCCAGGAGCCTGCCAGGACTCTAATAACACAGCAAAAGTGTCCATGAAAGGCTGAGTGCCTGGTGTGATGTGGGTATGATAGGTGCCGTATGAGAAGCAGCATTTGAGAAAAATTGCATTATCCTAACTATGGTTCCTTACAGAAGAGCATGCAATGCATCGATCACCTGGTACACTATAAGATATGGCCAATTCAGACATTTTGCAAGACAAAAACGTGATACATCATAGTTAATTGATCCCAGATTCAAGTCGTCATTTTACAGCACCGGGCAATGTGACAGTCTGATATTTCTACTCCAGTGTTTAAATTATACAGTTTGAAAATTCTTACCTCTGTGATAATTGGGATATGACTGATATTTTCATTTTCTTCACCCCTGTATCAGGAACGAAAACATTCCTAAGTTTTATTTTGAATAACAAGGGCACATTGATTAACTGCAGAAGGGATACAGATAAGTCTTAGATGTCCAATGCGTCTCTGTAGACAACAACGCGCGTGCGGTGTAACATGCTTAGTCTTAAAGTTAGACGCTTTATAAATATCGCATATACGTGCAAAGATAGAGGAAGAAAGAAAAAAAACATTAACATTTCATACCTGGTCCCTTCAATCTGCGTCACAAATATATTTTTCATTCTGTTTTCCACTTTAAGCTGTAAACGTGGATCGTCTTTATTTAAGCCTATATAGGGCAAGGATAGGGCTTCCATTTTCCCTCTTTTTGCTACGGATAAATCTGCCGTTACAGCTAAAGGCAGCTCTTTGGCCTTGTTATAAATATTAAAATGGTCGCCCTTGTTCAGAGGTGCTGTCTGGACGAGCCCGAACGCGACATTCCTTTTTCCCCAGCCCCCGTGTTTACCCGCTTGTCTGCGCTTTCTTCTGTAACCTGTTGCCGGGGAACCAGCATAAGGAAGGAAGGTATGCATGGGGGGGACGTTTCCCTGTCACCATAGCAACTGCCCCGGAGGCGCTAAATTTCATAGGAAACAAACGCAGAGTACTTCCCCGCAGAGCAGACAGATAGACGAGCGAGGACCTTTGTTTAGACATTTGCACCGGGCATCACAGCCAGATAGCAGATATGGATATGATAAAATTTCATTCAGCTAGATGTAACTACACAATACCATATACGGTATTCAAATGTTAAAAAGGAGACATAACATTAATATTGTGCCTGTGCTATTTGTCTCGCTTGTACATCAATTCGGACAAAAACATTTGCTAAATAAATACATGTAAGTATTTATTGACTAATTTTATTACAACAGCTATTGCATGACTGGAAAATAAACTGCACTGTGATCTAGCGCAAGAACTATTTGTAATTCCTATATTCTCTTGTAAAAATACCATAAAACTTACTTTAGTCAAGTTTGTATACATTAAATGTTATGATAAAATGTGCCAAGAGGAGTATGCAGGAAAGGCTTAAGTCATGTTACTGGATCCAAGTTGAAAGCCAGATAGTGGTTCAAAATAAATGTTAAAAATAGGACCTGCCTTATACATATATAGTATCATGTGATTCCAGCAGAAAAAAGTCACTAGCTCCAGAAGGCCTCTAAGGGCCGTCCAGAAGCATAGTGGAGACCTCGCCGAAGTAAACAAAACTAAAGACTTCTTAAAAAGTCACCGGTGACAAAAACAAATAATTTATCAAGAAAAGGTAGGCTTGGATGTTTTTTGCTTGGCTAGTTATAGTTAAAGTGGATTTCACAGTACTGTACTGTACATGTACTGTATTTAAACCCTTCTGAAATTTCTTACACAGAATCTGACCATAATGAAAATATTCTCCATTCAATCTTATAGATACCCATTAATTGGAAGTGGGTTGCACTAAAATGGTATATGTTTGCATGCATTGTATTCTGGGGTTAGTTTGTGGTGTTGTTAGGACACTGTGCCTGATCAGCAGAGTGATTTCACTAATTGGTCCTTGAGTAAGGCTCTTAACCTCAGTTCCTGGAAGGACTTGCTGACCCCACCATGTTAATATTACATCACTTTAGATAAAAGTACCTGCTAAATAAATATATGTACAGCCGACTAAGCCACCTTGCAGGCATTAGGGATGTAGGGGGGGGGGGGGGGGGGGGGGCCGGGGCGGGGGGGGGGCGGGGGGGGGGGGGGGGGGGGGGGGGGGGGGGGGGGGGGGGGGGGGGGGGGGGGGGGGGGG
>JABFDZ020000030.1:15122443-15136155 GCA_019775955.2 Pollimyrus isidori | reverse complement strand
CACCTGGGTTTGAACAGCTGACCTACAGGTTATCCCAAAAACCTGCACACACACCGGCCCTTTGCGGATAAGATTGGACACCTCTGGTTCAGTGCGAGTGACAGCAGCTGTGATTTTGCCAACTGCTAATGGCTAATGATAGCTAACTGACTGGCCAGGCCTTTTAGGGAGCGACAATCCCCACCCCTGCTGCAGCGCTGCCTTTGGATCAGTCCGGATTACCTGGGATGCTCTTCAGCCAAAGTGAGGACCTGAGCCGTAGACACAGCACGCGCCACCATCGCCCCCACCCCATGCAGGCTGGTGGGGTCCCCTTGTCAAACAACAGGACCAACATCTCTTCCAGGTAAGCTCACCTGTGCTTTTCAAGGGACTAAGAAATATGTGTAAACTTTGGTGTAACTCCATTAATCTAACTTTCACCAGCATCTACACACATTTTCATATTTCAACTAATCAAGTGAATGTTTGACATTAACAAAAACAGCACAACACTTTTCCTCTTAAACGCCATTACCCACATTCAACCTATTGTTATAGTGACAACTCATAGGGTTCAAGTTTTATTGTCACGTGTTCTGAGGAAATGTGAAATTCTTTGGCGGGGGAGGGGACAGGTGCTCGAGAGGATGGTAGGAGCAGGGCAATAAATGACAAGACAGCGCGTGTCAAAAGCAGTGCAATACAAAAAAACACCGAAAAGGAGAGTGCGACTCACAGTGTGTCGCCGCGGAAGTGCGCCATCTTCATGGTTAATTATAAGGGTATAGCAGTAAATGTGATGGTAACACTTTGCTCGACAGGGCATAAATAGTATTAAATTATTACTTCCGTATTAAATAACCACAAACTAAGTCTTAGTTACATATTGATCTCATGTTAATTCATCATAAATGAATCGTGCCGCGTGTTTATATATAGCATTTATATATAGCAGTTACTATATATTTCTTGCTATATCTGTTTATTCTGTAAACCTTTGTGAACTACCGAAGGAACTATATATACTGAAGTAACAAGTGATGAATAAAACAAGTGAAATACCGATGTAACGTTTGTTCATCATTAATGAATCGTGACACATCTTTTATCTCATATAGCAGCTATATTTGTTCATGATTTGTACTTCAGCAGTAACTGAGTTATTGCTAAGTATTTGTGCCCCGCCACCATAGTTATGTTAGCTTCACGTCCTTACATTTTCTGTAGTGGTCTCAGATTTGTTATTTTCCATGTAAAATGTCCTCTTTGTGTCCAGGACGCCCACTAAATGGTATTATTTAATATAGTACAGCTAATAAAAGAAGCGCATTATCAATCTGAAGGACTTAGTGCTGCTCTACTATGGCAGATAACAGAACACGGTCCAGGAAGTAGCCTCCCCACAGACAGTTGACGAAAAGGTTACAACGGTAAGAGGTTTCAGGATGTAGGCTACTTTGAAGGGACACACTAAACAGTAGCGTAATATGCCGCATAGGTAATATTTCCACTGCGTCTACAGCCTCTATCTGGAGATAGCTAACACTGAATTGGACGATCACCAGGCTGCCCTGTCAGACTTATAGAGGAGTTATAGAGGAGAGCAGTTGTGTTTAATCACTGACAGCTGAGTTACACTTGACAGACTGGTGTAACTTGCTACAGACCATAGAATCGCAGGGATGTGCACCTGTCGTAAAAATTATACAAAGCAAACTGTATGTTATGTATTGCCAAAAAAAAAAAACAAGCGACACAAACCGTGTTCAAAAGCAAAATAAATGCGGACCAATTTTATTAAGAGTTTACTTTTGCATTATATTTCATTCATATGTTTTATATTTTCACATGTGCCTGCCTTTGTCCAGAGATCTTTTGCCGATTTAGCTTTCTCGGCTTTAAAATTCAGAAGAATGACAGGCTTTCCGTGGAAGTACTTACGGGCGCCGTACATGCAAATAACCAAACATACCGGTTATTCCGACGCAAGGTCCACCCGTGTTTGCGCAATGTCACGCAAAACGACCGTCCACTGAAAGAAGCACGCAAAGTAAGCCTAAAGGACTCATAAGGTCCCAGTGAAATTTGGCATTATCTAGCTCGCCGCGGCTGTCGGCTTCGCCCCGTCTTATATGGTCATCCAGCCGTCCCCCGCTCCCCCCCCCTGCATATCAAAAGAAACCCAAAATAGATCGCGCAGCTGGGACCCTGTTGTCATCCACCAGCAGTAAAGCTCCGCACCCCGGCGGCAGGTCGCACGGAAGCTCCGACAATGACACGGTTTAGTTACGCCGAGTATCTCTCGTTATTTCGCTCCAGCGGGAAGAGGAGCGACAGCGGCGACGCGGAAGGTGCAGTGAGGAGCTACTCCTTTGTTACCGGCTACGGGAAGCGATGCATTGCTTGGAAGCGTCCGGATGGGAGCCTTTTCGTCACTCCGGAACCCGAGGAGTGAGTGTCCTTATTTACCCCGCTTTGTGTTATTGCGTCGGTCACTTGATATAAATCTTTGTTCTTGTATAGTGAAGATACACGCGCAGACCTTTGTATTATCAGTGTATCACATACCAACTAAAAATGTATGTATGCCTTATATATGTAGAGAGTTTTTGTAGAGAGTTTTGTTCTTGACGTTTGTGTATGTGTGTGTAGGTCATGTGTATATTACATTGAGCAGATGTTCCCACTATGTGATTTAAGACCTTGTGGTGAATATTTTAAAAATGGGAAACTTAATTTTATAAAAATCTTTTACTGCGATCAAACAAACCAAAAATGCCAATTGTCTTGTATTTTCTCCATCAAATGAATGGAGAGTTTCTACAAAGATGTAGATATCTTTGTGTGTGTGTGTGTGTGTGTGTGTGTGTGTGTGTGTTTGTGTGTGTGGGTGTGTGCGTGCGCGTGCATGAATTTGTGAATTATGTTTAAATTACATTGTGTGGACCAAATGTTCCCCACAGTGTAATAACAATCTGTCATTTTGATGTCGACGGGACCATTTTTCAGGTCTCCACAAAGATCTGTAAATGCGATCAAAAAACAAAAAATATCAAAAGTGTTGTATTTTGTTTTGTTTGGTTACTTATGGTTAAGGTTGTTATGTTGGGATTAGGGAAAGTGTGTGTGTGTGTGTGTGTGTGTGTGTGTGTAATTCTACCTGCCCACTAACCCATCAGCCCCTACGCAGTTATCCCCCATCTGTATGGCATTTGTTCAGTATTTGTATGTCACATAATTAATGAATTGAACAGACAGGAATCGATTCATCGATGTGTATCTGTATATTTGTTAGAAGAATAATATTATCCACTTGGCATCTGGCTGATTCAGTACAATGCACAGAAGCCATAAAACTGGTTTTTAGGTATTTATTTTTAGGGCATGTCTCTGCTAATTGACGTGAAGGAATATCATCATTTGGATTGTGTTGTTTTACCAAAACAGTGTACTGTCATATTAATAATAAATCACCAGCTTTCTCTCAAACTCTGGTCTGGATCTGGAGTTTTACACTAAGGAATCTGGTCTGAGGACCTGAGAGCATTTTAATGGAGTACGACAGATGGGAAGGCAGATGACATCATCAGAGTTAGCGCCATATCCCACGGATCATGCAGGCACATGCATAAAGGCCCAGGCATAAATCTGTGCAGAAGACAGGTGACGGTTGTCACGTTTACGTCTTTAAGGGCTGTGGACCCGGTTGTCATGGCGATCAAGGATGGAGATGTAAAAGAGGTGCGGAGGCTCATCGTTTCGTCCCCAAAAAGCCTCACAGAGGCCGACCGGCAGGGTTGGCTGCCTCTGCACGAAGCGGCGTATCACGGGCAGACAGACTGCGTCACGGTCCTGCTGAAGGGTGAGCGGTCATCTCATCCCACAACATGCATCAACACATCAACCCTTTGACCTCTGACACCCTCACACAGCCCAAAAACCCTCTCTTACCCCCTCTGTGGATGGTGTGGTTCAGTACTTATCCTTATGCCAGCAGTGACCAACAGTGTAGTATTAATATTGATTACATCTGTGTCGCCCTGGCTTCGCTGTGTCACCTTTATGCTTCACCTTTCTTGTCCCTCCTCTCTGTCCGTCAGCCCGGCCGGAACTGATCGACAAGCGCACTCTCCAGGAACAGACGCCGCTCTTCTTGGCGGTGGCTGGCGATCATGTGACCTGTGTGCAGTGGCTGCTGGAGCGCGGTGCGGACCCCGACATCAGTAACAAAAACAAAGAGACCCCTCTTTACAAAGGTTAGCGTGCTGATGCCTGCCGCTCTCGCAGCCGTCGGCTTGATCCGGTTAAATCCCACCTGCCGCAGCAGGAGTCTGAACCCTTTTAACGGAGGTTCCTTTGCGTACGCAGCTTGACCGTGAAATGAGGCTCACATGTGTTTGAGTTTGGAACCCCCGCCCCCAATTTATCAAGTGTAACAAACCTCTGTGCCCCCTCCCCTAAGCCTGTGAGCGTGAGAATGCCAAAGTTGTGGACCTCCTCCTGAAGTTTGGTGGAGGAGTGAACCAGCGTTGCAGCCAGGGATGGACAGCTCTCCATGAGGCAGCCTGTCGCAACAGCGTCGACATTTGTCGGATCCTGTTGCAGGCTGGGGCCAAGGTGGGCGCCACCAACACTTATGGGGTCACGCCCCTCTTCCTGGCCGCTCAGGGAGGGCGGCTAAAGGCCCTGGAGTTCCTCATTCACAATGGTGAGTTCCAACAGCTCCCCATACTTCAGGGGTCCATTTTGGTCATTTTATATGATTTCAAGTTGGGTGTAGTGGAAACCATCTTTGAGATATTAAATGTGAGAAATGAATATATGTAGAACCTCAATGACATCTGGAGGTGAACGCAACAATGAACCTTTGCTTCGAATGTTTATACAATTCCAGACACACAACTCTCAGGGTCTGTTATCACTCTGGTGCACATTTGGCAGTTGCATATATTCCGTTTGCCATGGCTCCTCTTTACGCCTCAGGAGGAGCTAAGACTACAGCTGATAAACCACACTGGCCACTGGTTTTACCTTCAGCGATCTAAGCTTTGCTCTTATCTTAGTCTGCCTGTCGCTAGTTCACATGGCCTCCTCTCGCAAGAGTTACTTTCATGCCATTGATGACACACACAACGGTCAACAGTTTATCAATCTGCGTGGATCTCTTCTGGATCTCACTTCCTGTTCAGCAGCTAATCAGCCCAAGAGTCTCGTAATCCATATGGGTGATACAAAGTGAAAGTTGCTAACACTAGTATTGTTAGCCTGACAGACAGATGGTGCCAGAGTTGTTCAGTTGGAGCTAAGAGTGTGTGAATCATTGTGGATTGGAGTTTGGGGATGGACTGGAACCATGTGGGACAGCCACGCCAAGCTATGGCCACATTCCACAAGTAGCCTGAGGGTTTAATGCGATGTTTTCCAACCCGATCCTGGGGGCCCCAGAAACGGTCCATGTTTTTGCTCCCTCCCAACTCCCTACCAGACAGTCCATATTTTTCCAGGAGCAAAAGTCTGGATTGTAGTTTGGAGACTGGATTATAGTCTGGAGATGTCTGAGTTAATCAATGGCCTCTGTCATATGTGGCCCAACAGGTGCTGACATCAACAGGCAGGCGGGAGACGGGGCCACGGCGCTCTACGAGGCCTGCAGGAATGGCCACCTGGATATTGTGGAGCTCCTGCTGTCCCACAATGCGGACGTCAACCGGCCAGCCAAGGCGGGGCTGCTGCCGCTGCACGTGGCAGCCCAGCAGGGGCATTGTGAGTAAGTGTGACCACGTCCAGGCACACTGAGCTCATGGGCTTCAGCACTGGGCACAAGTGAGATCTGGGAATGCTATGCTGGTATTTAAACTTACATCCTAAACTCAAAATTCTATGACATGGAATTATATGCAAGTTCTGGAAGAATGATAATACAGAATGCGACTGCAAATAAGGCTTACAAAGCCAGTACATATTTTTATATACTTCCATGAATATAACCCCAATACAGGTGCATATAAGCTATGGGTAGATGTTTATAAAGTGTGTACAACTGTTTGTAAGACTTTTAAAAGTCAAAAATTTGTTTGCTGTCATATTTGTAGTATCAATATCATAGTACAGCAATGGTAACATAGCTGATAAAATGTTAAATATGAATGGTACAGGTATATACAGAAAATGAACCTATATATATACAAATTTTCAGTCACTGAGTGATGCTTGATATGGTTGATGGGAATATAGGCTAAACCAGTGTTTCCCAGTTTGTCCTCGGGGACCCACAGTAGGGAGCTGGGAAGGAGCAAAAACCTGGACTGTCTGTGGGTCCTGGAGGACCGGAGTGGGAAACACTGCTCTAAAAACCCATTGTATCTGTTAGTCCTACTCCAGGGGGCCGTTCACTGATCTTACTTGTATAATTTTTCTAATCACATTTCCTGTGTCCCCCCCCACCACAGGATCATGTCCCTGCTGATCCCGGTCACCAGCCGGACCAGCGTGCGGAGCTGTGGGATCAGCCCGCTGCACCTGGCGGCCGAGCACGACCAGGACGAGGCTCTGGAGGTGCTCATCGAGTCTGGCTTCGACGTCAACGCCACGCTGTCCAGGGACCACTCCAGCAAGTACGAGGACCGGCGCTCGACACCACTCTACTTCGCCGTGGCCAACGGCAACACGGAGGCGGCCGCGGCGCTGCTGGAGGCCGGCGCCGACCCCAACCTGGACGCCTTCAGCCCGCTGCTATTGGCCGCCAGGCAGGGCTGCGTCGACACCGTCGGCCTGCTATTGGAGCACGGCGCCGACCCCGACGTCTGCATCCCCACCCACCCCACGGCTTTTCCAGCCGCCGCAGTCTTCTGCATGAACCAGCCCTCCCTGCTCAGAGTCCTACTGGATGGCGGCTGCGACGCCCAGGCCTTCTTCAGCTGCAAGCACGGCAGCGACCCGCACCCTCCTCTCAAGACCAGTGGCATCAGCGGCAGCTTCAACAGCCGAACCCTGCGCTTCAGCGCCGCGGTCTTCCCCGTCAGTTCCGATGAGGGCCCCGTGGTCCCCTTGCAGGTAGCCGCCGACATCGATGGCAGCCAGCCTTGGACTGGAGTTGCTCCCCTTGTGCCCTGGCTCACCTCCCATTTCATCTCTCGCTCAATCGCCCGCCAGTTCTGCGAGGCCATCTCCTCTCCTGCCGTGAGCCGCTGGGCAGGGCCCATCATCGACCTGCTGCTGGACTACGTGGGCAGCGTGCGGCTCTGCTCCCGGCTCCTCGAGCACCTGGACAGCTTTGAGGGCTGGGCTGCCATCAAGGACAAGTCAGGTGAGTGCACCAGGTTCCGGGACGTAACCAAACACAGGGTCAATATTTCCTTTGCATTTCCCTATTAGATAACATCTCAGTTTTGGAAGAATCCCGTAGCATGTTGAAGGGCTAATTCTAGGCATAGATTTGGGTTTGGACAGTAATCACGTCCCAACCAATAGTGTGGAAGTACTGTGTGTTTAGGGGGGTGAGCAGGCAAGGAGCTGATTTGGTCCCTCCCTATCGATGCTTGAATTCAAATCTACACTCTCAGGCTTGTCGCTCCTGCATCCCCAGCCCGATTTGTACCTTGCACATCAGCGTGTGCAGGATTTTTCTGCCACTGCTTAATCTGTTCATCCTGCCATTCCGTGTCAACCATATTGTGTAATATTATGGGAAACTACAGTGATGGCTTCACTGTTTAGCGAGAACAGGTGTTAATGATTCTGCTGACTGAAAAAAATAGGTCTTATTTGCTTGTCATTTTAAGTCAGAACTCACTCCAGTCATATATTTCCAGTTTTTGGATCAACACTATTGCCTAAATATCTAATTTCTGGAATGTTATCTTATATTACCAGGTGAAATCACTGCTAACCAGCAATGTGGTATTTTGGTAGGTTTGTAGTTTTGGTTCATTGTGAACCGAAATATGAAGTTTGATGTATTTTGTATCTATTTCAGCCATAGTTACGTCACTCATAATTAGTGGGATCAAAAAAAAAAAACGGAAAAAATTTATAAAATACATTTCTCCCGTTGTTCATCCTGCTGGCATAATCTACTGACTTTGCTGCATAATAGTAGGAGTCGTCAAAGACATAAATGGTCACCCAGCCCTGACTGGGGTTCCTAATGAGACCCATAAACATGCACTAAGACTCAGGCTCAGAATGAGAATCGGAATATCTGGCTGAATGTCCCTTTATGGCCTGGCGGAGATTGCTCACAAGCTGTCCGCAAAATGAACCTCATGTAGTAAAAAGAAATAATAATATGATCTAGTTGCATTGTAAAAATGTCATGAGACAAAGTGGTACAAATCAGGCACCACCATACAATATGGCGTAAAGAGTAATGCTGTGCAAATGCAAGGTACAAATCGGGCAGGTGGTGCAGATCATGTCGTGACGGAGCTAATTGATCATGAGTTGCTGTTAATTGCTTAATGAGTTCTTGAAGCAGAAACCTGATGTGATTTTCCCATCCCCTTCATTGTGTTTACAGCGTCTCCCCGCCCACTAATGCACCTATGCAGACAAAGAATTCGTGAGCAGGTGGGAGGGCGGGGGTCGAGGCGCCTGGCCACTCTGCCTCTCCCTGGAAGACTGCTCAAATACCTGAACAACAACCATTCTGAGGATGACTGTTGACAGGTGGCTGGCCAGGATGGAGCTTACAAACAGGCCTTCTGTGGATACTAATCAGGCAACCGTGGAAGGTCATATTTCAGTAGTGCCTGATTTAAAAAGAAAACAATCAGAGAATATTTACTATTTAGTTTGGAGGCCTTAATTTACTGTACAACCCTTTATATATGTCCCTGCTCTGTATGCACCTACTCTTTGATTGGCTGCAGGTTTCAACTACTTTTAAAGGAAGATGTTTTGAGCTATGAAGGTTAGGATGCTTCACAGATTAAACTAGACTCTGCCTCCGAGAAGCCAGCGTGTCCTGATATAGATCCTGGAGAGCCCTCGAATCGTACGGTGTATAACGGTAGGGTGCATCTTAAGCGGTTTGTGTCTGAATGTCTTCCACACGCCGGCGGCTTAACGCACATCGCTGTCTCGAGGTTTTTCACTGTTCATTTGTTGCGGGAATATTTCGCGATGTTGTGAATTGTAGGTGGTACTGTATTTAGTAAGAATGGAACGACTGATTTCCAAAAAGCTGTAGACTGCATGAAGTTGCCTTATTTATAATGCGTGAGAATAATGTCAGATGTGAGTGTGATGTCGCCGTTTTTCACCACGAGATTGTTTTACACGTTGAACATTTGTTTTGAATAAAACTGCTTTCGGTTATACTAATCGGTATTATATAAGAAAGTCCATACGAAAAAGTAAATCAAATTCTGCAGTTTTTAAACGGGTTCTAAACACTTTGCTTGTTCTGCGGGTTGTACGGTGGTGCCTGCTGAAAAAAAGTGTTTGAATATAGTGAACATACGCGTTTATAGGAAATTGAAATGAATGTCGATATTTTTGCACGGTGTTTTCTTTTTAGTTGTTGTATTAATGTTTACGTTTCCACGTTTTCACACTGACCATGTTATAACGTGAATTATCACATATTTAAGGTGTGCTTTAGGGATCCTGTTGTGTGGTGTTGACCAAAACAGAACATAGCTGAAAATGTGAATCTTTTACTTTTTATTTAAAAACGTGAGTTCCTTGAGTCATATCAAATATATTACAAATAGTAACGGAACTTGTTCCATGTGTTTCAGACAAGACCTTCTCAGGTTTAAATGTGATGAACTCGGAATGTATTTTATTCAGTACGAGCCCTGAAATGTAATAAATTTACCATTAATTTGCAATCAGTTATACGCAGGTCCTTCTTTATAATACGGATTTGTTTGGTTTTCCAACACAATTTAATCTTACAAGGTGTCATACATCATAGTTAAAACACGTTCTTTGGGTATTTTCCATGACGCAGACTTAATACGTTTTACACATACCCTTATGCTGATAAAGCTTTGACGTACAAGTGAATACACAATTTGTTACATCAGAAACTGTCATTCTCAAAATATAGGCTATAGCATTTTTATAATTAATCCTCTATGTGTTGTACCCTATATACGTTATTCTATACAGCTGCCTTGGTAATCGCAAAAGAAGAAATTTTAAATTCTTTTCACATCTTCATGAATTCATTCAGTGTTTGTTAATTTGACGTAAGTGCTTCAGATCACATAGGCCTATACACAGTTAACAAACAAAACTTTAGCCCGTTGTTAGAAAAATAGCCTTACTGTTGGAAAAAAATAAACATTTTCAATGGTTTTAATTACAGCCTGCAATAAATAGATCGATAGGGGAATTTTAACCAAATATCACAAAATATCTAACAATTATTTACATTGTGCTTGTTCCATAGTTGCTGGTCATGGTCTAAAAGACTAGATGACCGTCAGATAAATCCAAATACACTGAAAATAGGAGATGGTACCGACGGTTTTGTGGGGATGGGCTTCACTACGACGTGAGTTTGATTTTTCTGTCCATTTTGGATGTCCGACGTCTCCGCATGGACAACTGTGGTATTCCCCCATAATCCTACCTCCGAGAATCTTGAGTGGGGAAGGACTATATGGCCTTGGAAGACGTGATGTCCATGGTACTGAAAAGGACAGCAGCCGCACACGTTCACGCTTCCTGGGGTGATATCTAGCATTAGCGGCTCTTTCTCGGCTGCGATCTGCTCACTCGAGAGTATTAAATGAGCTTTTCTCTCGTCTGAAGATTTCTTCTTTTTCTCCTCCTCTGGAGCTGAAGGCCCGCTGACTCCGGCGTCTCCAGGGCTCTTCCTCCAGGAGACCGGGAAAGCATCTCGCTTGCTCCTTGAGGAACTGGGCTCCTCCCAGAAAGACGCGGGGAGCTGGCGTTTCCTCATGGGCACTTGGTCTTGCCTGTGAGGATCGCGTTCCGCTTTGGGCTTCGCATTTAGCCCGGGATTGTCCTCGGTTCGCACTTCCGATCCGCTCCTGTCTTTCAATCGAGAAAGCTGGAGGTTACGATTCGCTGGTTCAAACGTGAACACTGCAGATTTGTCTTCAAGGGTTTTGGGGACTCCGCATTCACCCGCCCTGTACGCATGGCACCTGGAGGGCATCCTGGAGCACTTCTGAGAGAAGCGTTTCAGTTGTTTCTGTAGGTACTTCCTGTGGTCCACCGAGCGCCTGCACGGGGCGGATTTGTCAAGGGCAGCCTTTATATCGCTGGATGCCAAGTTGACAAAATTCAGCAATGTTTTTACTTCACTGTCCGCGCTGGCCATGATTTCATAATTAGATTTGAGGATTCGGTTAATCCATACTATCGGTGCAAGTTACGGATTTCTTTGCTGTCTTCATAACCTAAAAAAATATAAAAATCTCGCATCATTCACAACGCAGAGATTGGGAGCGTCACGTTTTCACACCGATAACCCAAAACTACTTTGCCCTGTTAACATCCTGCATGCCACAATCGCTTGAGTATGAAATTTTCCCAACTTGCCGTTCTTAAACTTACCGTCCCTCTGAATGGAAGAATCCCGACACAACCTCTCTTCCAAAAATAGTTTTACCACTTGAACAAGCTGAATGAATATAAACAGCATGTAGTTGTGGTGCTTTCTTCAAGCCAATCAGCGACCTCTTTCGCGACACAATGCACCCCAATCAGGCACCGAGCTTCCCGGTATCGCATTCTTTTCCATTGCAAATTGTTGTCATGGGGACACCCCCCATGAAAAGCGGCTAATAGATGCAATATTTCTTTGCAGCCGTTCCTCTCTGTTCTGTCCCTCACTCTTCGGACCCCTGAACCTCTGTCACGTTTTTTCCTCTCCGACGTCTCAAAAACGTCGTATGCTGACGGTGTGCAAAGACTACTTAAATCTTTTATTCTCGAATATAACTTAAGTCTGTCTGGGGGCTGGCAGTGGGCATGCTTCACCGCCACGAGACAATGCCAGCTTTTAGGGCTCAGTTCGGGCTACTTTTAACTGTTCTGATCTGGAGTTCTTTTCCCCTTCTAAGAGTGATGTCAGAAAAAGTGGGATTTGGAGGGGGGGTGGAATCTAAAGAGATGTGCGCATATCCATGGAAAGGGGGCTTGAACGCTCAAGAATCTTGTCTTTATGTTTGCCCCCTCAATCGAGCCACACAAAGGCTGAATTACTCATTCAAACCTCGCGGGACAAAGGAAAAGGAGCTGGATAGCACTCCTGCATTTGTAGTCAAACATTTAGAGACTTAAATCGAGTCGTCATGAAGGAGAAAGAGTTGGACAAAGCCCATAGAATTGCCATCAGCAAACATTTTCTTGTGTCATATTAGTGAGGTCTCCATGGCTCCTCCTGGCCTGGGGACAATAGCACAAGTTTGCACACTCGAATACTGTCACCCTGCCAACGCTGACAAGGGCCAAAAACAGGACAATCCGCGGAGAAAGCATGGGCTCCGCGGGGAAGGTGGCAATAGAAAAGAGAGAAAGGACTTGTGAAATGCTAATTGAGCTCCATCCCCTTATTGAGAAAAAAAGGAGTACCAATCACCCCCTCCCCTAAAGCACCCCCTCCCGGCAAGATGGCACTAAATACACGCACACTGTCCCCCAAAGGTAACGCACAACGGATCGCCCCCGGCAGCCTCCGCTGCAAACCGGACCTCAGTCCACCTCCTCGACCCCATCATCTGGTTAAAAGGATTTTTACGAGGAACCACTAGTACCGTAATTGAGGGTCTTAGTGACATAAAGCGAGCACAAATATGTACTGCCTGGTCATGAATTCAGAATTAATTGATCCAATACCCTGAGCGCACATCTAACCCATAGGCCTACCTAACGCAAATTCCTTAATGCCAGATACAGACAAAAAACAGTATGTGAGATACATTTTATAACAATACGGGATGATATTATTATTATTTCTGTATTCACATCCGCTTCGTCACTGCAGATGACCAATACAGGAGATGTATCTTTTCCTGAGGAAAAGCGGTGTGTCCCATGCATATAGAAACGGAATAAGGCTTTAGAGGCTCCCAGTGAGATGGAGAGAGATGACGCTGTCCAATCCCTGTGCCCGATACCTATTTGTTTTACTATTTCATAGCTAATTCCATTAGAAAAAATATCACCCTTAATAGATGGATTAATATACATATTTGTTCAAAATGAACTAAATAGGTGAATATAAAAGACCGTCCAAGAAACAAAATTAATATGCGCTGAAATGCAAATGGTGTGGAGAAAGAGCAGCAGAATGAGAACTGTAGTGACAATGAGGACATTGGACTCATTTCTGTCCTCTGCACGCTGGCTCCCATAGCAACACCAGATAAATCTGACTGCAGGGCCCTGACACAGGAACACATGCGCTTGTCCAGATGAGCAGGAGAGCGACCTCCTCTGAACACTTTGCCCGACTTACTGTCCCCAAGCCCTCAGCAGCAGCTGCGCAGGCAGGCCCTTGTTTTGGGGCAGCAATCCTTCTTCGTCAGGCCCGGCCGGTAGCCATCCGAGAGGGTGCTGGAGCCCATTGTCGGTCCCAGTGCTCTATCCTGTCCACCTTGCTGTTCAGCTCAAAAGACCAATTAACAATAGTGACCCCCCCCCCCCCCCCCCCCCACCCCCCCCCACCCCCAACCCCCACCACCCACCCCCCCCGGGCCGGGGGGTGCGGGGCCCCACCGGGGCGGTGGAGGGGGGGGGGGGGG
>JABFDZ020000030.1:15101218-15114350 GCA_019775955.2 Pollimyrus isidori | reverse complement strand
CTGATATATTTGTTGTGTTGTTGTAACTCTTTATAACACTGATATTTTTTTCTGTTTCATTTAACACTTATATATATATATATATATATATATATATATATATATATATATATATATATGGATACAATTGATCTAGAACTGTGTAACACTGATATATGTGAAACTGTTACACTGATGTGTATAATGCTGATGTAACGCTGGTGTGTGTAACACTGGTGTATGTGTAGTGCTGATGTAACACTAATGTGTAAGGTTTTACATGTCCTGTTTATTTCATTTAAAAAGGCCTCACAGCTATTGCTGCCACTTGACCTTGATCTGTGCAGCAAATGCTTCTGAAGAAGTGATGTGGGTGTCTTTTATGTGTGTGGTGACGGTCGCCGGGGGAGTGGACTGTGTGCCCAGGCTGATTAGAGTCGGCGGCAGATTGCCATTTAGCAACGGGAGGGGGGGAGGGGTCGGGGGAGTAGGAGGCAGGATGTCCACCCCCTGACTACACTGATACTCCAGCCAGTGTACCCCTAACTGTACGTCCACTGATGCCTCTCCAAAGAGATGTCTGCTACAGGTTTATTATCCACCAATGACACAAAGTCCACTGGAACGTTTGAACAGATAGCATCTTCCACCCCCATCCACCAAGTCCTCCTCCATGTGGAAGTGTGGATAGTGGGGGGTGTCCTTCCTACTCCTCCTCTAGGTGAATCGTTTAACCCCCCACATCACCAAGCAAAGAACTAACACACCAAAATGATGTCCAAGTATAGTCTTGGTCTTTAGTGTCAAACACCCATCCATCAATCCATCCATTTTCTGTCCCCGATTGTCCTAGCACTCTTTAAATGGATATGTTAGCTCCATATTCCCCCACATGACTCCACGTTTGCGTTGCAAATGGGGACAAAGAGGAAAGGATGATGACAATCAGCTGTCATGCATTAGTCACGGACCAGTGCCAGAGTTATTACGCAACTTTTCCAGTGCTTTATTCTTGCTCTCAGAGAAATCCCGGGCGTCCTCGTAGATCCCCATATAGTGCGGTAACACACAGTATAATGCATATTCCAATTCTCTAATGCAAATCCACGTCTTTAGAGCATTCATTAATAATTAAATATCGCGTTGGGTCTAATGTGATTGTGTTCCCTCATATAATAAGCTAAAGTAGGGGTTTACCCCTCGGCACATATATAGATTTTTTTCTTAATATTCATTGAACCCTTCATCTAAATTGGGCCAGGACCTGTTACGGTTCCGCGATGCTGACGGGCAGTTTTTCCTTTTTTGTCAGGGCCAGCGGCAGGGATCACGCACCTTCTAACCGAGAGAGGGGAGGCCGTCGGGCTGAACGATAGAAGACTGCAGTGTGCTACTGGCGGGTGGCACTGGGCAGGCTGCCTGAATCTCTCCAATGCTCTCTTTCAATCTTTTGATCTCATCGCGTTTTTTTCCTTCTCTCGTAAAACACGGTTCACATCCTCCTCGATAGGACCCCAGTCTCCGTGTGTAGCCCCGCCAGCTGACGGACTGGCGATGCGACCTACGGAAACCGTCCTTAGAGAAGCTCGTCTCTGCAAGCGCTGTGCAAACTGACACTTCGGGCGCATCGACGTTTCGCGGCTCGTCAATTCCCATGAAACACACGGACCTTGTGCACTTTTCTCTTACGCTGATGTAATCCGGGTACCTCCAGTGAAATTCGCACTGAGCACCGAGCTGGAGGGACTGCCCCGATGTTTTTGGGACTGCGAACAGCACTGATGTTGGTAGCCGGGCGGACGGGTGTTTTCCTAATGCGCTTTTAACCAAGGAGGGGTACACCACTCCTCCAGCGGCGATCGCTGTACCCATCGGGGATAAACACGCAATTGTATCACGCTGCCAACCTAAACTGGGGGATCGGGAGTCAGCGCCTACAGTTTCTTTGTACAGATGCCGGGAGATAGATGTGTTTCTGACGTTGCACTTATTTAAGTCTTTAGTTAGTACAACTTTGGTGGTACAGACCTGCCCCCGATCGGAAAGGGACATCAGGTTTGAGTGCGCCTCACCATCGCTCCCGTCCAGCGGTGCAGCGGATAACTTCGCTCTCAGACGCTGTGCATCTGTTCGCCGGCGTGTTTTATGTCATTTTTTGCCGGGTGGATTAACTTTACAGAACCTAAATGAAATTGTCAGAAACTGCTGAAGCTCGGTGTACGGCAACCCAGGCTCTCTCATGCTAGCGATACCGTGGATCCAAAGACGAGAATGCGGTGCAGATCTTCCCTGGAATCGGCTGGTCGCGATCTCGTCGCCGCAGCGGGCAAAGCGGGTTAAGTGTTCCGAAGCGCCTCCTGCTCGTCTGCCTGCCCCAAAGACGGAGGAATGCTGTTCCGCGACCACCCAACGCTCATTTTAAGTTTTTGGCGTTTTCTCTTCGGTCATTGGTTTCTTACGTCTTTTTTGCTCTTGTTGCAGGTGGGTCCTTCGCTTCCTCTCTTCTTGCTTGTCCGAACTTTTATCTCGGGTCCCTCGCCAGATAACGGTGGGGCTTTCAGTGCGGGGACGATGTTACTGTTGCGGGAATTATTTAGCTTTGAATCTTAACAATAAATTAATGGTGCGAAAAAGTGGAGGCTAGGTGACGGTAGGGTATTTTATTTTGAAAATAGCATAAATGTATTGTAGTCACACGTGAGTCGCTTTGTGTACTGAGTACAAAGGTTAATATTTCTAATTACCGCTTGGAATGAAGTAGAGTTAACGGTCTGCAGTATTTGACAGTCTCAAACTTAATGCACAAACTGAGAGGAGTTAGGATTCTGAGTATTTCGGGTTTCAGGATAACTTATTTGGGGTGGAAGGTAACTGTTGGCTTTTAGGAGCCGTACAGTAAGTGTTAGTTTTGGTTCTGGCCACTAAAGACAGTTTTATTAGAATCTCGACAGAGGGCTGCTTCGAAAGCGCCTTCAGAGCGCATGTAGCTGTAAAATCACCGCGAATCACGATGTAATGTGTGTGTTAGTTCACATTTCTGCACGGCGCTCCGTTTGCTGTGGCTGTCTGCGTCGCATCTCCGGAAGCAACTGTGAAAACACCTAGATGTGGGACGCGTGTCACCTGAGATGTGTAAGCGGTTAGAAGTGCCTCTCAGACCCTGAAGGAATGTGTGTGTGTGTGTGTTTAGCTGAAGCAGCTTGGTTTAAGAAAACACTGTGTAGTGTCCCGCAGCCTGGTTTAACCATAGGGATTTCAAAACCAGGGTTCTCCTCGGCACGCTCGTGGCCCAGCTGCCCTCTTCCTGGGAGGCGCTGGACACCCACGCTGGTGGTGGGCGGCCCTTCAGAGGAGAGGCTCTCAGCCTGGGGCACTTCTGCTCCCACTACGTAGGAGGAAACTCCTCTTTCCTATGAAGCACTGTGGTCACAGCATGCCCACAGTGGGCGGCCGGGGTTCCTTCACATACCAGAGCCTGGATGGTTTCTCCTGCACATTTTTTTTTTCCCCTAACAGACCTTATCACACGTTTTAGGTCTCAGGCACATGTTTTTGTCACTCAGGTTTAAGACTGCAGTCCATGTTGTTCCTGTACTTCTGTTTAGGCTCCAGTGATTGGGCATTAATGTGACTGTAACCCCCCCCAGTGCACTCAAGGTGACCTCCAGAGGTCATGCTCGCGGACCGTGGCCGCGAAGGTGAGCGACACATGCCAACTGGCCTGCCACTGTAGGCCCTACCCTCCGCTGCCCCCCCCACCACCGCCGCCTCCACCTCCCAGGCTGCTCGTTTCCACAGGTAAGTGCCCCCACCCGAAAACAATGCATCAGCCAGACTAAACTCCTCACGACTTTCATGTTGGCATGCATCAATAATGTTGTCCGTGCGTGGTGATTGGATGAGGGCATGCAAGAGCGGTGAGCCCTCGGCCTTATGGGTAGTGTGGGCGAGGACGGTGGCAAGCTGGGATTTTCTCCTGGTGGACTGCACAAGAGGACTTCTGTGCGGCGCTGGGCTTCGGGGAGAGCCTCAGCGCTCCCCAGACGGCAGGCTGGGCGTGCAGTGTGTCGTCAGACTCAGAAGACCCCTGAGGGCCAGCTTATTAAAAAGGAGACGGCTTAATTAAATTACGGTTTCGAAACAAATAGGACGCTAATGAGCCAGGCTCTTGCCGGAGTGTGGGTTTTGAAGTTAAGCTGGCGGGGAAGAAGCTGTGTGAGATGGAACTGAATGGCTTTTGAGGGCAAATAAGAAAGATAATTCCAGGGAAGACCATAATAAAACTCAGTTAAAGGGATGAGATTTTTGCCCGTTTACAATCTGTTTTTCTGGTTTATTAAATTCTGTGTGTGGGGGAAGGTGGCTCAGCTGTGTCTGTAGTAATATCAAGGTCCCCTGATGATGAATATGGAGGAGCCATGAACCATGGCGGTCATGGCCCATGGGGCGGCAGTTGAATTTACACACGGGCTCGTCAGGGACTGTTGTTTTTAGTGCCTCTGTGGTTTACGAGCTGCCTTTCGGCGGGATGTGCATCCCTGGCTAGGCGCCATGGAAGTCCGCGGTCCCTGACGGCGTAGGACCTTAAGCCACACGTGTGGGTCCGTTTTGGTTCTGACTCGATGACACAAAGTTGGTCAGGTATCACTGCATAGTGTACGCTCATCCGAGTGCACATTACAAAGCGTGCATCTGCCCCATATAGCTATGTGAACGTACGTAATATCTCAATGAAAAAGGCATTTTCATGTCATGAGGAAGGTGACCCCATACCGTCCCCTAAGAATCTCTGCTTACCCGTTCCACCAGCTCCCTCAGATCACCTCAACGCACTGTTTTAGTTACATATGCTGCTTGTGTTGTTTGTTTTTTTTTGTATCTTCTCACTATGTTGTGCTCTTGAGGCGGGAATCACAGCAAGCAGACACACTTGCCGCTGGAGACCCCCAACACCATGTAACGAAAAACAGAGCCAAGTTACGCATGCCTGTGAGCGGCTGCCTCTTCTGGGCTGTGATCTCACCGCAAACCCGCCACCACCAGCCCATTCTGTGTACACTGAAGCATTTTTTGCCCCACATAAAACAAGTTGGTGCATATCATGCACAATTCATCTGTTTGATTGGTAGGCCAGTTTAACGTAAATACAGCTCTGGAAAAAATTAAGAGCACAGCAATTTTCAGTTTCACTCATTTCTCAATTTATGGCTGTGCATCTGTGTAAAATCCATATACTTTTTTTGCAAACCGTAGCCTGGCCCTTCCCTGCTTCTCATTGATGAAGGTCATCTTCCTTCTTTCCAGGAACCTGTTACGATCCTGCCCTAGCAGTGTACTTCACACCACTTTAGTGTTTCCCATTCTTTTTGAAGGTCACTTTGATGTCATCCTCCGAACTCCTGAGGCACCGTCAGATAAATTGACGGTCATCTCTGGCATTAGAAAGTCACTTCTGCCCAGTAACTGGCTGGTTTTTGGTCGTTCCCAGTGTCTCCTGCCTTACCTTGTTCTTGCGTCCTGCTATCTTATAAATTTTGAGCCCGGAAGCAGACTGCCTCACAGTGTAGCCTTCTGCCAGCAGAACCAGGATTAAACCAGGATTTAGAAATGCAGATTTAATAAAAAAATGCGGAGTGGTCTCTTAGTTTTTTCAGAGCTGTATATGAATGACAGGAAATATTCATAATTTGGGTTTTTTAACAACAGAACATCGGGCAAAACAGGATTTGCTCTGGGTTACAGGGCGTATCTGATCAAAGCACAGAGGATGGAAGCGGTAGATTCCAGAAGCCTCGCTCTGGGGCAGCGTTTATGCTGGCTCTTAAAAACGAGTTTGGAACATGCAAGGGGAATGCTACCATGAGTCCGTGTAGAAAGGCTGACACTCGTAAAAGGGAGCTATGAGCAAGCGACATCCTGATGTCGGCACTGACTCTCTTACGGTGTCAATGTGACCTGCCGGCTGTTTGTGCTCTGCCTGCCCCTAAGTCATACATCCGCTGTCAGCCTTTGGGATTAAGGCCCTGCTTCAGTTTGATGGTACCATGCTAAGTGTTTGCTACCTGTGTCCACGGCCGCGAGTGTCCGACTCCGTATCTTTGTATCGACTCCAGAAGCTGGGCTGGATTTCATCTGTGCCCCAATCAGCCAGAGGCAGACTCGGCCATGTGTGGGGGGTGAGAAAAGAACCGCCCTCCCCCCCCCCCTCCAAAAAAAAAAACACTCCAAAAATAGCAGAAAGCTCTGCTTTTGTCTGGCTCTAACTGGATGTCATTATTGGTGCACAGGAAGAGCCCAGATTGGCTGCAGGGTTCTGGGGATGAGCGGCACCGTGACAGGATCAGGAGAGGAGAAACTGCGGGCACGCGCATATGCGTGCTCTCTATCGCCCCCTGTAGCCCTGCAACATCAGAGGGTGCGATACACTGGTGTGTACCTCTCTGCCTGGGGTCCCATGGCACCCCGTTTGCCGGAATGGGGCCTCATCGAGCATTTCACTGTTTGACACAAGTGACTGGCTACCATCTCTGCTGCGTCACGTTCTGTACAGCCCAGACGCGGCACGCGCATGTGCATCCAGAATGCCTTTAATGTCTGAAAATTCACAAAATCGAAGGGTGAACGACTTCACGACTGTGCCGGATGCAGATAAGATACTATTTTTAGCCGATCATCTTTAGCTAAGATGCACTTATCCCCCTGCCCCTGTAATTACCGTAACAAAATTCTGATTAATTATTTTGTCTCCCTTTTTAAGTACTTCTCCATATTATTTTTTTTCGATACAGCCTAAAACATCCAAAAATATGAGCACATTTAATATTCAAAGGGCGTGTTAAAACTGTAGAATCATCCTCTTTGCTCTCGTGTGTTTATTATATTCTAGTGGTGCTGGAGCCCTGAATGGTGAGAGGTTTGTGAGGGAGCTTTGAGGGGATGAGGTGTTCTCCTTTACCTACCTGCCGCTGGCTTGATGCCTCCACTCTTCACCCAGCAGCTGAACACATGGGAGACTAATACTATGTGCCGATAATACTGCCTTCATGATGTTTGGAAGCTCTGGTCACAATGTCTCAGGCTTACACTGGAATAGACAGTGATTTTTAGCAGGAAATATACTGATTTTATTCTGAGAATCTTTGGCTTGTCTGTTTTCAGGTGAAGCAGTCTGATGGTGAAGGAAAGTCAAACAGATCTTTGCTGTGGAAACAGATGAAAATATAAAGTTACGATTGCTTTGAATGTCACAATAATTTCAAATATGATGGAATTACGAGTGGTGTGGCAGTGCTGTGGATAGTAGGTTTGTATCGCATCTCTGGTGACCAGGACCTGAGTTTTCTGTGTGTGGAGATTGCATGTTCTCCCCATGTCATCTTGGAGTTTCCTCTGGGTTCTATGGTGTCTCTCTCCCTACAAAGTCCAAAAAACAGGCTAAGGTGAATTGAAGTTGCCAAATTGCCTGTAGGTGTGTGTGTGTGAGTGGTTAGCGTGTGAGTGTGCTCTGCGATCCGTTAGCGCCCCATCCTTGGTTATTGTCTGCCTTATGGAGGCTGTAGCTTCCAGGATAGGCTCCAGGCCCCCCATAACCCTGAGTAGGACAAGCAGATACAGAACATGGATGAATGATGGACTTGGAGCGCAATTGTTATGAATTTGTATGTGCATTTCACAAGTTTTGTGATTCTTGTGTCCTACCAGCTGAGCTCTGGTTGCTGAGCTCTGGTTGACTTTCTCTGATCAACCGTCTCTGCTGGGTTTCCTCTGATTGGTCATCACTGGTAAGCTCTTTTTAGTCGGTCATCTTTGGTTGGTTGTCTATGGTCGTTTCTGGTTGGCTGTCTCTTGTTGCCTTTCTTTGACAGCTTCTTCCTCAAGGCAGCTGACCAGCAGCCCCACACACTAATCAATCCAGCAGTCTAATTTGGGTAACTCTTAGAATCAGCATTTATCTAGTGCTGTTTACAGATCGTGACTTATAACCAACCATCATCGAATCACTGGTGTTACGCCGGACCAGTGCAGAAGAAGGTCAGGATCGTTTGGATTTTGATTGGCTTCTAAGATACTGTGTTTGTTTCATGGAAACACCCATCAAAATGGGTTACAATGTCAAACACTGGTCACAGATGGCAATGACAATTTCAGTTATTTTAACAAACTATGTTTACCATGTTATTCAGACTATTACGGCACTGTGAGCATTTCTGCAGGACACACAAATTGCCCAGCATCTCCAAGGATGCTACGCACAGTTAATTTAAAAACATTTTTATTCCATTTCATTCTTAAAACTCCACAGTCCGTAATGATTGGGAAATGGCTGATTCAACTCATTTTTAAAATAAGACATCTCCTGGATTTACTGCAAAGCTCTGTATTATTTTCCATGCCCCCCTTAGCCATACTCCCCCAGGAATGATTGGTTGGAACAATCAATTCCAGGTTTGCCTGCAGTCTCTTGGTCGCTGTAGCTGCCTGATGCCAGCTCTGCAAAGACAAACGGCTCTTCATGACGAGGCCTTGATTTTATGTAATTGCTTTAGAGGTCAAGTAAGGTTCATTTTCCAATAGTTTGTCCAAACCCAAGCCCCCCCCCCCCCTGTGAGGGACACCCTCCCCACACCTGTAGAGCTTATGGACAGGTGAAGCTGTCAACCGATTGTACTAACACACAGGATCACGCGTTTATTACCCCTGGTGCCTCATGGCCATCGGCGGCTACAACGTGCCCCTTCCCCCAGGGCGGTGGGGGGGGGGGGACACGCGGCATATGCCGCGCATCACATCGACGATGTGCCAGCCACCACTGTGATAACTGGAGTCTACTTTAACTTTAATTAAAGGGGGATTAAAGAACAGCAGTGGGGCTTTTATGGACTAATCTGTGTGGATCTCTCCTGCTGCTGGGATTTGCCGACTCACCTGCGAGGGTGAGACTCTCCTCCTCAGTAGTGACGGGGCATGACCCCACCTGACTGACCCCCCAGTCTGAATGAAAAGCCTGAAACTTCAGCTGCTTCATGGTTTTGAGAAACACCTGTTTTCAAATGGGGGTGTTCCATACAGTGTATTAAAATGGCAGGTTTTAGCACCTGGTTGTAATTTAGTGGCACAGTGACAACTGGCCCCTTCTATGTGCCTAACCTTTTTGGGTGGGGGGTGAGGTACTATTATGGTTGTGTTTGCAGCAGCCAGTGGTAACAGATCCCAGCAGCTTGCTCCAAAGATGACGTGGTACCTTAAGCAGAACGGCACCGTCGGTAGAAAAGGGGGCTTTTATTCTTAATTAATCTTGACTCTGGAACTTGTTCTTCAGCCAGTTTGTGCGTTTAATTACTGATCATTGGTCAGTACAAAATTATTGACCAGTTTCCTGGCCTGTTTGCTTATCGCTTCCCCCTCTGCGTGTAACACTCCAAAGAGGAATAGATGGATTGACCTCCAGGGCAGGTTTAAAAATAGCCTTACGTAATAGGCTGATTTGCCCGCTAAGGTCCCTGTTACGGTACAATGGTGCTTGACGATCTTGCTTCGTGGAAATGAGATTATTCCCGCCGCTCTCTCACTCATGCTCTCTACAGCCAGACGCGTGTGTGCTGGGTCTGTGCTGCACATCTCTGCAAAGCTCCCTGCCGGGGAGACTGCTGTGGGGACAGCCACTCCGTCCGGATGGCATCCATGCGTGTCGCACCAGAATTGTGTGTTTGAGCCCCGTGTCCTATACCGCAGATCTAGAACGATGTCGGTGGCCGTGTGATTTTGGCTCGGTGACCCGTGACGCCGTCGGCCGTTGGCCGGAGCGCCTCCTTTCGCATGACTTGCATAAAACCCCCGCAGATTTTTTTGCGGCTGTCGCATCCCCTGCAGCTGTGAGTGGCGCCGAACATCTGGGAAGATCCGCTCTTCCTGTTTCAGACTGACAGCTCATGCAGAGCTCCCGTGGGCCATCATTATCTATGTTTCATTAATAACGGTGTTGTAGAGTGTAGTTTGAAATGCGGCCTTGTGCCCGACCAGCTTTTGTGATTGCAGTTAGTGTTGTAGTACTGTACTCCGGACCAGTCTTGGTCTCAAGATCGGTCTCGAGACCAATTTTTTGCAGTCTTGGTCTCGTCTCATAATCGACTTCATATTGACACGGTCTTGTCTCAGTCTCGGACATAGAGGACTCGAGGCTTTATTTCAAGACCAGTCAACACCACTCATAAAAACGCCTCAGTATTTCTCACAATGACTTAATATTCATCTGTTTCTTATCCCTGACAACATGCGTTAATTTTTGCACCTAAGAATCTCTGTCTCGTAACTTTAGATAGGTATAACGTATAGACATGAATCACATAGATTACAATTGAGAGAAATTATTCAATCCACTTGTCCAAGTTGCAACATTGTGTGCTAAATTATTCCAGAGTAATCCTCTGCACAATGAGACATATATACTAAACATTTTCCATGAAAAAACACCCCTAATGATCTATAAAACATCAATATTATTCACATTAGATGAAAAACAAAGCAAATATTCCCTTCCGGGGAATCCACGCACTCCCCTTCTAGGAAAAAATATTTATTTTATAATTTGCTTATTATAAGCTAAAAAAAAGATAAGCACTCAAAAGTAATGGTCTGATTTGGATGTAATTTGGTACATCTGCAGACCAGCAATGGGCATGTAAATGATTCTGTATGCAAGGAGTTGGCACGTATAGTCACCAGACACAGAGGATACCTTGTAGACCCAATAGACAGCATTTCCAGGACCTGATGGAGTTTGATATGGGTCACTTTGTGGGTTTGCATGAGGCCAGGGGGTCATATCGTGCAATTGCCCAGCATGTGGGTCATGCAGATGTCACAGTCACCCGATGTTGGAAGTAACGGGCACATGAGGGCACCCACTCATGTTGTGAAGGTTCTTGATGACTGGCATCAGCCAGACTATGGGTTCACTGTCTCTTGCATAGGCTACTGTTAACACCAGCACAGAGACGGCTGCGTTTGGAGTGGTGCTATAAGCGGGAGGCCTGGACTGATGTACAATGTCCAGAGATAGATGACCATCATGTGCGTGTATGGCGGCACCGAGGGGAGAGGACCAATGCTGTCAATGTTGTGGAGAGACATCATGTTGTGGGAAACATAGGGTACGACATCATGGTGTGGGGAGCCATAGGGTATGACAAGACAACACCCTTCCACACACGGCACATGTGTACGACTCCCTTCCGCACCGTATCACTGCATATATCCAGGCCCGGTGGGGGGGGAGGCCACCACACCCTACTGACATGAGACCAGCAGTGTGCCCATACTGCCCACTCTACTGTCCATTTGATCTGATATTATAATCACTGCGATACAGTCACATGACCTGTAACCACGTGCAGTTTAATTTCATTTCCAGCACTCCATCTGGGTGCTCAACTTTTTTTGTCACTGAGTATATTTATTAGGAAGGCAATTACTTGATATTTTTGCAATATTTATTCACAAAAGTTTGTGTATGTACCAGTATATTTAATGTCGAGCTCCGTCAAAACAGTTGAAATTGAAGGCACCCATTGTACAACTAGAACACCTTCTACGCGTAAAAACACACGGAGGTGCCACAGCGCTAATTTGTTGTTTGAGGCAAAAATGCAGACTAAAAGTTTCCTTCTCAAATTTCACTTTACCAATCATAGCGTATTTAAGCAGAAAAACAACGACAATAAACATTAGACTCTAAAACCATCTTTTATCTCTCTGTTTATCCAGTGGATCACAAAGTGAACAATGCTTTTCTATTTCAAGTTCTTTCAGATGTTATTAAGTAATAAATAAAACAATAAAAATATAAAACCATGCATTGCTGTCTCTCAGATAACTTCGACAAGTTACGAAATAGATATAAAAGATATTGATTTCCGACTGGCACCAACCATGTATTCCTTCAAAACATTGTAGTATTTTCCTCATAGAAATAATGATGTCAAGACTGTGTCAGCATTCACACATCAAATTATGACATATCTGAATAGCCCAGAATGTCCTGAAAGCAACACCACTAAGCATATGTGACTAACACGTGTACATACAATGTAATATGTCAAAAATCAAAGGGGTAGGACAACACTAAAAGTGGATAGCATTCAAAGGGTTAAAACAGTACTGTGATTGGGTGTAAAACATCCTGCTTCAAAGTTCAAATGCAACCAATAAGGTGTGTCTTATTTGAAAAAAAAAACTGAAGCATTTAAACTGAAATTTTAAGAGAAAAACGTCCATGGTTCAAATAATATTGTGATACAAATTTTAGGCCATACTGCCTAGCCCTAAATTGGTGCCTATGCTCCACATTTTATAGTATGTTGTGTTATGTAGACTGAAACGTCAATCTGTTTCTGATCTTGACTTTTTTCTCACCCTGCCATAGTCGTGGTTTTGCTTTGGTCTCACTCTGCCTTGGACTTGGTTGTGTCTTGGTCTCAATACACTCTGGTCTTGGTTTAGGTGGAATACACAAATCTGAAATGATATAAAGTCAGAAAGAAGTGTGCTCCTGACTGATGTGCCCTGCTGGACATCTCCCTCGGCCAGAAGCAACATGGTTTAAAATGTGTGTCAATCTATGTATCTTTTACATAACCGTGACTTTCAACTTCACTGGAAGACATGTCAGGGAGCCTGCTGTTTATGTAAGTTTGCGAGGTATCCTTTTGACTGAAAGGTTTCAGCCACAAGCTTCCCAAATTGTTCCGCATAAGAAGTCAGTTTTGAGTCCATGCGACCCACTCTTTTGTAGGAGTACTCTGCAGATGTCTCCTGTTTGACAACTGTAGGCAATTTGATCCTTCTCTATTATATTCAGTCCAGAGAGTTACTTGAATTGTCAGATTTTTAAACTGATATTAAGTCAGCAGCAATAGTAATTCCCCTGAGCATTTTACATGTTTTTTTCCTTTGAAATGTGCAGCTTTGTGGGTTTGGACATTGTGTGAGTTGAGAGAAAAGGAAAAGACGATGAATATTCAGTCAAATCCTTCCTGGAGACCGAGGGGGGGGGGGGGGACTATAGTTAGGGTATACAGGAGTTATTTATGGAAACCATTTTCCGCGGGGTAAAAATAGTAAGTATAAACGGGGTAGGATTATAAAATCCATCAAA
>JABFDZ020000030.1:15070244-15101208 GCA_019775955.2 Pollimyrus isidori | reverse complement strand
ACCCACAATCCTTTCCTCCCCCCCCCCCCCCCCCCCCCCCCCCCCGGGGCGCCCCCCCCCCCTATCAGTAGGGTTATCATGACTTATTTCTGGCTACCAGATTGCTCAGGGTAAAAAGATGAAGTATACCTCTGTAAAGAATATAAAATCCATCCATCCATCCATCCATCCATCCCTCTTCTAGTACAAGGTTGCAGTGAGTTTTAGCACAGGGCGGTATGGGACTCTCTGCCAGACATCCCGTTCAACATATACGTTGGAAATGCTTGGTTTGTGTTATTCACTGTATACCAATTATAAACACAAATCCTGACATTTCTGTCCATTGAAGTGATGGAGGTGGGGCTTAACCAGACCTCTCCCTCATGTTTTTTTATCAGCTGAGCGGCTCCCTGGCTGGCTGGCTGGCTGACATTTCTTAATGCCAGCAGCTAGTGCCCTTTGCTCGGAGTAACATCATAACTGACAACTGTAAATGTTTCTTAAAAATGCTTGTTTCCTGTCCTTCCTACAAGAGTAAAGGTCCCTCTATCCCCCTGGTATTCTGTCAAATAAGATAAGAATTTATTGTCAGATTTCTTCGAAATTCACGGAGTGCGGGTGCGGGGCGATTTATGTTTCTGTCTCTCAGATTCCAGCATCCCGGTCATCCTTGGGAAGCAGCGATGATAACAAACAGCACATGCAGCACTTTGATAACGATTGAGGGTCGTATTGGAAGGAACCACGTCCCCCGCTTATCTGAGCGCATAAGCTAAATCGGCGGGTGTTGTGGTGGACAGAGACAGACCCTTTGTTCCCATCTCTTTATCTGAGGATCATAACTGCCAGTCAGTCAAACATTGATAAGGCTTTAAGTGCACTTGGTTTAATGCTGTTCATTGTTGAAGACGAGATGAAGTACTCTGAAAACACTGTGTCCTACCGGCACCATGTACTCCACTTATGAGGGGATCTGGAAATTGGAATTCCTGCCGGTAGGGCGCAGGTTCAAATCACCTGTGGTGTGATATGTCAGTAAATATCCGGCAAAGATCCACCTCTGGCTCTTTGGGCAGCAGTAGTGCCAAATTCTTCATGGCAATTTTATGCAGCATGTTTGGGGAACAATAGTATATAGATGACCTAACGAAAATGATTAAATTATTAATCATCCAATCACAATACACAGTAGTTTGGAGAATAATGGTACATGTATGAATTTTATTATGATGGTTGGGGCAGATTCTTGGGGAATCTGCTTTCTCGAGTCCTAAACACTCATTTGTGATCCAATGGTGGTGGGCTGGGAGCGGGAGGTGTCGGGGGTACGTTCAGTGGGGGGGGGGGATGGTGAACCCATCCTCTTTCCTTAGATCCACTTATGTCATATATGGTTTTTATCCACTGTGGACAATTGGTCTATTAACAGAAATGGACTCTTGGTGTTAAGTTGTTTGTATTTAGAGATAGACCAGCGATGACATCCAGCCAACAGTACGGGGTTCTTGAGCATTAAGCCCTTAAGTGATCATGCCAGGGGTGCTTCTGTAATCATGCAAATGAAGCTCTTTGGGGGTTCTGAATCCCGAATGGAATCGCTGTGAGTGCATCAACAGACAGCCCAGCCATGGATAGGAGGCTTTGTGCTCGGAGTGCCGTCACTCTTGTCGTCAGAGCCCTCCGTGGGAAGGCCAGCCCATATGGCGTTTTTTGGAGACAGGTTGAGCATCCGATGGAGTTTGCGGTGATGGGAATGCTCAATGGAACGCATGTGCATGGTCTGATGTAGTGATCAGTGCAGGTCCAATATCACAAACTTTTGGTCTGACTGCACAAAGAGTTTCCCCTCTAAACTAACGAGCAACGTTGTGCATTTTTAATGAATGGTTTACAACTTAAAATTGTCAGGAGCTTTGTGTTGTGAAGCGGAAGCTCACACACTCAGTTACCTTCTCCCCCTTGCCTGCCTCCATCCTCACTCTGTTCCCAGTGGCTGAATCCACTGTGCCTGAGATGAAGCCCTGGTGGAAGGAGATAGCTGTACTGGGATCACTGGGATGTGCTTCTGGGGTCTTCCTTCTTCTGACTGCCATCATCTGCTATAAGGCCATAAAGAGGTAAGCTTCTCCAGACCCATCCTAAAGCTTCTGACCTATACATTGGTGTTCCTCACCATGTCCTGTATCACCAAGCAATGATGTTCTCCACATTTCCTATTAGCCTATACAGTGTTCTACATCATGTTCTCCACATTTCCTATTATCCTATACTGAGCTTTTTAGAAGATTAATATCAAATCCTGGTTTCAAAGACTTCGGAATGTTCCTCCTTGCATTATAGTATGATTTTAGAACATTAGGACTTCCTGTCTTGCTGGTCCCTGCTGGTTAAGTTTTTTTTCTAGCTTTTTATGTCCTTATTGTACATATCTCAAAAAGACAGGGAGAGAAAGGGGTCTTTATCATATGTCAGCAATCAGACCTTTTCATTCTGTACTGGTCTGTCAAATTTACCCATAAGCCCTTGGGTTACTGCAAAACTTCCCCTACTCTGACACCCCTCCTTTGCCCCTGGGGGGGCATGTAATGTTGACGACATTCAGACTGAGGTCAGGCTTCATGGGGGTGTTTGACTGTGTTTGCTAATGAAATTTTGTGCGGTTGTTTCCAGGCTTCTAATAACTCATGAAGTAAAAACTTCGCCTGGCTGTGCTGTGGGCCCAGACACAGCTATAGGATCAGCCAGCACAGCCCCAAGATTCAGCCTGGGAGTCCTCAGCACAGCGTCCTCCGGAAGCTGTTAATCCGTTAGGCAGGGGACCGGCACCATCCGGCTATTTCCCTTGGGGAAGGAGGAGGTCACCGGCGAGCTTGCGTGCCGCGTACGTTCCTGTCTGTGCTGTCTCTGAGACGTGGGGCTCTGCGGTTAGGTAACGCTGCCAAGCAGGAGTGAAGACGGGTGGAGAGGAGGGGGGGCAGGCAGGGGGATGGGCAGGGGAGGCTAGATGGTGCCTGCTAGGCTGCCAGGTTTGTACTCTGGCCTGGTCTGGTTACCCATAAGGCTGGGGACCCTTATAGTGGTGCTCTCTCCTCCATGTGTGCAGCCAGCGCATCACATTTGTCCAGTAATTAATCTCACACCTCCTTCTGCCATCCCCCCCCCCACTCTGAGGCAGAACTGCATGCTGGCTGTATATTTTTTTTCCCAGAAAGCCTGCGTGGTTTGCGAAGCAGCAGCAGCGGATGCTGCCTTGAGTCTTACCGCTGTGTAGGTCCACTGCACTCAGCCGTCCCCCACACACCACCCACAGCTGCGTAGAGCTCTCTCTCTCTCACCCTCTCTCTCACTCGCTCTCTCTCTCTACATTTGAAAGCGCATCACTGGCCTTCATGAGAAGCGTCTGCAGTCTTTCTACACGCACATCACTCACCTCTGACATAGAATTAAAATTAATAAGAATGTGCGGCATTCTGTCCGAAACTCCCGGAAGTTCGACGAAGCCGACGGGTTCGGATAAGCTCGTCCGGTTTCGGCAAACGGGAGAATTCGATCGGTTCAAACAGCCCGGTCAAGGCCGTGGGTGAAGGATGGATAGGCGATCTTATGTAAACGGAGTGAAAAGGTTGGACTCGTGCTCAGCGAGGATGATGCGTAACGTTATTCAGAGTGGCAGCTTGGGAGGTCACTGCTACCAGCAATGAATCACCGCAGCCGTTTGCTCCTCAGGCGCTGACCCGCCGTCGTGTACCGTGCTGCCGCTTCGGCGCCCAGGGCGCCTCTGATGACTCCGCCTCCCTTTTTAAGTCTCCCATGTCCACGTTTTATTACGTTTTAAAAATAACTTGTTACGCTACAGGTGAAAGTGCACCCCTCGTGTTGTGTTTAGTCACTCGCTGGTCATGCTTCACTGTAAATGAATTCCTCTCTGCTCACGTTTTCCTTGGGCAGGCTCCAGTCATCTCGCTGAAGGGGTCCCCAGTATTTGTAGGGTATAGATATGATAGGAGGTGCTTGTATTTACCACAGTTAAAATGCCGCAGATCGCTAACCGTGACTATTTTTAACACCAGGACCTCAGGTCATTGCGGTTGGAATCATCCCCTTTTACTGAAAATGTGATCCCTGTATTTTAGGAATCCATAATCCATTTGCACTTATTACTCTCTGGGCTGACCATGTTCTTGTGAACTGAGAGAAGGCCACTGACCTGTTTTCCAGAAGGTTCTAGGTTCAAATTCGAGGCTGACATTGGTGGGTGCATTGTTTTCCAAAATTACTTTTTTTTGTAATATTTGTGTTTGCAGAGCCAAATCACTGTCTATCACCTGCACAGCTGATTGCTTATGCATGTAATATACCACTTTCTTTCCATCCATCCATCCAGCCATCCATCTATCTTTCATACCACTTATCTGGTAGAGTTGTAATTACATTAAAGCAGAGTGCTGGGGACCAGATTCCAGTTCACTGTGGGGCTGCATGTAACTCACACATTATCATGCACTCTTCTAAGTTCATTAACTGTGGACAAATAAACATGTTAATGCTGCAAAGTGAAGTCAGGAAGCGTTTTTATGTCAAAGTACTCGTAAATATGTACATTTTGAAATAAACAAGGTTATGGACCAGGAGCTGATTATGCTGTTACTTTGCCAATAATGAGACAGTTTATGGATTTACTTGATAAGTGTCCCATTGAAACAACTACTGTGTAAACACTCGCATGCTTGGGAGTAGAAATAAATATTTTATAGCAAATAAATAATTTAGACTGATCATTATGTTTGCTGCATACGAAACCTTTAATCAGTTTACCCAAGATGTTGTCGATTCCTGGGCTGTTAAGCCTAGAGCAGTGTTTCCCATTCCAGTCCTCGGGGACCCACAATCAGTCCATGTTTTTGCACCCTCTAAGCTCCCTGCCAGACAGTCCACGTTTTTGCTCCTTCCCCGGTAGGGAGGTGAGAGGGAGCAAAAACATTAAATGTCTGTAGGTCCCTGAGGACCGAATTGGGAAACACTGGCCAAGACATTTAAAGGCATTGAGATTTTTCTGGCCATAATTAAAAGTAGTGATGTGTGTTAGAGGCAGCACTAAAAGGGAGTTCGAGCGGACAGAGGTGCTTGGTCTGCTAATTACAGGCTGGAGAGGTCATGCATCATCCGCACGCCTGGACTGGGGGTTCTGTCTCTGCATCTCACCTCCGTGGTTCGAGAGGAGTGTTGTGTAGTCAGTGTGTATGTAATATGCAGTTCCTCACACCAGCAGATAAATCTCTCAAGACACTGCACAGTAACTGCACTCTCTACTTTTACTACTAAGCTTTGCAATCTCTGTTCTATTCATTTCTAAACATTGATATTATGAATAATTTTAATAAGTGTAATATTTAATAAGTATAAAAGTATAGAGCAGGTGGGTCTAAGCAACTAGAGGAGGTGGCATCAACCAATCAGATGTCTCAGTCCCACCTCCTCTATTTGCTTGGACCGACCTCCTCCACAATCTGGTTATCTCTCTGAACCAATAATTTTTTCTTCTGCCCTCAGAACATTTTTGTAAAACTCCCACGAGCCATTTGCTGGGGAATGGGTTCCTCTCTAAGTAATTCTGTATATAGTCTATATATCTGTTTTATTTTTTGAGTTTATTGAGTTTCTGTATTTGTGTCCTCACTGTGTTTATACTGTCACGCTGTCATCCTCACTCTGACATCTGACTAGTGAAGTCGGTGACCCAGACCAGAGCTTCCCATCGCCCAGAGAGCAGAGCAGGCCTCCGTGTCTCACTGCATCACTGGCTCTGATGTAAACAGGAGAGGGAGGCCATCCACGCAGCCTGAATCATTCCCCAGCCTTTCACTTCTCACAGTGGATGTGTTTGCAGATTTATTTTGCTGGGCTGCCTGGAAAAGCCAGCCCCTGTTGTGAAAAGGGATCCCTTGGTTACGGGTGAGAGCTTCATGTCTGTCATCATTCAGCTCCTGGTGCCACCACCTCCTGAATGGTTCTTGACTTGGGCCTCTGTTGATTAGGTGTCACTCCAGGAAACTGGGAGTCTGAAGTATTGTCCTGACTGCCCCCACCCCTCCTCCACGGCCGTTTCCTTAACACTGATATTTATTCTGTCCTGAGCACAACTTCTTCCCGTTTAGTGACTTTGTTGGAGACCCAGCGGATAAAGGTGCTTGTGTCAGCTGTCCTTTGCATCTTCGCACGTAGATAAATGAGGGATAAACACCAGAAAAGCGGTCAAAATCCATCTCTGGGTGTATAGAGGACTGAATGGGGATTAAAGAGAGTCAGAAGGGGGCGAGCGGCGGTCCAGCACAGCATCGACAACAGTAAACGAGAGGGTCGGTCGGATGGAAAAGGCTGACGTTAAATATAGAAGCCAAGCGCCTTGGTGTCGGGGTGTCCCAGAGAACGCCAGGAGGGCCAGAGCTCAGAGTCAGCAGGAGAGCTGCCCAGAGGAGACTTTCTGTGGCACCAGCTGTCCTGGACATTGTGCTTGTGGTAATTCTCATTTAATTTCCCGTCATCAACTCTGGCCCCCTAGGTGTGAGAAGGGGGGAGACGGACAGGCCGCAAAGGTCGATTCGAAGGTCGACACTCTCCCTTGTGATGTCACATAAACGGCAGAAAGCTTGTTTCCCGAAGAAGAATGATGGAGGAGTTGGTCTTTACCAAGGTGGAACATTCTGACTGTGGAGTCTCCCCTTGCAGGCATGTGGAGGCACAGCAGACCGTGGTTAGGTTTATGTAATGCATGCTTCATCTTTGATCGCAACGCAAGCAGAAAGCAGTTTTGTTGTCGACATTCAGTCTATCAGCCTGATATCAAGCATGAAATATTAACCTGACCCACTAAGTGTAGAGTCACGGCTGGCCTTGTGTGTGTGGAACACCACATCTATTATTGAGAAGGTTCACTTAAACGTGGGAGCAAGAGCTAAAAAGTTATGCCCAGTGCACTACAGCCGCTGTTATTCAATGAGGAAATTCCCTGTGGTCGAGCGTGTGACACGCCCACAGAGATTGTCATTGGTTTCTCAAAGCTGTGCTCCTCTCTTTATTGGTTTCCATGAGGGGTTGAGTGTTTCATGTGATATTTCACGTTTGTCAGAATCTTTTCATGGCCAGAGAAATGATTGTACGGCTTTAAATCAGGAAGTCAGAATGCATTTGAGTTGGTGTCACCCGTATTTGCTGACTACACAACATCTGCCAGTGATGGGCTTTTTGATAAATAGAGGGAGTGGCAGCTCCTCCCTGGAACTGCTCGCCCCTCTCTGCATTGTTCCATTTTGAGGACCATCCTCCATAGAGTACTGTCAAAAACATTTGCTTCCCTTTTCACACACTAAATGGTTTCAGAAATTCGTGCGAAGTGTAATATAAGACAAGGATATTGTGAGGATACACAATGAAAGGTTTTTAAATGTTTTTTTTTTTTAATTTATTGATGGAAAAAGGTTATCCAACACCTATGACACCCATATGAAGAAACTGAACTGGTTGTGCTACCATTAACATCAACTACTGCAGCAGAGCTTCCCACAATTGAAAATCATTGTTACACATTGTGTCCCTCTCCTCATTGAGGGATTGAGGGATTGCTTTAATTCAACCATGTTGGAGGGTTTTCAACCATGAGCTGCCCGTCTAACGTCCAGCTCCTGCATCTCACTGGGTTCATGTTAGGATTAACTATAAAACCTTGATTTTGGTTCTTTTTAGTTATTCAGAGGTAGGCTGAACATGGCGAAGATAAATCTATGAGAGCCATGTGTCATCAAACCTAAAACAACTCCAAATAAGCCAGAAAGTAAGGACAATAATCATGAAGTTCAATGTGCTGTGTGATAGCGCTTTTCTTCCCATATTTTCTTTAACCTAAAAAGTCACACAGTGATGATGTTTGGATCCGGAATGTTCGTTGTTCATTGTGAGTGCCGACCAGCAGGGGATTGGGGAACGGGGGGGCTATCATGCTCAGGCACGGTACGAGGCGGCCGGGTCAAGTGTGACGACGCCCATAAATGTTTGGCTTGTTTTGTAACATTCTGGATGAATCGCCAATACACTTGAAAGATTCATCACTGTTTCCATGATCCGATTTTCATTCGAAGTCTCTGTGGTTTGCTGGAGTCCCAGAGCCTTAGAAATGGCTTTGTAATCCCATAGTCTATTCAGTGCCGAAAAGGTTCTATTTACATGATGTTCACATCCAACCTGGGTCAGTCTAGTCCAGTGGTTCTTAACCTTGTTGGAGGTACCGAACCCCACCAGTCTCATATGCGCATTCACCGGACTCCTCTTGAGTGAAAAATAAAATATGACTTTTTTCAAGTTCAAGACATAGATATGATTTTTACTGGTGCACAAAATGAGCCATGCATGAACATCATCTTGTTCAAAGAACAAAACCAACACAATGCATTAACTTACAACAAATTACATACACTCCCATTACGTTCTGTGATACATGTGAATCCATGTTCTAAATATTCATCCGACCACTTTCTTCTTTTGCCCGACATAGATAGTATGGATTAAAATATTAACAAAAAAAATCACACGAAGTACTACCACGACAGTCACACGTTGACTACTGAGTTCCCCGCAGCACTGATTGGCCAAGCAATGTAGCATGATCACCTGCAGCCAGTGATGGCCAAGCGGGGCGTGTCACCACGAATTTACACGATAATTCGGGTGTGTCCGGACCTCCGCGGCGGAGGCTCTGCTGAACCCCTGAGACCGACTCACAGGACTCCTAGGGTTCGATCGAACCCAGGTTAAGAACCACTGGTCTAGTCTAATTGAACCAAATTATCAGTTTAATTTGGAGACTTTGTTGCTTGAGTAACAATTACTGTAACAATTACTTTCTCACACAAGGTCATTTGGTGTTACATAACTTTTTTTCCTTCGATGAACAAAATGATCGTTTTGAAACTGACTGTTGTATTTACTCATGGTCATTCTCTTAAAAATGTTAGTAGGAAGATCTGAAACAACGTAACATATATGCAAAGAAATCAGGATACGTTTTCATGGCACTTGCTTCTGGTTAGCCCTGCGTGGAACGAGCACGGGATCTGCTTAGGAAAGCGTATTATCTATAGCTGACATTCTATGCCAAGTCCATGCCACAGCATCGGCACATCGGCCAAGCCCGCCGGAAGGCACAGCAGCCGGACTGGCCTCATTGCACAGCTGGGAGGCTGCCATGGGGCTGTGCTGGAGATCAAGTGCCCCAGCCGGCCAGTTTGGCTTCATATAAGACAACACTTACAAAGTCTGTGACAAGGCAACGCGCAGCACTGTTTTGGCTTCGGCAATAAACAAAACATCTTGTTGTCTTGTAATTAAAGAGGAGTCCAAAGGGCAGTCTTCCCAACTGCTAAACCAATTGGACTAGCATGCTAAAATGTTGAACACTGTGATAGTTCGCAGTTGGTTAAGATACTGCCTCAAGCATACTGTAGATAGTTTAATGTGATTCAGAGAATCTCCCTTACTTATTTTACCTGTCCTGTAGTGAAACCTCTTTGCAGAGTGATGGATGTAATGGCCATAGTTTAATCTCCCTCTATCCGGTGTGGGGCACGCACTACCTTTCAATCAGCTTTCGAAAGCACTACCTCTAGAAGATAGACATTGGAAGGTGGATCACTGTGTCTGGGGGGGGATCGTTGATTATTTTTTATGCCACTTCATTGATTTTAGCCGACGGAAAGCAGAGCGTGCTGTAATGCTGACGGCAGCAGCTGACGGCGGTCCTGATTGCCTGTCTGCGCCATTCATCAGCCAGACAGCTTGCGTGAAAATCAGTATGAACCCCTGTGAGGTTCCCAGCCACAGTGCTGCTTTCCTCTACGGTCGACTCTATCCCCGGCTGGGCGTGTGCGGCGTTCCCCGTGTCCCGCAGACAGAATCGCCAAACGGCAGCCCGCCGGCACCTCTCATGCGCTCTCTGGCGTTTTTATTGCTGTCCCATCGGGGCAGGATTTAGCCGGATCGCTTTCGCCGTAATGGGACCCGGCGCATGGGAGATGCAGCCAGAGCCCTTGAGCTTGAAATGAAAAATTTCACAGCCCCTGCTAAGAGACAGGAGGCCAGAGAAGGCGGAAGGTGAAAGCTGAGCCTCTGCGGCTCGCTCTAGCTTTAGTTCAGCTCCGGTGTTTAAGTGTACATCTTCTGACTTTTGCTTCATACAATCTGTACGTTTCCATTACAGCTGTACTTAACTGCCTGGAAAACATTCAAAGGATAAATTCTAGGATGAATATCGGTTAAGTGGGACAAAAGGTGAACTGGGATACTTATATGGTGGATACTCTCATTAAGGATAACCCAGTCATATTCACAAAGGGCCGGTGTGTGTGCAGGTTTTTGGGGGAACCTTTAGGTCAGCTGTTCAAACCCAGGTGTGAGGACTCTTCAGCCAATCAGTCCTCTAATTAGTAATCTAATTAGGGAGTTGTAGCGAATGAAACGCATACACAGCAGCCATTTCTGGGTGCCCCCAGACCCCCCCCCCCTTTACACTTGGCTTTGTGCCTGGGCTTGTTCTGACCAGTGGGCTCAGGTGCTGTTGTCTGTCACAAGGGGGGGTGGGCTCCAGGATGTAGACCAAACTTAGCCAGGAAATGAAGCCTATCTCTGGACTGACCTTTCGGTTAATTCAATCTGAGCCAGTGGAAGAAGAACCAAACAAAAGAGAAGAGTAGAAGCAGGCGAGTTTTTATTCAGCCCCACCTGCCTGGTGCAGGATGTCTACTAATAAGCAGGAATGGAAAGAAACGCCATTGAAAGGCATCGTAGAAGTAGAGATGGCGTCAAACATGCGGCTGTCCCTGCCGGCAAGCCGCGCTCCCAGGGAGACTCAGCGCAGCCCCGTACCTGCTGCCTCAAGCCGTTCTTTATTCCCTGTGTCCCACGGAGGATTGGGAGAGAAGAAAAATCTGGAAGGAGGTGTTGTTAAGTGCCTAGATCACATGTGCTTTTACCTATGGGGTGTTCAGCTGAAGGCTGATGTTGCCCTAAGGAGAATGCTCCCTCCTGTAGTCCAGCAGATGGCAGCACTCGTATTTGCCTCTATGACACCTCCTGCTATTACATCCTCAGTGGCAGCATGCCAAGGGGGTGAAGTCGTGCAAGTCCCACTTAGCAGCTCCTTTTTACCCATTTTTGGTCTGGCCGGTCAGGAACACCCCCAGGGACTCTCCATGAGGACTATTGCGGACTTAACTGCCGCATTGTTCGGGCTTCACCGACTCCGTATGACTGCGTTTTGTCATGTTTTTTTGTGTTGATACCGCAGCACCCTGTCGTAGATCCTGAATGCTGGGGATTGTGACGGTCCCTGGATCTGAATCCTTTATATTTACCAGCTGTTCGGTCCTCAGCTTGACTTTGCATCCGGAAGCGACAGTCGCAGAAAGTCACACGCTCGTCTGTTCCAAGAATCTGGCCCCGACTGTCCTGCCCAGTGGAGCCATCCCGCGCCCCCATTCCCTGTCTGTCACCCCCCACCCCCCTCGCCTCCTCTGCGCCTCTAGATCCGGCAGTACTTTCACATCTCCTAAGTCAACCACAAGAGTGGGAATACTGCAAATCCGATCCTCCTTCGGGCGTGTACCACTGCAGCAGGGGTGGTGGTTGGGGGGGTGGTGGTGGTTATATAACTGGTTAAGGTCACTGTGAAGCTGCTTCCATAGTTTGGGTGATGGGTGATGATGGAGGTGATGATGATGGTGGCATTCGTCATGCTGGTGATGAGGAAGATGGCGTGGTGGTGATGAGGAAGACGGCGTGGTGGTGATGAGGAAGACGGCATGGTGGTGATGAGGAAGACGGCATGGTGGTGATGAGGAAGACGGCGTGGTGGTGATGTTTAACGGTGTGAGAGAGCAAGCAGATCAGATGCTACTGCACACTGATACTTTCTTTAGCTTAATTATGGAAACACCAGTCAATGTTTGGAAAGGTGTGGCTTTTTGGATCCTTTTGCGAGTCCCTTGTTAGGGCTTGGGTGCGATAGGGCTGCTTGCCTAGAATACGAATCGTGGGAACATGGGAAATCTGGGAATGAGTTCTGCGCACGAGTGACGGGCCACCCAGTGCACACCCGCCACTTCGCTCACGGCGCCAAATGGTTTGTGTTGCAGGAAACCGCAGAGGAAGGAGGAAAACGGGGCGAGTCGAGGTGAGTACGCCATGAGCTCCCGCTGCAAGAAGGTGCTAGACACCAACAACGCCGCTGTGTAGGGGCGGAGGAGGAAGGATCAGCACGGCGACCTCCTCGGCGACCGCCACGCTCCCCCGGACCCCATAAAACAGCGACCCCCCCGCACACACACACACACCCCCCCTCAGATCCTCCAATGGACCCAGCCGTCGGCAGGACGGGAAGGGAGGTGAACCACCGAAGAGATCGTGTCCGCCAGCCGCTTCTTGCAGAGATGGGATGCCGGGGAGCACGGAGCCTCCTTAATATGCATGGCCGGATGTGGCTGTTCTGAGCTGGGTGTCAGGTCTGCGGAGACGAGGCTGACAGCTGGCAGCCGCCTGAAAGGTTCCTCTCAAACACCTCCCATCACAGGAACGCAGAATAACAATAGCAAATAGGAAAATGCATGCATTTTTTTTTTTTGCAGAATGCAGCATCTTTTTAAGATTCGTCTCCTTTCTTTCCTTCTGTCTCTGCACTTTTTTCCGGACCTGATTTCCCTCTGGTGGTTTTCTGGGGCTTTCGTCAGGTACTTCTTACCACCGCCGGTGACCTGACCTGGGAGAGGGGAGGGGTTCTAGTTCCAGGAGAGACCAGGAGAGCTTCAGAGGCTTTACCCGCTGCTTCATACAGCTTCAGCATCGCCACAGGGGCCTGAAAAAACAGACCGCTGGCGTCCTCCGACTATGCAATTTCTACGGGTGCGCGGAGGTAGCAGGAAGCATGGACCGTGTGCAGCGTCGCCCAGCACAAGCTGTCACCATCGGCTCTGTCTCTGTCGATGGCGGCTGAGGATCTCTCTCTGTGTAACTTGTCGTCACGCCCGCTGATTAAGTTAATTATGCAAATTCCGGAGCTTTCTATCTTGTGGTGGTGGTTTTACTATGTGTTCTGTTTCTGCCCTCATTTTCGCATGGTAATAAATAAACTCAGTGAATAAAATCACTTGTGAAACTGAAGTCAGATTTACAGCCCCGATACCTAAATATGCAGTAAAAATATACTTCATATTTTGGAGTGAATAGCATTTCAATTTCAGCTTTAATATGTAAAGCTGTGTGTGTCTGTTACAGTATCGTACAGTATACTCTATATACCCTGTTTGCATAAAGGCACATATGAGTACAAGTGTTCTACTGTGTGCAGATATCTATGGAGCAAGCGTTCGTCGTAGTTTGGATCTTGCATTTGGTTTTGCTTGGTGTCTGACATAGGAGTTTGGGCCCCATGAATGCTGAATGTCAGCAGGGCTTTTAAGATGTCCAGGCTCAATGAAGGCCTGGATCGCTGTTCTGCGCTACAGTCTGTTTGTGTGCCTCGCGTTCTGCAAGCTGACCTTTAACCTAGGAACATGTGTGCGTGTCTGTGTGTTGTTAGGTTTACTCTTGTATGCCTGAGTTCACGCTCCCGCTTCCTGCAATGTTTCAACCTGTACTGTATCACCACGGGAATTGGACCTACCCCTTTATAGACCACTTGCGTGTTTTTTTTTTTTAAGCAGATTAAGGTTGGGTTTGTAGACGGGTCATGCAGCCTGATGGGAGGGTGAAGTCATATGTGAGGTTCTGAAGGTGCCTGCATGCATCTCAGTAAGGACTACAAAGCCAAGGCTACTATTGGTAGAGCTTGAGTCAAGACAGTGACCAATAAGAAGAGGCCATTTGGGGGTCAGCAACAGCTGACTTATTGAAGATGAGCTATCTAGCCAAGCAATCTACAGTTTAATCTTCTGGGTCAAAATGCCGGGTTGGCTGATCTGAAATTAGATCTAGCTTCCTGTGCTGTTTTTTTTTTATATGATTTATTCCCCTAAATAAATATGTATGGTCCCTTTATATTCCACACAGGTCAGCAGAGGCACTATAACCTAAATTACTAGTTTGAGTAGACTCTTAGCATAAAGTGTGTGTGTGTGTGTGTGTGTGTGCGTGCGTGTGTGTGTGTGTGTGTGTGTGTGGTGTGTGTGGGGGTTGAAAAAGAGCCTCTTTGTGACTCTTCTGCTGTAGAATTACATGTTCGAGCCAGAGAGCCTTGTCCTTGCTTTGTGATGTACTGCAGCTCTATATACCCACTGTGTACCTGGCACTGGAAAATGTCTGTATTATAGTATGTACAAAGGTTTAGTCTGAATAACAATGCATGAATGTAAATACAAGCATTATACTGAATCTGCCTCTGTGACTGTCTATCACATGTACAGAACCAATGAAAATGTGTATATGGGCAAAAACATTATGATGGAGGTTGCTGATATGCTACTAAACAGTTGTGTAAATGTTGTGATGTTTCCGGAGCAAGCCATTAATGTAAATTTTGGTAATTAAAGGTTGTTTCATAGTGTATGCTCTGCATACTGAAATGTTAAAAATATATACATACACTTTGTGGCCACTGTATTAGGTACACCTAGTTAGGACCAGGTAGGACCTACTTTTAGGGTCGATGAGGTTCAGTGGAGGAACTCTGCACACCTCTGTTGTACTAAGCTGTGTTTTTTTTTGGATCTTTGGCCTTCCTATTAACTTTAATGAGTCTAGCCATTGGAAATTTTTGTTAATTACATCATTCTCTGGACAGTCTAGACCAGGGGTTGGCAATCTTATCCGCAAAAGGGCCGGAGTGTATGCAGGTTTTCACTGCACCTTCCTAATTAGATTGCTAATTAGAGGACTGATTGGCTGAAGAGTCCTCCCACCTGGGTTTGAACAGCTGACTTAAAGGTTACCCGGAAAACCTGCACACACCGGCCCTTTGCAGATAAGACTGCCCGCCCCTGGTCTAGACCCTGCAGCACGTGAAAAGCTGTTTCTGAGATGACGGAACCACAGTGTATGGAACCAAGGATCATACTGTCTTATTTGTTCTAATGTTAAGCCAAATCGCAAGTGACTCCAGTTGCATGGTCCATAGTTACACCTGCAGTCACGTGATTGGCTGTTTGTGGTAGCCAGCAGGTACGCCTAATAGACTGGCCACTGTACATACATACATACTGTGCATTGAACCAATTTACCTGCGACATGCTGACCTTTTTTAGGTTTAAATAAAATTGTACCACTTGAAGCCTGGGGCTGTCCTTCCACATGAGTGCTGCCGAGAATCGGATGTCGCGTGCCGCTGTACACGCCACCCCCGTCCCACAGGTTTGCCTTTCACTGCGGTCAGCGGGGAACTGTCTGCCTCTGCGGTGCTGGTTAATAATTAACGCCGTTAAGGGCCGCAGTCAGCGAGCCCCCGGCTAATGGGACAGCACCTTCTTTTGAAGTCGGCTCTGTCGCTGGGACGGTTCTTCCTTTGCTTCGATTTGCTACTTTCGTACCTGCTGGAGCTGAGATCGCTGCTTTTGGGATGAGCTGCCAATCAACCCCTTCGGTGATGCCATTAATCGACCCAGGATAAACTCGCAGGTGAGCCTTCGTTTCCTGGGATACTTAAGAGGCTCCAGCAGTCTAACCTCGATCTGTACTTCAAAGTCTGCCAAAGAATCTCACCCCAGTGGCATGCTGGGAGTTGAAGTGCGGGCAGCTCCACGCTGGGGGCCCGCGGCTGTTCCCTCCCGTGCTGATTCAGGCTTCCGTCACATGACGAGGAGTCCCCTGTCAGCTGGGTGTCTACAGACTGTGAGTAAACAGTTTTCTTCTCCAGCGTCTCTCTTGACCTTGATGATGACTGCAGCCTGTAAATGTTCGCTAATCTTCATCCCTCCCAAGATGTGTGTCAAAGGGAGACTGGATTGGGAGAAAAATAAAGATAAAGCGCAAGTGATGAAGGCACTGGGAAGATTGTGTGGGTAGACAATGGTAAAGACACAACGGGCCCAGTCAGTCTAGTGTGTCCGTAGCATGTGAACAAATCCTCTCACCAAGGACACGAACACACTACTAAGCATACAGTTTGTGTTATCGCTGAAGTCTCACATACCTCCCAGGGTTATCTACAGTAACTGTAAGTAAGCGGCTCGAGATCATATCCTGCGGTTGCAGGGATGAAGCCAGGAAAGCATGAGTTTTCCTGTGTGATGTCCCAGTTTCAAGGTATTTTAAATGTTCAGCCATGACCGGCGTGCATTTGATAAGCGACACCTTTGCAATTCAGACATTGCGAATCAGTTACTGCCTGCAGCGGGCGATTGCTTGACTGAATACATGTGAAATGTGGACATCACAAAGGTTGGCGGGGAGCGATTTTCACCAGTTCTTTGACATCCCGAGTCTTTGAATCCTGGTGGGCACATGAAAACGAGGCGATTTGTTGACTGGAAACCTGGATGGGAGGAGTGACCTCGCCGGTATCAGCGCGTGAATCATCGCTCTTCTCCGCCTGCAGATGGCCGCATCATCGTGATATGAAGCCCGACTCATCCATGTATGATGTATGGCAAGCTGCTGAGCGTCGTCACCAGTGACCCCCCAACCCAGAAAAAAGTGAGATTAGCCAGTGTCTACGAGGTGCAGCGTCATTTGTACAATTTCTGTACACAAATTAATTTAAATTAGTTTAAACGCGAGTGCAGTTCTGAACACACTCTTACCTCTGCCTTTCCCCATGGCCTTGGCCTATATTTTTCGTTGTGGTTCATCTTGCTTTATGTTTTATGCAGCATGTTTATGGGTCACAACTGGCCAGACCCCGGCTTAAAAGGGTGCCTAGGGGTACATAGTGCCCTCACATTAATAATGTGCCCCCTCCAGTGTGAGCTAATCGTTCCATGACAGGGACATAATTACAGGGATTGTGCCCCCTCATTAATTTCAGATACACCCGTAGTGATTCTGTACTGGACCTAGCACTGCAAAGGACCCGTTTCTGCCCTCGATCACAGTCTGTGACATTGCCTGTTGAATTTCTGAGAAACATTTTCAGTGCCCCCACAGCAAAAACCTGCAAGTTCTGTGCCCTGGAGCCAGGCCTTGGGTCCGCTTCCTTTGCACTCTGGCTTTCAGCTGGCGGCCCACCTGGGTCAGCACAGTGTCCAGCGCAGTGGGCCATCCCACGAGCCTTGACAGGGGTCCCACTGCCTCCCTCACTCATTTTGACAGTCATTAATCTATATTTACACCCCTGAAGTAGGATCACGGTCAGCTGTTCCTGCTTATTCCCCTCCGCCTCCCCCGAGCACCATGAGTCAGGGATAGTGCTGAGCCGCTGGGGCTGCTTAACAAACTGACACGTCAATCCCCTTCCACTCAAAGGACAGGTCACCACCACTGCCCCCCACCCCCCGCAATTAACATTTGATTAAACTCAGCAGGATGGTGCTGAAGGGGATGATGGTGTGCATTGTGGCGTCAGGTGAAGCTGGCAGGATGTGGCCAGGAATCGATCCCCCCCCCTTCCTCCCCCCTCCTGATCATAGCCCTGCATTGTGTCTAATGCGCCAGCTGGACTTGGGGACACCCGGTGGAGGATCTGACTCATCTGTCACACGGAGGCTGGCAGGTGGGCTCCGGTCCAGAGCTGTGCCGTCACCGTGGTGACCTGTGTCATTTTAAATGGCTGGACCGCAGACATGGTGCCGTTTCTGTGCCCTTTTTCGCCTTTTATTTTTTGTGATTATTTTTCTGTCAGTGCCAGCCTGCTCCAGCCTGACGCCCATGGGGTCATTTGGCTTGAGGTGGAGGGACGGCGGGGTAACCAATTGTATGAGCTGATGCTAATGAGAGGCTCAGGACTTTGAAGGGACCCGGGTTCAAATGCTGGCATCTGGCAGGTGTGGCCTCAGTATCACAACCCCATCACGGCTGGTTGGGGCGTCGCCCATTTTAATGAGCACGGGAGATGATGGGAATGGGTCACCGAAGTGCCCGGGGCCTGCTTGTGTTTATATGCTGACATGGTCCCTCATCTGGGAAACAGTAGGATCATGGATACCCTAGCAGATTTAGGGGGCCTAGCACTTCACAAGGGGCCTGGGGTATACAAAATTCTAAATGGATATAAACGGGACAGAGGGGCCCAAGGTGACACTTTGTCAGGGGCCCAGAATATGTAGCTGCACCTCTGTCCTTCTCTCACAGAGAGCAATCCTTACATTTTATCTCACCTTAGTGTACCAGACCACAGTTCTGACCCAAGTCCAAAGACATGTATCATCTTTCTTTTCTTTTTCCTGCATGCTGAAGCAACTCCTGTAATATTTGCTGCGATTTGGCATGTGGTTTTTCCCGTCCGCAGTCCAGCGCCTGCATCATGTTACGTCTGACCGCGGTAATTCTCTGAGCGGGTAAGTGAATAATGTGCCAGCCAGACAGCCCCTCTGTCCAATTATAAGACACAGAAATACTGTACCTGACGTTTACCCGTCCCATTCCAGGAAAATGAGGCACGGGGGCTGCGCCACCATCTGTGAATGAAAGCCACTCTGGTTCGTCTGACCCTCCTCAAATCCAGTGACTTTTCATCTGCTGGTGAAGGAAGGGTCGTTTTGAGTTTCGGCAGGTGCGGAGTGATATGCCGTGCAACGCCAGCCGGGGCACCTTGCTCCTGTTCTGATATTCCAGGGCCCCTGTATGTCAAATTAAATCTTACTAGCACACTTTATCACAGCAAACGATGTTAGAGGCAGACTTAACTGCATTTCATTGATTCTAGGCAGGCTGACTGTTGTGGCACGGCTAATTGGGGTGGGGGGGGGGGGGGAGCTGGCTTAGGGTACGATTTGAGGATGTTAGAGCCCTGCTCTACCTGTTGTCTTCCCATTTATTGAGTTATTCTCCACTCCCACCTCCCAGGGCTGGGCTTGCCCCTAATGGAGGGGGTCTTTAATGGGAAGGGTCAGCTGGCCTTACTGTCTACTAATCTGGCTGCTGGGAAAGTCTACAGTCCTATAGAAGGTGTATTTTCTCCCAAGATGGATGGGCTGGGGGGGGTGGGGGGTAGTGTCAAAAATAGTTAAGGGCTGTTAGTATGTGACGACTAGGGCCTAGTTCCAGGGAGCGAGTATGAGTCAGCCCATTAGGCACAGGGAAACCCTGGAGGACCTGTCACATGGGCGGTCATGTGACTCATATGTGACTGCTACATGGGCGGTCATGTGACTCACTCACAGACAACGCAGACAGTGTCCTAGGAGGATTGACTCTCCAGCGAAGGCGCCAGGGTCAGTCTAGTGAGGCTTAAGCTCTGAATGTTTTTAGCAGAGCCTGAAGTTTTTTTTTTTGTCATATTTTGTTTGTTGTATGTATAATGCATAATGTGCTTTTGTTGTTATAAAATGCTGCAACAGACACTGAATGAATGTATTTTGGAACACAGATCCAATTTTTTTTACTAATACTAAGGGTAAAAAACAGTAATTCTATCATGTGCAATGAGTTTAATGCAAGTAGCATCAATGATTGATTCCCCCCCGGCAGCAAATTTTATTATGGCAACCCCTCCATCCCAGGCTAAGCCTGGATCATAGCGACACCCCTGTGTCCAATCACTGAAATGCTGAGTCATTTTACCCAATAACCAAGAAGCCATTGATCAAACGCAGGCATGAAAGATAAGGACGGCAGACTTGGAAAAAAACAATTTTTTATTTAATTCTGTTATTTGACCACAAACAGCGAGGGCAACAGGAAGTAAACATGGTGTCTCTGAACGATGGATACAAGGTCTAGGGCACAGGCAGCGAGTCCAAGCGAGACATCCTAGGTCTACTCCATCTGGACTGCTCCTGCGGTCCTGTCACCTTCTCCCAGAGGGCATCTGGGTCCCACCCTCTAACACCTCAGCCATGGCAGATATTTCTGCAGAGGAGAAGTGTGGAGGCCAGATTGCATGTCAGCTTAGCTTTTGAACAGGCCGTACCTCTAAGCTTCAATGCTAAGGGACACTCCCTCCTCACTGCTGGCTGATATTTCCCATCAGCCCCTTCTCTCCCCACAAGGTCATTCTGAGGATTCGGTGCCTCTGACGTTTGATTGCTTTGTCGATGCAGTTTCCCAGAGTAACCTGCATGTAAGTCACCCCTCGGTTGGAGTGGTGCGGGGTCAGCACCTTGCTCAAGAGTAAAACAGCAAGACCCTCTAGGTAATGCCTTGTCCCCGTGACAGGTCTGCCACTGCTCTATTGCTTTGACTCTGAGGTTGTGGAGAGATTGGGTAGCAGAGTGGGTGTGGGGCAGGTGTCGACAGGTGATGTGGAGCAGCAAGGGCATGGAGCGGGGACCACCCTCCCCTCACATGGGGTAGAACTGTGAGGCTGCCTCCGACGACTGGATCTCCACCTGCGCCATCTTGAACTGCGTGCACTGCAGCCACTTGCGCAGGGCGGAGGGCGGCGGCGACGGCTGACCACAGCCAGGCAGCCCCTGCAGGACTTGGTGGTTCACGCGGTTCTGGATGGCTTGCAGCCGCAGCTGCAGCCCGGCCGAAAGGTGCTGCAGGGGGAGGGCAGGTGGCGGCGTTACCATGGCAACGTTTAAATACAACTATACACCATCAGCCAATAGGAATGTGAACATGGTATAATGTGAACTAAACAGATCAAGAGAAAAAAAACTTTAAAACCTAAGTTTACATAATAGGACATTTATCAGTCTTTCTAGAATCACCTGACACTTATTCATTTCAAAAAGGCCAGTACTAAATTATCTGTGGATGATTAGAGACTGTGGCTACCTTTTAAGGGCCCCCTAGCAAAGCTTTACTGGGGGTAGCCCCCTACCAAGAACACTGATGAGCATTACACTTCCTTCTGCTACCTCCAGGTAATCAGGGGACCCTTAGTCACTATGTATTCTCCCTACAGCTAGAGCCGGCCACGCTGGAGATCGTCTCCTCCACCTCTAGACATGTTTTCTTCGGTATCTGTATGGAGAACATGAAGTTACCTTTAAGCTGGACTGGATTAAAGGCAGCCACATGGGAATCAGCTGTATAAAGAGAAAAGGAAAGCAGGAGCTCGTCAGGCTGACTTTGGGATGCTTTATGCTCAAGGTGCTCCACACGTGCAATGAAATCATAAACTTTCAACTGACTTTAAAAAGTCTGCTTAAAGGAACAGACAATGTTTTTAATATTTGTTCCATAAATCTAAAAGGATTTCTTGGGTGAAAAATATCAGTTTGATTAGTCAAGGTCATAATGCCTCTGACTGTGCCTGCTGCAGATAGGCCCTGATCCTGACCCTGTGGGTGGTGGTGGGGGGGGTGTGTTCCTCTGCATCTGATTGGCACGCAACCCTGCCAATGAGAGCAGCAAGAGCGGCTGACCCACCGACCTTCACGAAGATGGTGGAGTTGCACTCCTGCAGAGCCTCCATGAGACTGATGACATGCAAGCAGACCATCTCCACCATCTGGGAGAGAGGGAAAGTAGTCGAAGGTAAGGAGGAGACAGGACTTGGGGTGGATCTGGTATCTGACAGTGGTTGCCATAACAATGTGCCTTCCTGCGTTTGAGACAAGAACGGCCAGAAACCTTATCCATACTGAAGGTCAAAGGTTAACATCTGAGTGGGAAAATTAGATGAGGTGAAGGGGTGACCCAGGACTATAAATAATATGTCTGGGAATAAAACGGGAAGTAAGCAGGGTAGCCTTGTACAGCTGAGGAGGGGCAGAAAGCGAGGGGTCAAGAGCCCAGCCTCTCAAACGTGGGTCAAGCCCCCGTAAATAAGTGGGGGGGTCAGGCACGGGTCACTGCAGCTATCCCAGCTGTAGGAGTCACTCATTCACGATTCATTCAGGGGGGCCAACTTCATAATTAGCCAATGACATATTTCGACGTGAGCAACAGGGGTCACTTTGGGGACCAATCAGCTTTCAAGTGGGACCCGTGCCTCTGTAGCCCCGCCCCCTGAATATGCTGCTGATTTCTGGGATTATCACATTTTCTGTCAGTCGCTTCCTTGTTTTTACTCACTGATTACCGGCTCAGATTGTGAAAACTAAGCAGTGACTGACGGCACATGTTTCAGTGCTTCATAACTACCATCACTGCCTTTCTGCCAGGACAGAGCCCCCCCCTCCACCTCCCCCCCAGCTGAGTCTCCATTCACCTCCATATAAAATGCCAGTTTCAGCTGTGCATTAATTGTAAGCTCAGCTTTGAGGCTATTTATAAGAACTGGCAGAACTCCAGTAGGTCCGATCTCTGGCTGAGTTCTGTGATTACATCAGGAAGTTCTAGTCAGATATGCGGATGAGGGCGGGTAGGTGGTCTCACCACTTTGTTGTGGGCCATGAGCTGCAGGATGCTGGGCGTGACGCGGCTCCAGAACTCCATGCCAGTGAGGATGGCGCTGGAAGAGAACTCGTTCTGGTTCTGGTTCTGCAGGGCGGGCGGGGCTGCCGCCTGCTCACAATAGATGGTCCAAAGTTGGGCGAACATGAAGGCGTGGAAGAGGGAGCACATGTGGAGAACCGAGGTCTGGAGGCGACACCGACATGGGGTGGGGGGAGCGTGAGTCACAGAGTCAGTGAGATCACAGGGGCTCAGCAGAGCCCTCTGAGCAGAGCTGCCTGTTCCTCACAGAGCCAGTAAGTGAGCTACCATACCAATGAGAGGGCGGTTAGGAACCCAAGGAATAGCATGAGCAAAAAGAAGAGCAGTCTGGGCTATGGGGTGGGGTTGAAATAAAAGACCCCAAGAGAACAAAGGCGTGTCTAGTGATGCACTCACGTGCAAAGAATGCACATTCCGGGTTTCATTTGAACTGCGCGCAACCGATTACAGCTGGGAATGCCAAATTGCTCAGAAAGTTACATTTCTGGAACACTGCCTGTAAATTGCAATAACACCCCCCCACCACCACCACCCCCGAAATAAGAACTCAAAGGCCCCGTTTGAATGGCTGCCGAAGCCTCGGGTGGGCGCGGACGACCGACGCGAACGTGCATGGAGACAGGTCGCTCTGCTGCCCCCTGTCTGTCACGCGGCGCTGACAGCTGCGCTCACGCGTCTGTTGGGAGCCGCGTGATGAATCGCCGCCGCGAGTCCCTGCGCTTTTTCTGCCCCTCAGATTAATGGCTGCCATTAAAGTGTCTTCCTGCGTGACAGCGGCTCCCTCGTGCCATCACCCCCCCGCCACTGCTGCCTGCTCGGAGCAGCGACTGGCCGTGACCTGACGCTGCCGGTGGATTGGTGGAGACAGTGCCCTCCTACCTTGGACTGTTCTGGAAAGCCGATCAGTATGACGATGAGATGGTCGGCGATTTGAGAGCCGGCGTCCAGAGGGATGGGCATACAGGAAGTGGAGCCCTGGTGCAAAGCACTGTGGGTGAGTGACCCCAGGAGCAGCCATGACAGCTGACGGATGTGAGACACACACTCGATGAACTCCTTTGGCCTGGGGGGGGGATGCACACCTCTCAGGTACTCGTCACTCATTACTCATTACTTGCTGTTTACTGTCACTCTCTCTTTTAACCCTACTGCTAAATGCTAACATTACAGCACTTCTGTCGGGTGACCTGATCGGTGGAGGGTGCCAGCCCGGGATTAGTGCTACTGGCCTCCGCAGAGTGACCACTCACCCCTGCTGCATGGCAGACGGAGGGTGATAGAGCCAGGGCAGGTATCGCGTCACCGCCTTGTTGTCACGGTGATTTCCCTTGCTGATCTCCATGGCGACCACCTGCGACAGGCCCACCTTGAGGTTCCCACCGAAGGTGTCCTCGTGGAGCGGCTGGCAGCAGGCCTTCATGTGGCTCTGGGGTGGGACGGAGGTCATGTGACTGATCGGCACATGCGGATACCATCTGTCCGCTTGCAAATGTCAGCACTCTTAGTGTGTATGATGAGGATGAGTGCAGCTATAGGGAAAATCCAGCTTTGCACATGAACCCTCCATATTAATGCTGTTTTTTCATTATTCATAGTAATACTGTTCATGTCAAAGTCTTACTCACAAACTGTAAGAACAGGAATGCTCACCGCCCTCTTGCAATGGCTGAGCTTGTTTGTTTGTAATAACAAAGGTGCTGCAAATGTAGCAGGTCTATGATGTTGAGGAGGACCCACCTTGAGCTTGGTCAGCGTGTGCATGTCTGCGATGAAGTCCAGCACCTCGCCGGTGTACTGCCTCATGCACTCCATGGCTGCCGTGGTGCCCTGCGGAGGCAGCGCACCGTTAGCTGCTGGGGCCTGAAGCCTTCTGGGGAATCTGCGTGTTGTTTGTTTGGTTGCCCAGACGGAATGCGCTCCCTAAGCGGGTGGGCCACCCCGGGCAGAGTGTGCCACGTTCCACGACCCAGGGCACGCGCAGTGCCCACTCACCGGAGGAAGTGATGAGATCATGTGCTTCTGTAGGATGGTGGATTCCGCCAGCCTCGTCCCAGCGTCTGCACAGACGAACTACACATCCGGGGAGGTCAGCGAACATGGAGGGCGGGCTAGATGGGTATCCCCACGGGACCCATGTCGGACTTACAATCTTACAGATTCTTATGGGTGATTCCTGCCTGTCCCCAGATTCCCTCTGGCAATCTGTGTTACAAGTCAGCCATTTGTATCACTACTGCTGTTCTGGTTTATTTGTGTTGCTGGGTATTCTCACTTGTATGCAGTCACCGGTAGCATGCTGTGGAATTTCGGACGTCTCACCTGGACCAGCAGTAGCAGGTTGGTGTCTGGAAGAGGAGACTTGAACTTCAGAGCCTGCAGAAGCTCCAGGACCACGACACGTGACATGTAGAACTTATCTCTCTCCTGGACAGCATGGGGGAAGAGAGAAGATAAGTATCGTAGTGTCTGACTTTACACACTACTCATCTGGCCGCAGTAACAGCAGAAGACTACATAGGTCCACTTAATCTGCCACCAGATGGCGCCAATGTGCAGGCGAGAGGAAAACGGGAGAATCTGGTTACATTCTCTGCAATTGTCATGGCTGTGCAGGATTACAAGAGGGTCAGCTCGAGTCTGTCCTTGGCAGCTGTGGTGCTCTACGCTCAACAGGCACAATGACACATCACTCCCTCATAGCTCAGAATAGGACCAGTGAGAGATGGAGCTCAGTGTGGATTTAGGGAATTGATGTAAGTAACACTGCAAAATAAGAACTGTGTAAACAGTGTGAGAGCCAGTTATCTTTGTGACAAACCCGGATTATGGCACCAGGCCTAGTTTCAGATGAGCTTATTAGCACGAGAATATGCAAATAAGTAACATTCTGATTGGCTGACTAACTGAAACGGACAACCAAGTCCAGTCCCCAGGGCTGGGGCTGATTACCTTGCTGAAGGCTCGGTAGCACAGACTGCACAGTTCCATCAGGTAGGAGAGACTGAAGACCCCGTACTGGATCACAAAGCTTAGCAGCTTGGAGAAGGGCTCCAGCAAGCTCTGTGGGCAGGAGGTGGATTTTCAAAAACTGTCCCATCACTAAACCCAGGGAACATGTTTGGTTGGCCATACAAAAATACTGAACAATTTCCAAAGCAGATAAATGTGGAAAGATGGTAAAGAATATCAAAAAGCACTGGATTGCCTTTAAAACTGACTGACCCCAAATCGATACTTAAGATCAGAATAACCAAACTGGCATGTACAGCTGTTCCTGCAGCAAAATGAGCACAGCAAACTCACCCGCGCAGCACTTACAGCTGGAATCTTCAGCAGGCAAATAATGATTCGTAAGCTGGAATCCAGCGGGCACTGTTAAGGAGACATGCCAACAAAAGTGGTTCTTTAGGGACGGAACCCGCAAGTGCTGTATCTGGAAATTGTGCCCACGTGCGCCTCTTTTGGCGGCTACTCAGCCACGTGGCAGGTGGCACCTTCAGTGGCAAGACGGACGGCAGTTTGGTCAGGAATGTTTGGAACTGGTTGCAGATGGTGGTCCACAGGTTACTGGGGGAGTCCATGGGCAGAGCCTCCATGAAGGTGGCAATGTTGTCGAGGCAGTGCAGCATGGCACTACCTGCTGGCAGACTCTTCTTGTTGTTCAGACCCTAGCGACCCAGGAGAAGGTCAATAGACCCTTTAGTTCCCCCAAGCACAATGTGAAATTTCTTAGATCTGAACATTTCATAGAATAACCAATATTTCTAGGCTCTTCCCTTTATTTGGGATCTGTGGCAGTATACTGCCACCTGCTGGATAGCAACTATTTAAAAAGACAGCTTCAGATTTCCAGCATGTCCGCTTACCCAGTTTCCAAATATTGTGGACAGTACTGTAAAGTTATCTTCTGAAAAATCTCACCTCGAGCAGTTGGTTCAGAGCTGCCACAGAGCTGAGTTCATTAAAGTCGATCAGGGATGAAGCCAGAGTTCTGAGGAAGCTGCCATCTGCCAATTAAAGGGAGGTTTTCAAAAAAGTTCAGAGCCAAATGTTTCCATTGGCTTGTGGGCGGCACCCTCACCTTTGATGCTGGACTGGAATAGCTGCGGGAGGATACCATTGGGTGCCAGCTGATGGAATACGCAGCGTAGAAACTGTTTGGCCACGCCCGGTGCATTTCCCGGGATCAGCATACTGAAATGTAGCAGACATTTACCCACAATGCACTGGGCATTTGCACACATGCAAAGAGCTGAATAAGTATTAAATCATTTATTGCAAGGCCGTACCTCTCAGCTTGGCCGGAGAAATTCGTGCTGGATGCCAACCTATAAGACACAAGGGTGATTAATGGTGGGATTCTGTGAGAAATTTGTGAGCTCCTGGCGATGCAGTCAGTGTTCCTGTTCCCTCCCAGTTCCCAGTTACAAAAAGGAAGCCGCCTCATGCCCCGGCGTACCTGCCCACGGACTGCAGGATGTCGAGCAGAAGTGGGGCGGCCAGGTCGGGACTCAGGTGGATGAACATGGAGAGGACCACCACCGCCAGGCCCAGAGTCTCCTCGTCGTACTCCTCCAGCACTGCTCCACAGTCACGGCACCTGAGGCCCCAGGGGCACAGGGGTGAGGCCGGCTCCATTGACCTTCCACCTGCCCTCTCCATGCCCCCACCCGTCCTCCGGCACCCAGCCTCACCGGTCAGACATGGTGGTCGGCTGCTCGTCGGTGAATTCTTCCGGGGCGGGAACGAACATGCTGACCGTGCTGGGCGCTGAGAGGAGGCTGGTTTTTGTGGCTCCTACACCGTAAGAGCCAAAGCGTGCGGAACTTCAAAAGCAGGACCATTCCAGGCCCAAATTAAATGCCCTCTATCCCTGCAGGGCCCCTTTCCTGCTTCACAGACCCCTCCGTGGGGAGTAAACTGAGGTATTAAACATTCATAGTGTTTCCACATCTTGAAAATGTCAAGTAAATTAAAATGTCAGCCATGCCTTGTATAGGGGAAGGAGGGGGGGAGGCAGGAGGGTGTCAGGCAAGATACAGGTTTGTAATCAAAATTTAGGGAGGTGTCCAAATGAACATTAGCCCCTGAGACGCAAGGACAGGTGGCAGCCTGCCATAAGGATGAGGAAGGACTTAGCAGGCGTCTGGAAGGGCTCCTCAGGGCCTGACCGGGATCATCGCTTTTAATATGGAGCAGCAGCAGAGGGACATGAATATGAATACTTTGTAATAATGCAATATGCTAATGAGGGGGTGTGGTATCCAAGTTAGGCAGGGCTTATTAGGGGCTGGTCCATATAGGTGCAGGCCAGCGTCACTCACCCGTATCCCAGGTGCTGATGTTGTGAGGGGCACTGGACTGATGCTCCAGCTGCCTCTTCATCAGTTGGCTCATGGTGAGGGCACCCAGGGAGCCGCGCTTGGCCTGTCGGTACTGGGCTGGGGACCCCACGTACACACACACACACACACACACACGCACACGGTGAAACGCAATGCTCCTCGTACCCTAGCTGAACTCCCAGCCAAACTGGCCCGCTGTGACGTAATCAGCAGACTGAGACCAGCTTGGCCACTGGGTCCCTGGGAAATTCAGCCCCGTCTAACAACAGAACCAGCATCTTCTCAAGAGGATGGACCGACTTCCACAGCCGTATGAATCTGACCGGAATGAGCACGGATGGAGATGGTGACACAGCCGTTTCTCAACCCCCAGGAGGCCTGAGTGTTATGTAGGACAGTGTGATACGACGCCGAATTGCCTTTTCTTTAAATTGAATTTTTTGTTCCTAAAACTGTGCTCTGCCGCCTTTGCGTTTCATATTTAGAGATATTGTCTAATTGAAGTATTTCATATTAGATTAGAATGTGAGATTGTACTGTGAAATGTGTTTCATGCTGAGTGATTTTCTTTGGCCCAAGGGTGGCGCGGAATGAAGTAAATGTCACAGACTGGGGGTGGAGCAACGGTGCTGTCACTCAATCACAAGGGCAGGACCACACAGGGAGAACAGAGGCGAGGGTGAAACTGGCTGTCATTTTATGCGTCAGTGCGACACCCAGCCTTTGTCTCACCAAACCATTTGCTCAGAGCACAGGAGGAAGAAGCAGCCAGCGTTTCCTACTTGCTATCGACGGGCGGCTGTTTGTGTCTGGGACGGCGGCCTCCAAAGCGGGTGCCGAGGCAGACCCCCGCGGCTTTTCCAGAGTGGCCAGAGCTGCATTATCTGCAAGGTAACGGGGGTGAGTGACGGGCACAGCAGCAGCTCATGACCTCACTAGAAGCTCAGGAGTGGGTGGGCCTGGGGGCGTGGTCTGGGGTGTGGCCTGGGATTGTGTTGGGGCGGGGCTTCTTCGGTTTTCCACACCTCCTTTGTTTATAGTTTAATAACACTCTAATCAGCAACATTCACCTTTTTAAATAATAATTTGGTCCATAAATGACTAAAACCACATTAAATTTTTTCTTTTTTGCTGAATTTCTTTTTAATTGTACTTTTGATTTCAGCTTCTTCAACAGAATTATTGATATATTTAAAGGAGTCGGTTAGTAATGAGGTTGCTGAAGTGTTTTCTTTGCACTGGTCTTGATGATTGAATTAGAATAAGCAGAATGTGTAAGCAGTTTACGCTCCACAGAAAACATGTCCAATCAAACGATGTTGTTCAACAATCAGATATGTTTAGACTTTTAAAGGGACAGTCAGACCTGAGGCTTAAACACAAACAACAGTGTCAATAGCGCAATCAGTCAGACAAAAGCCGCATACGAAAAGGCAGGCGCCAGCACTCGCAATGCAGGCGAATGCGCACACCTGTCTCAGCTGCTGTGTCTCCCAGCTTGTCGAAGGTGTTGAAGGAGATGTCCAGGTACTCCCTCTGGATGGCGCTCACAGCGATCTTCCTCTGCTTGCGCTGTCGGGGCACAATCTGAATCTTGAATTCCGCACCCTCGCCATCATCCTCGGGCTTCGCATCACTGTCGCCCTCATCCCCGAGGTCGTCATCGGGGTCCTCGTTATCGCTGCCGGGGATCGTGGCATCCCCTGCTTCGGTTGGACTGGGGGAGCGCCCGCCATCTTCCGGAAGGTTCAGGAAGACCGCCCTGCCCGAAGGACTGATTCCGGGGGCCTTTGGGTCCTCGGCCTGTGCGGTGATGTCATCTAGGGACGTCTCGGGCACGGCTGGTGTCTTCCGCAGCAGGTCCCGCTTCTGCTTGAGGGTCAGTGGGCTCTCCTGTGAGGGGTCCTTCTGCCGTTCGGGGCTGGCAAGCCCCTTGGGGTCCGGGAGATCCCCGGAGCCAGAGGGCGTCAGCCGGCCCGCTTGGGGCGGCTGCAAGGGGTTACCTGTAGGTCCTGGGTCCTGGCCCACCACTGAGCAGTCCTCCACACTCACCTGCACCACTGGCGCCGGCCGCAGGGTCGTCCCCGTCACAGGGGGCACAGGCGGCCTCCCGTTGGGCTTGGGTCCCTGACCGCCCAGCATTTCAAACTCCTCGTCGCTCTCCACAATCCGCAGTGGCGGCAGGGGCTCGAAGACCAGGGAGTCGCTGTCAGACATGGAGAGAATGGAGTGCTTCTCTGGGATGGAGGTGCAGTCGGAGGAGAGGTCGATGAGGTCGGGGTCCTCCTTTTCTGCGGGGTCCTCCTTTTCTGTGGAGCCTTGCTTGTCCTCAAAGGTCTCCATGCAGCTTAGCCGCACCTCGGGGATGACAGGCCTACGGCCGTCGGCGGCCACCTCCCGGGAACCACTGCGGTCCTGGGCGTTGGGGCCCTCAGCGCGGCTTGCAGAGCTGTCAGAGGAGCCCTTGCCCTGTGGCTCACCGCGTCGGGGGTGGCCAGCGGGTGCAGGCAGCCCCTGCAGGTCGCAGCGGTCAATGCAGGACTTGCGCCGGTGTTCATCCAGGTTGCACAGGATGGAGTCAGTGTTACTGATATCCAGAGACTTCTGCTTGTGCATGGCCTGCAGCCGCTTCTTCTTGGTGCTCTCCTGACGCACGCAGCGCAGCAAGTTGTCCTGCAGAGGGCCTGCTTCCCGGTACTCTGACAGCTCCATGTCACCTGCAGGGTGTGGGCAGGGACAGCACAGTGAGGTCAGTACCACACAGCCAAAGTGGACAGTGTCACACAAAACGTGAATCATGAAACATTCCTGTAGCCACAGAAAGAAATTCTCTGACTGTTTACCTACTGGAGGCAATAACCTGGAATGGAATAGAATACCTAAACTGGAGCTTAACCTGGAGCCTGAACTGGAGTGTGAACCGGAAACTCAAATGGAGTGCGAACTGGAGGCTCAACTGAAGACTGAATTGAAGCTTGAACTGGAACATAAACCAGAGGCTGAACTAGAGCATGAATGGGAGCCTGAGATGGAGGTTGACCTGAAGTGGGAACTGGAGGCTGAAATGGAGTGTGAACTGGAGGCTGAACTGCAGCATAAACTGGAGCCTGAACTGGAGGCTGAAATGGAGTGTGAACTGGAGGCTGAACTGCAGCATAAACCGGAGCCTGAACTGGAGG
>JABFDZ020000030.1:15053976-15065224 GCA_019775955.2 Pollimyrus isidori | reverse complement strand
CCCCCCCCCCCCCCCCCCCCCCCCCCCCCCCCCCCCCCCCCCCCCCCCCCCCCCCCCCCCCCCCCCCCCACACTGGTAACTATAGCAACCATTTGGCAAGTAGCATGAGAAGAAGAGATTAGACCTCCAAACATGTGTGCTCACCCACACACACACACACACACGTGACAGTAAAGTGCCTTAACTTCCAGTCGTTTGTCATTTGTAATTCAGAGTGATTGCAGTGGTTTCTGTGACACCATCATGGCGTGTGACGCTACGCTAACAGCACACTGCAAATCTGCCAAGGTGATCTGCTCTTTGCTAAAAAGGCTTCTGACAGACCACCTCAGGCTGGCTGGATATCTTTAATTAGACTAAACTGAGCCAAACCCAAAGTCTAAATGCGCCGTCGCTCTCTGACCTCAACCCAGTTTAAACAAAGTGTTCACAGACTCTATATGAAAAATTCAGTTTATGTAATTTCATACGTTATTCTCGACTTCTCAGTTTGACTGAATATCATTTTATATGAAAAGCTAGAAAAGATGCTGTCAGAACGATGCACTCCCCACACAGTTCCATTTCCCCCAACCCCCATCTGATTCCTACTCCTCCACTACCCCCCCCAACCAATACAATGTGTAGAGTTACTGGATGGATAATCTGGAAATGTGAAAACCAATAAATGTGTTTTTACCTGAAGGAGTCCTAGTTGTGACACATACGTATGAATCTACACCTATTCCTTTATTGTACTTTACCCTCCAGCTCGGTGATTAACTGTATTTATTTGTGTATGTCTTAATGTCATTAACATGAATTATACTCTTTATGTGTCTAAATATCCTAGTCATTAGACACACAAATGGTAAAAATAAGTAACTATACCTCACCTATTTTATCACTACTCCTGCCACACCCAATCTCTATCTCTAGCCCACTTAGGGGCTTACTGATCATAATGGGGGGGGCAGTTACCCATGATATAGTTTGCTGAATAAAAATCATGCAGTAAATATGAGTGTAATACCACCAAAGCCTACCCTACACTCTCTCCACCTCAGCAGAAATCTCTATTTAAAACCCAAGTTCGTGTGATTTGTTTCAATGCAATCACATTCATCATACGTATCTGTGCCTGTTCCACATGTGCTCACAAGGACTAGGGCTGTGACACGATTAAATTCTTCTAAGATAAATTTCACTGAACGAAAATACCTCAGTATAACAAAAATATTACTGTAATCCCACATGTCTCTCCCCTCCTTATTAGTAATCTGACTTTAATTAAAATAAAATTACTTCTAGTTGTTCACCCATACAATGGGTCTGCAAAGTTTGAGAAAGATCCTTAAAATAATTTTTGAGTTATCGTGTTATCATGTCGGTTGTCTGAAACTGCTGTTTTCAGTGAATAACAGTTACTGCTTCCATTCTGGGGCAAACTGTCTCCAGATTTGATCAGTTCTACTTTGTCACTCAGACAATATGTCTGTAAAGTTTAAAATACTTCTTTATCGCGTTAACGAAGGAGCGTGTGGCGGAGGTGGACAAAAACACTTGTATTCCACAATCGAGGAATACAAAAATTTTAAATATATGCCCCATTCATTATTTATATTAAAAAGCACTAGCTATGTCCCAAATGACATAAGAGATTATGGGCGTGGCTTAACTGGTACACATGCCTTCAGGACCACAAAGCAGTAGGTCCACATCCAAGGGCCTTCACCTGCTTCAAAGCGCGTCTTCCACTGCTTGCTGTTGAAGCTGCTATCTACGATGTTCCAGAAGATGTCAGCACCATGGGGCAGTGAGAGGGCATGCAGGAGCTGAGGCACAGCCAAGGAGGCCAGCTGGCAGAACTCGGCCTTCAGCATCCGCCACAAACTGGAGAGGAGGCAGAGGGAATCCGGAAGGGAAGGTGGGCATAGAGAAGGTGACATGATGGTTAGGAATCTTTGACTTCAGACCAAAATTTTGGTGGTTTAGTGCCCTGAACCCTTATTGTTGTAGGTGTTGGTCATTATATTCAAGAAGCTTAACATGTTTTAGAAAAAGCCTTCTACTTACCTCAACTAATAAAATAATAAACCACTGCGGTGTGTTCAGCCCTAATGCTGCTGTGGTTGAGCATGACTGCGGGTGTTTCTCAATACGATGACAAAGACCATACTTGTGGTCTCGGCAAGACCAATCATACTGACTTGCCTTGAAGGAAGAAACTTGGGCCACAACGAATCATGGAACTGGTCTCGTTTGGCTAGGATGCGACTGATGCTTCCTCGACATTTCCAGCGGGGCAAGAACAACATCAGGGGATTTTTACCGACGATGTTAAACACGAGAACACAAGTGTGGTCACGTATGCACATCGAGAAGCACCCCATGTGTCAGAGCTGCCAGTCAAGCTTAGTAGGCTAGAATACAAAAATACAATAAGATGGTTACCAGGGGATGAGCAACTTCTCCTGGACGTAGGCCAGGAACTGGGGATGGTCCTTGCGGGCAAGATACAGGCACTCCCCATGCAGGCAGAGGATCTTCAAGCAGTTGAGCATGTTGAACAGGATGTCCGGCTCCTCAAACTTACCCATTTCCTGGGCAATGGAGAGAGTCATGTTCAGGGCGGCAGTCGACATGGCGAGGGACACACCGAGAGTCACAGTGACCCCTACCTGCAGTATTGTGTAAATCAGCTTCAAAGACACGGGAAGGTGTTGGTAGGAAAATTTCTTATCTGTGTTGTTCTTCATGGCTGTGAAAGGGAAATGGGGGGGGGGGTTCCAGAGACAGACAATCATTATGTCATGGCGATGTTAGCGAGCAACAGTATTTCAAACGTGACAGAGGTGCCTCAATCCAGCCATGTAAATGGCAGTGGATCCAAGCAACTACAGGAGGTGGGACCAACCAATCAGAGGTTTCAATCCCACCGTCTCTAGTTGCATGGACCCACCTCCTCTACAATCTGATTGGTTATTTCTCTGAATCAATAATTTTTCCTTCTGCCCACAGAACATTTTTGTGTAAGCAAAACTCCCACGAGGTTAGTATTAGGTTAGTGTTATGGTTAATGCTTGGGATAGGGGTGTCATGATGTTACCACCAGGGTTAGGGTTGGCATTTGGGTTATGGCCAGTGTTGGCATGAGGACTGGGGCTAGGATTAGGGTCGCAGTTAGCGTTAGGGTTGATATGCAGTAGCATATGCTGGCTGTCTGATTATCTGAGCTCCTGGGTCTTGTAACCAGGGTGACTTACGGGGATTTTTGGGTGAGAGTTCCTGGTTGCCCGGATTGTCTGCCTGTCTGCTGTCGGCGTTGTCGCTGTCCTCCACGCCTTGCTCCGTGCCAATGCTAAACTCAGGCCGGGGGAAGATCAGGCTGTCTTCCAGGCTTTCAGTAGCCTCCTGATGGGGAGGGTTAGGTTAGGGAGTTATTCCACACCTCCCCGAAGTTCTTTAGATGGACAAGGGAGTCAGTTGTGGGAGGGGCTGTGGTGGCTACAGTGGCGGGACCTCACCACTAGGCGGATCTCCTCCCGGGGGGCCAACCTCTCCAACAATTCACAGCCCAGCTGATAGCACAGGATGCTGGACTGGCACAGACTGCACTCCAGCGCCTTCTCATCCTTCTGGCAGGTGTGTGAGCCGCCCCACGGGGCCTGGAACACGTTGTTGATGATACCTACGATGTCCTTGCCCAGGCTGCTTTCCAGGCCCAATGTGATGCCGTCGTCCTGTAGCTCCATCTGTTTCAGGAACAGGCACCACTCATCATTAAGGCCTTTGTGCCCTAGCAGCCTCATCACGACTGGTCTGTGTTTATCAACAGGTCTGCTGTCATGGCGGCCATCTTGTGGATTAAAGTGGAATCCCACCAACAAAAAAATATAAATTTCCTCACCTCCAGGCAGTGTCATTTCCATCTGGAGAAGAGCACAACCACCTCAAAAAGAGAAATGCCTGCTCTTTTTTTTTTAAAGAAACCATTCTCTTGTATCACTGGATTTGCAATGGAAGTCCAAAGTGAAATTTATGCACTCCTCAAATCGATATCTTCCAAGTCAATATCCTCAAATGGCAGCATTCGTGAGTATTACAGCCTGCCGCATGCATTGCTGACTGACTTCAATTGATCTGTTTCACTTTGTAAAACGTCATTCCAATATTGCGATCTGAGCCTTAAAACACATTTGGGATTGGATCAATGGTCAGGCACTCACTTGGAATACAGCTTTGAAGTTCTGCCTATCTTCCACATCCGGAGATACTTGGAAACTAAAACGGTTCCTTTGATTACTAACAAAAGTCTTAAAAGCATTGTTTGCTGTAAATTCTTACCAAGGAATTATTGAACAACAGATAACAAGGAATGCTTTTTTTTTTTATCAGACTCTCTCAGACTATCATATCGGCGCAGATTTTTTCAAAGAATAATCACGGCCAGACAGCGTGAGTATGAAGTGTGAGAAAGCATCACATTCTGGCCAACAATGATATCCAGATGCAAAGCCTTATAAGCAAAACTGCCTTTGGCGAGGCCGGTCACCTGTTTGAGGAGAAGGTCGAACATGAGAATGAAACAGGCCAGATTCATGTCGTCATCCTCGCAGTCTAGGTCCAAGGCGCAGTGTCCGGTAGCATGACCCAGGTTCCTGAAGGGGCTGCAGCGCAGCGGGCTCCGGAACGGGCTCCGGAAGGGGCTGGGAAATGGGCTCAGTGTGTTGTGCTGGCCCCGGCGGCCCGGATCCGACACCACGCTCACCTGCGGGCGGATCCCACACACACCAAGGTCGAGGGTGAAGATGGCCAAGTCCTGCGGCCCATGAATCACATTTCAGTAGGTCTATATGGAGATTTATATTAAAAGTAATTAGGTCTGAATTTAGTCTGTGGTGGTTACTATGGCAGCAGACCACTTCCCCCAGTAGCATCATTAGTGGAAGACAGATATAATGTGTACACAGACAAACGTCTCACTTCCTGTTGGTGTGTCAATGTGATTTTGGAAGCCATTTTACTCCAGGGGTCTGGAAAAAGGCTGATCATACGACTCCCTGGTGGATCCCTTGAGGTAACTTGCCTTTTTTTTCTCACCTCCACCTCCATCCCCCAGTTCCCCCAGTGAGGGGGGGGCACCTCCTACGAGCCACCATGTCCTTACCCTTCGCACCCCAGCATTGCCCGACAGGTCCACCACCCGTGCCTTCCTCTGATTGGCCAGCTCTTTCACGGAATTGACGCCATCGGAGAACATGGAGATGAGCAGCTGGAGGGGAACCACGATGTCCAGCTCCGACAGCACCTGTGCAGACAGAGGCACATGTACACAGATACAAAGACACACACACACACACACGTTCTGTTTCCGCCACTGAGGGGAGCCAATACAGCACAGGGAAGAGCAGGCGTGAGTTTGGCTTGCGGTTCGTAGGTGGACAGTCGCTGCTCACAGTCTGTGGTGTGACCCAGATCCATTACACCTTAAAGGGCCAAACCTCAACAGATTTAATTGACAATGCTGCCAAAAGGGGAGAGAAGATTATGAAATCAATCTACAGGAAGGAGGTATCTCCATGTGGCCAAGGGCACCCGATTCACACACGTGAAGGACAACACGTTTGTTCCAGACCTGCTTCCAGCGAACACCCCATGTAATGCTACCTCCCCTCCACTGCGGGGCACTCACATGCAGCCAGAGCAGAGCCTGCTCCTGCACGGAGGCTGGGTACCCCGAGAAGCGGCAACCGATGAAGCCGAACATCTCCTCCATGGAGAAGGGTAGGGGACAGAGCTCCACGTCAAACATTTTGCTGCAGAGAGAGAATGGAGCACGGGGGTTCATTAAGGAGAGCCAGAGGTATGCTTTGGGTCTCCATGGTTCTGGTTGTTAAATTAGTAATGGACTAATAATGCTTGGGGTAAGGCAAGACCCCTAACTGTGATAGCACTGTACTGTAATGAGAAGAATAGGGGGCTTAAGCAGCATTTACCTGAGCACCTCGCGGAACTCCTTCAGCTGCTGGTCGGGTACCTCAGTGCGGATGGCCTCCAGCCATTCGGGCATGAAGCACTCCCACAGGGGCTGGCTGATGACATTGTAGGGGATCAGACAGAGGATGCGGTTCAGGCCCTCCTTCAGCTGGGTCACCGTGCTACACGACTTGTCCCAGTAACCACCAACCTGGGAACAGGAGCCCCGTCATTCAGAGGCATAGAGGGGGACCTGAATGCCCAGAAGAGATGTCCCTCAAGGACAGCATAAGCAGCTACTATTGATAGCCAAGTGAAGCTTCGTGAACCACTTGCTCTATTTTTTGGCCTCACTAGATGGTGCTATCTGTTCAAAAAAGAGCTCAAAGCATAAACCAAGGTAAGCCAAGCGCACCATCCAGTGGGGTCAAAAAATACAACAAATGCTTCATTTGGCCACTACTAGCCGCTTCCTACGATCATCGAGCAAAATCCCTGCACACCCGGGCAAACTCCACCGGTTTGGGCAGCAGACACATGACCATGACGTCGAAGCGCACGTCGCACACGGTCTTCAGCCACTTTGTGACGAACTGCGGCTTAAGCTTCTCCACCAGGCTGCCCACTTCGTCGTCCATCATGTAGGCGGTGGAGTGGAACCACTGGAAAACCATGCTGACCAGCCGCGCCAGGCTCTCCGTGGGCGTGTTTTCACTGGGCGTGCACAGGCTGACCTGCAGGGACACCGAGCAGAATGTGACCAATCAGAGCCATGGTAGAAACCGGAACCTATGAAGAGAACTACCAAAGAGTGTGCAGGGATTCTGGGTAATCACATACAGAGGAAAATACCAGGAACAATTTAAATATGGAACAATGGGATAACTCAGCCTGACAGGATACACAGAATGGCCGTGGGTGACTATACACAAGACAGAACAGCAAAGAATAATGTGCAATTCACAAAACTGAGCAGTGCGAGGCTCAGTGTAATTCATTACAGTTGACAAAGGAACTGCTTTGTCACTGGCTCTGTCACTGCATTTACGTTATTGTCATTAATCAGTAAATCCGATGAATGTGAGCTAACACAGATCAAAAGCATCTCCGGGAAGCAGCAGCCAGATATGGTGTCACAGGATCAAGAAGAGCGTCCCAGTTTCCAAGGATGGCAAGGTGCTTTATCAGGCTCCCAGGTGAACTAACAGCAATATCTCTGTATCAGGGGAGGGCAGTCTTATCCAGAAAGGGCTGCTGCATATGCAGGTTTTCACTGCAACTCCCTAATTAGATTACTTGTTAGAAGACTGACTGGCTGAAGAGTCCTCACAGCTGGGTTTGAACAGCTGACCTAAAGGTTACCCCGAAAACCTGCACACACACCGGCCCTTTGCGGCTTGTGGCCCTACATCCAGAGTGATGTAGCGCACTGAAGCACAGTCCCACCCCACCCAGGCCCTCAGGGCCTCACCAGGAACCAGATCCCAAACTGGCTGAGCAGCCTTTGGTCGTGCTGGTCATCTTCCTTGTTGTCAAAGTCGATATTGTCCAGGGAGTGGTGCGAGGCAGACAGGCCCATCTGGCGGCGGCGGTTCATCTCGTGCTCTCGCATCTCCGCATGGATCTCAGCTTCCTTCAGCAGGCTGTGGCCAGATGTTCGGGCACAGGGTTGGATAGGAGGGGTTGAATGAACAGGGGCAAATTGACTGAGAGGACCTTCAGGAAATCTACGCCAGGAAAGATGATAATGCTTAATCCCACCGTTTCAGAATCTTATCAGCAGAGGAGCCGTCAAAGTGGGAAAAGCTCTTTGACCTCCCAGAATGCTTTGCGGCTGTCTACACTCAGCCAGCCCCTGTGCTCCTCCAGCGGCTGCTAGCTGTTACTATGCCTCCTTCAACTTTTCAGCTGTGACTCCCAGTTGAGAGTAAGAGTGACGCATCAGAGCCACTTTACATGAATCTGTTTGAGTGAGGAAAAGCACAAGAAGCTTTGCCATCCTTTTTGGTATCTTGTATCTCTGGTGCCTGTGGGGAACACGATGTCTTCTGTACCATCTCTAGACTGAGCTACTCAGTCCATGAACCATCAGGACTAGAGATCAGATCAGTACCTTATTAGTCATGCTATGATCTCCACCTCTGCTTCTGCCTCTCCATTGTCCCTCATTTCTCTAGCCAGTGGGGTCCACCTGGTCGGGACCTACCTGACGACGGCCTCCACGGTGCACACGAGTTCCTCGGCCCCACACTCCCGCGTGTTGATGGGGGGTGGGGAGGTCTGGTAGAGGTGCGTCTCCGCAGCGGCCCCCACCTCACTGCTGTGATGGTTGACATGGCAACGCTTGCAATAGCGGACGGGGCGGTTGCCATGGCGCCCGCAGCAGCCGGCGGAGAAGCAGGTGACGACCGCCCTCCTGACGTGGGAGCTACAGTTCTGGAGAGTGGTGGGGGCGAGACAGCCGTCACGAGAAACAAGCATCATCTGCACTCCAGAAACTGAAAATCAATTAGCCATCAGAAGAAAAGCACCGACGAAATACAATTAAAGCAGGACAGGCAGCCCAAGCAGATTCGTATTGATAAAATTAGTTTGGGGGAAAATTTCAGGGTACATATAATGGAAGATGATGCAACCAACAGAATGTCCTGGGGGCAAATCTCCGGGGAAATGAAAACATTGATTAAAAAGTTGAAGTAATTAAAGGTCTGTTACAGATGAGCTCACAGCTGGCTGCTGCTTCCAATGGCTCTTGTGACTAATTGTCTCTAGTCTATAGTTTTGCATGAATTATTAACATGGTGGTACAACAAATAGCAGCATTTCAGGTCCAGCGACAATATAGGCCTTCCGTTACGCCGGCCTCAGAGCAGAGCCGTCTGCCCCCTTCGGGTCAAAATAAATAAATAAAATGTAGGTGGAATGGGGACCATGGTCAGGGGATGATAAGCAGGCAGCATTATGGGAGACGTGAGGAGCATGTCATGTTGTGCCAGCCCTGGGGATGGGGGTAGGGTGTCAAGGGTATGCTAATTTCCACAGAGCATGGGGGCGGGCGGAGGAGAAGGATTGTTCCATTCCTCCAGGGGTACTAGATACATCGTTCCCGGGGGGGCAGAGGGGGGAGTAATGGTCATATATCCCTAGAGAGACTTGGCTCGTTAAGATGCAGGCTGCCTGCTCGACAGCTTCCATATCTTCCCCGAATGTAGAAGCTCACCTTTCATCCCCATAACTCCACAGATATCAGAAGGTGATTTTTGTGGGAGGACCCCCCCCCTCACCGTACACCCCTATAAAATCATATTGTTAATGGAATCCCATTTCAGCGATTATCGACATTCATCCCCCTCATATAAACACCCACCCCCATCCCAACCAGTTGTGCCCCCCCCTTCCATGACAGTAAGCGACCCCCCCTTTCCTCACTCAAAGTGAGCTTCGCCTCGCCCTCGTATTACAGATAAACCGCTTTGTGTGCTGAGCGAAGCCCTTAAAAAGGCGGCCTGCAGATTATGCCTGTGGATGAGCGGGGGGGCACGCTTCACACACCACTGCCGCCGATGCTCAGCTGATACCAGAGATTACCGCCCGTCGATCCCGGTCGCCGTGGAAACCGGAATATCAGGCTCTGGGGGTCCCGTTCTGGAGCTAGATGCCTGCTCAGTACCATTAAAGCAAAGCTGTGCATTTAAGCCAGAACCAAAGCTTCAAAATGTGACGCTGGAGAGAATCTGCCTTTAATAAATGAATCCTGCTGTTCGCAGGATATGTGTTCACCTCCCCGGTGTGGACCTACGGGTCCGTTAAGGAGGTTCTGCAAGGTCACGGATCAGGCTGCTTCTGAGGGCTCGGAGCAAGCGGACCATCTGCTCCGAGCCACATCTTTCTATTAAAAAATAAGTACAGTCACAGGTTTCCCTCCGGAGGCCGACACGCTCCACTTGTTAAGAAGCCGTAACAAGGCACTAAAAAGGATGCACTCCTGCGGTCAGAGCACCAGGGCTGTGCTCACAGGACAGAGGTGCATGGGGGCGCTGGCCATACGCTGGGACAGACGGTGTCACGTGACCTCTGTCTGAACATGTCTGTGATCCCACAAGCAGGACTGAAGCGACGGAGAAGCCTTTGAAAGCCTCTGATGGCTCGACGCCTCTCCTGCTTTCTAACATGCTCCTCCCGAAATCGGCGAGCTGCTCACCCCACCCCGGCCGTCACATAGCGGTTCAGGCTTTGACCATTTCATTCGCCTAATGGTGTCACCCCAAGGAGATTAAAGGGAAATGGAGGACGGTGCCCCCCCTCCGGCCCGGTCAGGGACAGAGGCCACTCTTGCATGTATCTGACTCAATGCCCTAAATGAGATTCAATGTGATTCCTAGCCAGGCTCTGGAAAAGGCGAACAGTGTGTAAAAACACTGAGTCACCAAAGTGTTTCCTGGTGCTGACCATGTCGCTCCCTATGGCAGTGTCATGTAACCTGTGGTGCAGACGACGTGATGTGGTTCGTATCAGGGATTTGAGCAGACGGGGGGTGTACGAGCAGGTGTCAGTCTGGGTTGAGACTGGGGGGGGGGGACACACACAACGAACACAAGTCAACAGGCCACAAGTCACAATATCATGACACCACAACACTGTGAGCGCTGGTGGAGGCGAGGTGGGGGGACATTCACCCCTCGGAGATGGAACCCTCCAGCAGGGATGAGGTCAAGACTAATTACTCCTTACTTTTTGAAGGCCAATTTGCTCCACAGAGTCTTCCGGAGCCAAAACAGACGGCAGCTGTTTGACAGCGGCACTGTGTCCTGGGGCGGGGGCGGCAGGGGGTGCTCACGCTGCCACTCGTGATTAAACCAGTGCTCTGGCCTGACTGGGAGACGCAAAGGAGCCGTCCTGATAGGATGCAGGGCTGCAGAATCTCAGACCCAGTCTCTTACCGAGTTATGTCTGAGGTAACGCCTGTCAATCAGATGGTTGCCACGGTGACAACCCATACAAGTCGTGTCCCATCCTTACTACTCCCTCCCACGTGCCGCCCCCTCCCACCATTGATTCTGGAGCTCCACAGTCACGAACTGCGAGAGGCGGCATGATGGAGGCGGGCCAGTGGGCAAGGACTGACGCATGCAAACAGCGACCCCCCCTGCGGCATGCAGCCCAAGGCCTTACCTTCTTCTGACAAATAGCAGATATCTCTGCTGTAAGGGCGAAGGCACAGAACCATTTCAGCATGATGCAGACACGGTGGGGTATGTGGTCACATCAGGTCAGGGCGGCGCACATGGTG
>JABFDZ020000030.1:15018830-15044322 GCA_019775955.2 Pollimyrus isidori | reverse complement strand
TCCCTGGGGGCTTTTAGTAACATCCCTGCGGCATTTGGGTTTAGGATCATTTTAGACAGGAAGGCATTAGGCAGCATGGCTGAGAGACACCAAAAAGCCGTTCGCCTGGGACTCGGTGTGTATCTGGCTCTGTCCTGACAATCCAGCAGTGCCTGATTTCGAGCAACAGAGGTCCAACCAGAGGACTGAAACCTTCTCAGCCCCTTAACAGACTTATCCTAGCAATTAGCTTTCTGCTAACACAACTATCATACTTTCATCTCATCCTTTTGGGAGGCCTTGCCAGATTAAAACAGGTCCTGCCCAACATCTGCACCAACACGATGGCTCACTTCTGCTCACTGTTGGAGAATTTACTAAATAATTTAGAAGCGCTACACTGGGAGAGCCCTATTCCCCATCACTGTTTGGTGTTTTCCCAAAAAGACAGCCGATCACCCACATTACAGCCCCTCTTTGCTTCTTCACAACGTGCTACCCCTTTAACTTAACAATACTATATCTGAACACAACAGAACAAGGCTTGACGCTGAAACTTCACGGAGAGTGGAAATACACATTTATTCAATACACACTACACATTCCACATGCTGTGTTTGATAATATCCCAGTTTAAATGTTATTTTTGTATGGTGTCTACATTTTATTAAATGGATTCCATTAAAACTAGGGCACTGGAATATAAAAACGGCCTTTGCTGTGGTTTTGATCACCGTAGCATCATGAAATCTGTAATCAATATTTAACTTCTCCATAGTAACATTATTTGTTAAGGTACACACATCTGATGTGTTAACATTTGCCTATTTTCGATCGGTCGATTTAATGATAGATACACAAACACAGGTATTCCGATCAGCCAGTTTATCACCTGCCCATTTAATCATAAACTCCCAGTGGCATAACGCACGCAAAAGGTGTAAGTTGCCGTGTAATTGACCTCTTCCCTCCATGTTGTGCCACAAAGCTACTCCTGAAGTGTGAATTTTGTCTAATCGACCTTGAGATTTACATGCCTGCTTCTCCGAGCCGCTCGGTTATTAATGCGCAAGATTAAAAATGCACAGGCACGCACCACTTACACCATCCCTTTCGTTGTTTTTTTTTTTACCTAAAAAAGAAAAAAACATATATTTCGCATTTTTACATGCACGTACAACGTCGGGCACCCTCCGCATAGGATGGACGTGTTGCAACCTGCCTTAGCAACCGCGGTTTCATCACCAAGGACAGCTCCCGTGATTTGATTTCCAATCTTACAACGCGTCTTATAATAACCGATCGGCCAACGGGAACAACTAAGAAATGCTTTTAGAATCGACGGCAGCACAAACGCGTTACTTACATTGTTCTGCTTTCGTAGACATTTTGAGAAATCTTCGCAAATACAAATATACAGACCACCGTAGCTCACCGCTGCGGTATCTTTTTTTTTTACCCGAGTCCTGCAAAAAGTGGGAAACCCCCTCCCTCCGTCTATCCTCCTGGATTTGGTTATACCACTAAAGCACCGAATGAAGTGAAGTCACATTGATCCTTATAAAAGGCATCGAGGGATGTGCCTGTAGCATCAGACACCTTGGTCCTCTCAATTTCAATCCATGTCCTCCCACCTCCATTAAACGTGAAGCTGACACTGCGGCCAAGCGACTGGAGAAACCCGGGGAGATGAGCACACCTTCGCAACAAATGGACTAATCCGCTCTGACAAATTGACGGGAGCGAAAATTATTTTTGCTCTTTGCTCTATATTAGGGTTATTTCGATTTGAGCCATGCTACATGCAATTTAATGTTAAGCGATAAAATGTCTGGACATAGTGGGATATGTGCATGTAATTGCTTTTTTAGTTCAGGCAAAAACAGCAACAGATGGTTCTATGTTATGTGAAACTTGATAAAGCCGATTGAAAGGGGGTTTCCATATGCCCTCCACATACTTTTAAATCAATTGTTTGATATTTGTACATTTAGTACGTTTTAGATCACACACATTATATAGGTTATTTAACGGTATATAGGTCATTTATTAATTTCAGCACAAAATACACATATGGCCATTTATATTTTTTCGGTATATTGCTTTCGTGTGTTTTACGGCGTGATTTGCGGTGATACATTTATAACACCAGTGATCGTCGTTTTTAATGTCTCTTGGCTGTTCTCCCTCGGATTCTATTATTCATAGGAAGTAGGGATTTCTGGCTCAGGTTAGGTTATCCTTAAGAGCAAAGATGCAGCAATCTTCTCAGGGTCGCCAACTCTCACGCTTTCAGACGGTCACGCTTGAAGTCTCACGGCAAATCTATATCATTCCATTCTAAATCTAAAATTAGCTACATCAAGAGCGTTGGTGCAGTTTGCAAACCCTACAGACTATTTACAAGGTAATGAAACTGTTACAATACATGTATAGGCTAAATGCGTGTGCAGACTTGAATTGAAAATCCCACACCAGCCATCTGACCAAAGGTGGCAATCCGGTTTTGTACTAGACAACCGGAGCATATTTATTTTTACATCCTAGAACACAGAACATTTCCGAAAGGAAATATAAAAGGAATTCCAGTCGGGAACAAAAGGGCTCGTAACTCTGCTGTTTCATGTTTTGTCTCGTCTTCTGCCAACACTCACATTTCCCATCACCAGCTACCAAAATCCTGCAACCGCAGAATATAAACCCCAGTCTCGACGTATTTTGGTCACTTTCCAGATTCTAAAGTCTGTCACACCCATAATCATTTTTGAAACACCTTAGGAATATTTAAATGATTTCTTATGTAAATTAGTCACATTTGTTTAAAAGACTGCTTGCTAAACTTCCTCTAAAAGAGAGACTGGGTTGGGACGTGAGTGTCATGCACTGACCACTTCTGATAGGGATGTCAGTTTAATAGTTTAGTCTACATTTTTTCCCACATAGATCAAATTTCCCAGGGTCGTTAATAATGCATCTTTAAGCGTGCGTCAAGTTCAAACAAACCTTTAGCGAACGTGTCGGTCGTCCGTGCCCGTCACTGTATTTCGCATATTGTCATTAAATGAACACAATAAACAGTCAAACAGACATGTACCAGCTAGCATTTATTGAATATTAAAGCATGACATTCTTTGGGGGGGGGGGGGGGAGTTGCACGAGTGAAAACAACAGTGGATGCCTTTGAGGTTTGCTAATCGCTTTTCAGCAGAAGATGCTCCAGTCAGAACTACCTCCTGGAGGTGGGGGTCATATAGAAACAACCAGGCAGGGTTTTATTTTGGAGGAAGGTTTGGCCTCTTGCGGTATTCTGGGATATGGTACATGATCCAGCCGGCAGGCGCAAGGAGAGCGGCCCCAAACACAGAAATCGCAAAACAGGTTTTCTGTGGAGAAAGGAATAGAAGATTCAGTGACTACGTTAATGTACTGTAAATTCAACAACGATAAATTGCTTTATTTGGAATCATTAGAGACATCGGAAATGTATACAATCCACTCTGCTCAATACATCAAATAAACTGAGACTCAGACATTAAGTCAGAAGTAAAATGCACATATTCCAAACTCTTTATTTGAAATAGATACATGCATAAAATACATTTTGGAGACTTTAGAACATTTTGAGATCCAACAAAGGCCAGGCCCACACAGATTCCCCACAGCTCTGATGCCCAGCTAACTATGATTGATCTTTGTTTTTGATCTTTGCTTTCCCACACTACTAGAGACCGGGATACTGTACAGACACTACTTCTGGTCTGTTCCAAATCATCAGAAGAAATCATTTAACGATTCTGCATATGCATGTAACCTAACCCAAACACCCAGGATGAATTATAGAAATGTTCTGACTTTAGTGGTGAACAGCAGGGAACTTTTAGGATGAATCACTGACTGAGAGCACCGATAGGTAAACAGGGTACAGCGGGACAGACAAAAATGCTTCAAATCCTAAATGCCATCAGAAAAGGAGAAACAGCTTACTTATCTAAAAGCTGTGACTGAGAGAATCTTTAGCTATGAAAGCAAATGCCCCGTGTTCTACAGAAGCCCATATAACATATGTGGCTATTTATAGAGTCATTTAAACATGGATGGAACTACAGAGGAAGATATCAACAGAAACAAGCAGAAACTAATCAAAGTGCAATTGAAAGTCACAGCAAGCCAGCATGAAACTGACATATGCTTGTTAATGCGTTCAGTTACATCCCTGCAACATCCATGTAACATCCCTGCAATATACCTATAACATGGTTTAATTTGATTGCACTATGTTTAGTTTGCAATATGTGTGCTGTTCTTACTCTTTGTCTGTTTTGCATTAAGTGAATGTTTGTTTCTGCACTGCGTATCCTGATGCTGCATGCGCAAGAATCCCCCCAGGGACCAATAAAGGGTATCTAATGTAATCTAATTCTAATGATGCTGGGCACCACATAGCTAATAGATCTCGCAGTTCTTACTGCCAAAGGTGTTTCCTGACCTTAGGGGTCGCCGTGGAGGTAAAAGGTGAGTAGCTTCCAGTGTCTGGTACTGTGGAGCTTTGGATGTCTCTGGGTTTGCAGAGATGCCCGTAAGGGGAGAAACATTGACCAGATGGTTTTTGTGGTAATGAGCTGTGTGAAATAATTACATTACTGGAGATTAAGTTGGAATCAATTTACTCTATACTGGTGTTTCCTGTGTCATTCACTCAAAAAGAAGATCATGCAACATTACAACTACAAAAAAAAATTGTCTGGATCAGTTCAAGGAAAATGTGTCTTAATAAAAGCTTTCAATATGGAATTTTACTGAAAATTCAAATTGGTTATTTACTGTTTACATCTATTTACATTAAATTTACCAATGAGTATAAGGGATATTGGCTATAGTTGAGCTAAAGCCCCAACATACTGTAATTTTGTACCCGAAGAGGTTAAATTTACTATTATTTTTGCAACTAGCCATTGTATTATGACTCTGCAGAGCTAACTGTAGTGTTGAGTTGGGCATCAGTAGAGTCGCCTGTAGATTTAGGAACCAATAGAGTTCGCTGCAGAGCTAGCCATAAAAAGTGTTAGATGTAGAATTAACCACATACGATTAGGCATACAGTTAATTTGCAAGGTCATGTAGGTCACAAGCAAGTCGTGAATCACAGAGTAAAAGGAAGCAGAAAAGGTGTGACGAGCTCTCACTCTGAATCTTACCCCTGGTCCGATTGACTCTTTTGGCGGCTTGCTGTGCAAACTGGACCTCTGGTCCCACAGGAGCACCGGGGTCCGTCCATGAGATGTGCGAGTCCGCATGAGCCCCCTCAGGACTGGCAGCATCTCTCAGGCTGTGGGTTCGGTGCGTGCAGCCCGAGCGTTGGGGGGCAACTCGGCACGCCCTATAAGGGAGAATAGCGAGGTTCCCGCTGACACCGCCCAGCTGCTGCTCTGTGGGGAGGGGCTTCCAGGAGGCACACGACACGTTCCCCGAGGGACAACAAGATTCTCCCATCTGCCATCCTCAAAATAAACAAATTGCAGATCTAAACGAAAAGTCTAAACACTTTCTTTATTTGAGATCCTTGCTGCTTAATTATACTTTATCTTCTTGTTGGGCTGTTTTTCTGATATTCTGATGCTGAGTATTTTTTCATGTGTTACTGAGATAGTCAGTGATCTTGTACCAGGGTTTATTTGCATAAATACATAAACACATTTATTTGTGCTATATATTTTCGACAGGTGCTGACATGCTGTAGAGTAGGTCTGTCATCTACACATGGCTTTTATTCTGACATGATTTACTACCAAACTAGTACTGCAAAGTAAAGCAAATGCTTCTTTGGCCTCATTCATGAGGAACCTTTTGGAATATTTTGTCAGCTGTGGAGTGATCAAATAATATTTACGCAACCTCCCCGGAGCAATTTATTCATAAGTATGCCTCCCCTTGAACCCGTTTCCTTTCTGGGCTGCCTTGTGGCGAGGGGCTTGAAAGCCCTGTTATATCCGGAGTGATGAAGATTGTATCAGTGTGGTTTTGGAATTAGATTAAAGGAAGGTGGACAACAACAACAACAACATGTGCTCAGACTCACAGAGAAAAGGAGGCAGCTGTGTTCTGTCAATGTTCACAGGAGAGCAAGGGGTTTGGCGGGGAGCACCGTGACAGATGTTGCACAGTCTAGCCACTGAGAGAGCAAATACACAGGCTCACTCCCCAGTCAGGGTCCGAATCTGATGTGAATGGGAATATCCGGTGAGCCCCATGCCCAGCCAAGAAGGACCTACTGGAATGACTGGTGCCTGGACCTTTGGAGTTCTGTAAGGACACATTTGCCAGCTGTTTCTTGTGTTAATTGACAGCAAAGGTGAAGCAGTGTTGCCAAGTGGGTGAGATACACTTCACTTTCCAATGGCATCAGTACCACTCAACCCACTTCAGGTACTTATCTTAACAGTAGCAGACATTTCCTCCCTCCCTGTCATCCTGGACGTTGTACAGCTGAGTGGACAGGCAGTATCTTATGCCAGGACAAACTATTCTGACAGGGGTTGTGTCTCCCTGCAGGCTGAGGGTGATCTATCCCGGTGGAGCAGAGCGACGCTTCCTGACAGCCACATCTAGGTGCCCAAACACCCAACAAACAAACCACATCGTATCACCAGTTCTCCACCATAAACTGTGCCATCTGTGTAAGAATTTCCAGCAAGAAAAGAAACAGGATCTTGTGATTCTAGGTTCTTGATTTGCACACTTTTGGGATCTTATTGTCCGTTCAAGTGTTAAAACACATAGTGGGTAGAGCTGCTCTCATTAGTAAAAGATCAAGACGGCCTTTACTGATCCCAGGGGGACATTCTGGCACATACAGCAGTGAGAACATAGTGCACAGACAAAGGTACAGTGCCAAACAGACAAGGTGCAAAGACATATATTGCCAGCAAGTAAACATGGAACAGACACACCACACACAAATAAAATATCCTGCAGAACTGAATTGTGTGGCACTTACAGATATAAATATTTCGAAATAAGAATGATAAATTAGAATGGTGATTGTGATGGGTTGGCCCCAGAGGTGGGTAGTTCAGGTCCAGAGATTAAAAGCCCAGACCACAATTTTGTTTCAACCAACCAGTTCAGTACTAAGAGTCACAGTCAAAGAGTACTCAACTGGTTGGTTGAAGCAAAATCTTGGTCTGGATTTGTACTCTTTGGACCTGAACTACGCTTCTCTGGTTGGTGCTCCATCCTGGGTTATTCCCTACCTTGTGTCTGTAGCGTCCAGGATAGACACTGGACCCTGACAACCCAGCACAGGATAAGCAGGTGCAGAAAATGGATGGATTGATGGAATTAGAACAATAAAATGACAGTGACATATGTACAATCAGAACAGATAGCATCAGACCTTTATTGTACCAACACTAGATGCTACCTAACATGTCATGACTGGGGGTGGGGCATGAATCTATTTTTTTTTTGAGGGGGCAGGCATGAAACACCTATCTATTTTATCTGCATGCATAATGATGTGAAATAAGAAGACACAGGCCTGGAGATACCTGCCTCCCTTTTGGATTTATAGAAGATAATAGCTTTTACACATTCATCACTATTATCACAATATAGGGATGATAACTACATGTAAGCTTTCTACAAAAATACTGAAAATGGTACAAAAAAGAAAAAAAAAAAGTAATGCCCTGAACAAAGTGAAAGTAGTTTGTTCAAACAGAATGCGAAGCTTGTGAAATGTCGCCCTCTTTCGTCAGTTTATAGCACTACAAACTCTGCTTCAGGCAATCAAATAATGAAAGCCATGCTCGTCAAACATGGAATTCATTTATCTATTGTTTTCCAGCTGTGTGTCCCCGCAGAAAGAGAAAACTTTTGTCGGACATTTGATGAAAACAACCTCGAATAGAAACACATATAATCTATTTTGAAACTCCAATCTATCCAATTGAATTCTTCTGATGCTTACAAAACCAATGAAACTTCAATCCTGAAATCAGTGGTTGACCAACTCAGGAGCTGCAGCCTCGGGTGTTCAGGTATTTTTGGCCGGTGTCTGTACCTTTAGGCAATTCCCCCTCAGCTTGTACTCTGAGAAATTCCCTTAATTAGGCTACTCCCTACCGACCGCGCCCAAACCGGCCTGCCCCAAATGCCGGAGTGTAACGCTTAAATTTCAGCACAATATCAGCGTGAAGGACACCTGGAGGTGAAGGCTGTACGGGACAAATTAGCACAGATGAAAATTTAAACGGAATGACACACCACCTGTATGGTAGCAGTAAGTCACACCCATTCTGTATCATGACGAAGGCGTATACTAGAAAAAAATGTTTACAGCAACATAGTATGAATCATTTTGCATAAAGGGTACATCTAAAAACCGGTGACAGAAAATCATTCTATGATGAATATTAACAAATTATTTAATACAATTTTTTTAGTTAAAATTAGAGCAGAGGCGTCATATGAATTTCCTATTTGCCGTCAACTTCGTCGTTGTAATGCGGTAACAGCATCTCGACGCTAGTAGGAGCCCGCGGGGTTTAGCCAAAACCTTCACTGTTCCCGAGCATCCGACCAGCCAGCAAACGACGCCAGGATAGGCTGCCGCAGACAGCCAATCAAAACGTGCGCAGAGCTGAGGTTGCAGAAAAAAAATAAATCCCAGGGAGAAGAACCCTGTCTTGAGTTTCCATTTTCAAGAGAGAAAAAATATCGAAATCCTCCAAAAAGTCGTGGTAAAGTGGAGCCGAAGGCGGACGGGGGGTTCAAGGACGACCGCAGGTGAAGCTGCGTGCGGGTTCTGACTGCGCTTTGGTGGTTTTTTCCACTGTTTTTACGAGCGGATGAAAACTTGTGCGGCGGCGCAGGGAGCCAGCACGCAGGACGGAGCCCCAGTCCCCCCGGAGCCCAGGAGCGGGGCGGCGGGCATCGCGGAGCCATCCTTCTGAAACCAGGTACTCTTAACCTCTTTGCTGACCACGTCGAGTCGCTGGTTAAGAGCCCAATATCGTAAGGCAGCCCTAGATTCCGGTATTGCTGTTTTATTGTTCATATTTTGCCAATAAATACGAAAATTGTATACCCGCACCCACCTCCTGTCGCATTACTCCACTGCTAATGCAGGTTTTCTTGTCAAGCGCTTTTAAACTTCATCACCGTGAGGCTCTCGGTGGGGGTCTTTAACTGAAGTGACCGCTAAGTGCATTGTGTTTGGCCCGCCAGTACCGACAGCAGCCGGTAGGAGCTGGCTGTCGTCGCATGTAATAACTGTATAAATATGCTGTACATGTGCACGGCTTTAGCGGTTTGCGTTTTGGGATGGGCTGCAACTGCCCACTTGTGCGTGTAAACCGCCGCGATCAAAGCTGCGTGGTCCGCCATCGAGTCAGCTACCATCTGGCCATCTCCGCTAGGAGAGCCATATGCACGGCGATCCGGAGGGGCTATCGCGGCGGACCGCTCTCCTGCCTTTGTCTCTCATTAATAGTCTTGTTAATGTTGGTACTGCTGTTATTTATGCACAGGGCTCGCCTACTAAGTCGCCTTGCTTTGTGCATGTCATTAAGCAGCGTGCGAAGGTGACAATCCGGAGTTGCCCCCTTTTTAAAGCAAAGGGGTTTGCCAGCCTTGAATAGGGGTGTGTATAACGGGCTTTCTGCAGCACATAGGTGGTAAAAGAGGATTTTTGTAAAAGCTGCACGCCCCCGAGAGGCTATGATTAGTTTGTTTTACCAATAATGCGCGAGTGAGTTGCACGTCCTGTCAGAGGGGGACGTGTGTGTAGCTAAAAGCAGGAAATAATAGCTAGGTGTAGTTGGGAGGTGCACATGGGTCCTTTAGTCTTCATCCTGCGTGACTGTGGCGTTAAGATGCTCCATCACTGTTCGCGGGAGCGCTGGTACTATGTGGGTAGTAAAGCACTGCTGATCTTAGTCATCACTCAAGTTCTCAATGGGGCCTGGTATATGACACAGAGATCAAGCGCTGGTCCGGTATACCCTCAGCATCCTAATGAGGATGGGACACCTTGGGAAAGATGCAGTAACTGAGCAGGTCCTGGTAACGTTTTGGCCAGCAGTAAATGTGCACCTAGCTCTGATCTGCATGGTAATGAATTTAACTTTCTCTATACACCTTTTTTTGACAATGCTTGAATCCACCTACACGCCAAGGAAGGAGCCATCTGCTCCAAGTCTCAAAAATGCTAATGAAGTTTATTTCTAGATTGTTCTCTTTTGTCTGTTCCACATAATTTATTTAACAGCGTGGGAGCTGTTGCACAAACAGCATCTGTGTAATACTGAGGAATAGGCGGCAATGTTGTAATGTCCGTTTAATTCGGCTTGCGTCCGTGACACCCGGGCAGTCATTATACGCGGTAATTAATGGGACCATGCTGGCATCTTAGATGAGCCCCCCCGCTCAGGTGGACTCTCCCACAGTCACACTAAGTCTTCCCATTTCTTTATTAATTGACGCTCTCCAGTGCCTCGTTAAGTCGATCTCTGCGATGCGCTGGCTGCGAGCACACTTATTCACGGCGGCGTGACCGAGCTGAGGAGGTGCCACGCCAGGGACAGCCATAAGGATGAACGTCGGAATGTGCCGTCGTCACCTTCGGATCGTTGCTTCCCAGAGATTAGGCACATTTCCAGTAATGGTTTCTGATCAGTCTTGGAGGGGGGGCACGGAGCAGGAAATCTTGTCATTCAATCGCCTGCCGGTTGCACACGGCCCAGGATTTTCTGGCTTCCCCCTCCGTCGTCCCTGTCCTGGTTTTGAATTCCACACCGTGGCTGGCGTGTGTTCCGGCGCATGTTCCGGCGGAGCCCCAGAAGGGGTGCGCTCACGTGTCTGTGGGAGCGGGATGAGCTGGCTGAGCCCCCCTCCCCCCATCAGAAGGCAGGCGGCTCCGCATCGCTCCGCCCACGCCGCTCCCACGTTCCTAGTCCTACATTCTCGCTCCTGGAGGAAGACGTGCGCGCCACCCCCAACCCCCCCACCAGCCGGGCCGACTTGTGCCGATCGTGGGCTTTGATGCTCCATGGATTTGGTCGACTGCTGGCTGCCTGTGTCCCAGGGCTGATGGGAAGCAGATACGGCGCTTCCCCAGGGCTCTGCGGTGGCGGCTTGGGGGGGGGGGTCTCGCTCATGCTGCTGACCCTAGAGAAAAGCTTTGCTGCTAATCGTGTCACGGAGTGCCTGCTTTCAGCTGGTACCATCACACAGGCCTTTACATTCAGGATTTCTCGCATCCAGCCCATATGTTGTCGTACTACAGTACACCTGGTTGAACTAATTATAGGTTCTGTCATTAGCTGATTAGTTTAATAGGACTGGTGGAGTTGAACAAGCACTGAATTCGGGGCCATTCATATGAAGTTTACCAAGCAGACAGAGAGTTGGAAATCTGAAATAGCTTGCGGCATTGGTGAGCTAGTGCTGTGTGTTGGGAACAGTGGAACACCATTAATCAGAATGATACCGAATGCTGAATGTACCTTGACCTTTTCTACGGTAATGCGATGTGGACCTGACTGGCTCTGTGTGTAAAGGTCCAGGCACATGGGTCGGGGGGGGGGTTACCTCCCATATTGCCCGTGGGGCACCAGATTGCAACGCCATTGCTGCATGTTCATTCTGCATAATTAACATGTGCCCCCATTTTTTTTTTTTAACACTGATAAAAATAAACACTGCGCTCACCCTAATATTAAAGATCCCCTCTCTACTTTTTTGGGACGTTTTTAAATTCACATAGCCTTTGGAGGATGTTAAAACCGTTTTAATTATTGCTCCCTCCGTATAATTCAGTGAGGATGCTGGATAGGCTGGCCGTTAATTATCCTTTTTTATGGCCGCGTGTCCTCCGAGAACTTACTTGGTTTTTAGGAGCAGTTGAAAAGAACTGTAAACACTTAGCACTCTAAGCACAGGCACCTAAGTAATGAATCGTCCACCATTTATTGGCCCACGGCAAGAAGATGTATTAATTTATTGTGTGAGCCGCTGTATGGTCTGCGACTGAGTTCCACTGAAGGGTTAACGAAAATTTGAAACTCAGTATTGAAATGCAGGCCCAAGGTCTTCCTGTCCTCTCCATAAAGTGACCCATCAATCGTGCTGTGGGGAGTAATAAAATTGCGCTATCTGAAATGATGCTGTCAGAAACACTGAAGCGTAACCGTGATCCAGCTGATGAGGTCCTACCTGTGCTTCCTCAGTTGGCGCCTTTGTCTCCGCTCTGTTGCCAGATACGGGCAGCTTCCCTAAGCGTCACTGACACATTCATTTGTTTCCCTCTCTCCGCTCTTTATGTTGCACGATGAACGGCGCTCGACGTGCCCCTGCAGTTGAGCAGTGGGGCCGTAACGCCGGGCCAGGTACCATTTGAGTCATCCGCTGCGAGTTTTATAGAACTGGGTCGTATATTCATTTGCTTCTCTGTTGGAGTCGGAAATTGTTACGGCCCTGACTGAATTTGGAGTCCGAGTCGCTGGTGGTGTAGCACCGGTTTCGACGGAAGGTTGTCATCTCGTGAGTGTAAGAGAATCTCTTGGGGAGCAGGGGTGTCATCTTTGGTAGTGTGCCGTCGTTTATTTTTAGTGCCTGGGGTATGGTTTTAAATTGGCTGGAGTACTGTGGCCAAAAGTGCTCCGGTTGAAAAGCGTTCAGGGGCGGGGCTGCGAGTTTGCCTTGGTCCTTGGCATTTGTCCCTGGCCACTGAGGTTGCAGCACACATGCACCCACAGGCAGACGCGCCGAACTGGGGTGTAGGACCCTCAGGTGGTTCTTGATGTCAGACAGCGCGGCACCAATGTGACCTGTCGCATGCTCCAGAGTGTCGCATTCAAAAGCTGCCCGTAATTGAATTTGTCCCTTTTTTTTTTTTCCTGTCGCCTGTTTCTGTAGGCCTGTGGCCCATTCTGTAATTGTTTTGGTGCTGCTGCAGCCAAATGAAGCCAGGTGCTAAATGCCTGGGTACACAGGAAAGGCATTGACGGTATATCTGGGGGTGTTCCGTCCCCCCCCCCCCCCATGGATAATAACACACATTCACCTCTGTTGCACTTCTGTAAAAATGTGAGGTCAAAGCCTTTTGGCAAGGTTTCATTCAGCGAGGAGGCGGGAGATTGGGGGGAGGGTAGCAAGTGCTGACAGCATGTTGGGGGCGGGAGGAAGTAGATGAAATTTGGGGTGGGGTGGGGTGGGGGGGGCGCAGTGGGAGGGTCCACATGCTTCCTTGCGTCTGTGTGAAGGAGAATGGAGGGAACCCAGAGCCGCGCTCTGCATAGCGGTTTAGCTCTTGTGACAGATGGTGGGTTAATCACACAAACAGTAAATGGTGACTAATTGCTAGAGGATCCTTCCACCGAGGACACCAAGCTCCTCCTCAGAGTAAGTCGCGTGTGGTTAGTCACACAAAACTCTGTTTACATGTTTAGATTTACATGTGCGCAGTGTTTATTCGGAGATGTTGAGATGGAGCATCTGGGCGTCGCTGTCATATCAAATGTGTTCAAGCTATTACTTATCTGCAACGTATCGATGATATCAGAGTTCTCCATATGCTGATAAAATTAATTTGCAAGGATATTAATTTTTCAGCAGCCTTTGGTGTTGGGTGAGGGTACATGAAGATCATTGCCCCCCATGCCTATCTCATAGGGATCAGCCTTCTGTTCACGAGGATGCTGGGCCTCATGTCCTGGTTCGGGGCCGGATGTCTGCTGTCCGCTGGGTCCGCTGGGCCTTGGCGTGAGTCACACTCTTGTATCTCTCCCCGCTTCCCTCTGCTCATCAACCACCCGCCGAATTGTTGGTTTTAAAACTTGAATGTGGCTCATTCTTTCCTTTAGCAGCTATCTTCGCATCTGTCTTCCGTTATTATGACCTAGCGGTAGGATTCTCAGAAGTGCTTTTAAACAAATGGCAGCATGGGGATCACCGGCCATGTCCAGTTCATCACTGACAGTCAAAGTCTTCCCACTGGGGTGCACGATTCATTTAAGGGCGCATTGTCCCCAAACTACAGGGGCCTTTTCTATGCTTGGAACTGATGAACGCCTAGTCACCAGCTTTGATTAGCTGCAACGATTCCACGAGCCACCTAGATCGATAGCCTGATGGAACATGTAGGTTCCTCGTGCAACAAATTGCCTTTAGCTTAGACGGCCTTGGACTGGTGAGGGTGCGGGGTTATCTGCCAAGCAGGAACTCCTAATCTCAGGTCTGGGAATTTCTTCCTCTCTGCATTCGCTTCCTTGTTCCTCCTGACGTTGGTATTGAAAGAAAATAATCCTTGAATGAGGAGCCTAATGGAAAACAAATGAAATTAGTTGCCAGCTTGAGGCGAGAGTTAGGTCACCTATTTCATCTCTGCATAATGATTAGTCCTAAGCAGCGATTAAATGCTGCTGATGGAGTCGTTAGCCTAGCAGTGGCGTGAGGATCCGAGGAAGAACACAGGGTGATTTCATGCCCCCGTCTTTGTGAGTCTGTGATTGGTGGTTCATCCGTAGTCATGACATGCCTTTTACTGCCGGATCTGGTGGCCTGTCATGACCTTTGATGAAATGATGATTGAATGGATATTGTTTTTCCATATCTCCGCAGTCTATTGCGCAGCCTTAGCTGATGGGGTGTAAGCGGCCAGTTGGGGTAGACAATGGTGATGTTTGTTCTTACAGGAAATTCGTGTTGAGAGGTTAGGCTTAGGAGTGCGCCTTACAGCTGGTCTAATTAAAAGCAATGAAGACACATTTATGTAAGGCTTTTGTCCTCTGAGACAAATGCAGGATGATGCCATGGCCCGGCCCTTTGTATACATGAGGTGTTGGCTTTTGTTAGGTGATCAGGATCCCCATCAGTTGGGTGCTGGGCTGACCAGTCATATAGGTGGTTGCTTAGGGTGCCAACTTTTTATGGGGTGCTGACTTGCCAGCCTATTTCACCTTGCATCAGACAGGGGGCGCCGGTGGTGATGCTCACCTAGGGTGCCACACAAGCTAGTACCAGCCCTGGTTCGATGAATGAATGGAGGCCTCTGCCCGCTCCCTTCCTGGGTCCATGCCTCTTGTTTCACTCTGCCCTAGTAGGCTGGATGAGATGAGGAGAAGCCATGGTGTGTTTTGACCGAAAGCAGAGCCGATACCTACAGGGACTGATGAAAGTGCTACCTAATAGCTGATTGGGTGGCGGGGGGAGCCTTGATGAGCTTCTGGGATCGATGAGCTAACGTGAGCAGTACCAATCCAACGAGGAAAAAAAGCTGTGTGCCTCAGCAGGGGGAATTGCCTTCTAAGCAAAGGGGTGGGTCTGGGAGGTGAAAGGGTCTAAAATTGAAGTGAAAAATAAGGAGAACACAGGAGTTCGGCAAGGCCATGTCAGCACGGTGTAGGATGTCAGCTCATCTTGGTGACGTGTTTTTAAGCTGCGGAGGAAGGAGAAAGGTGGCAGCAGTATTTTAGTACTTAACACTCTGTGTGGTTAAACTGGTGTTTTTGTATCCAGTCGTGAAGGATTTTAGAGGCTTTTTCAATGTTGTAAACATGCTTGTGCTGAGTGTGGAGTATGAGGCTCTTTGTGCAGTTACTGACCTTTTGGTTCTGACTCCTCCTCGACATTGAGCCCCGAGGCATGGTCTCTGGAGTCCGTTCAAATCTCGGTCAAGGTCACGGCAGTCGAGTAGCCCTTCTGGTTTCCGCCCATCTTCTGTGGCTTTGTTCTGGAATGTTCTGTGGGCAGCAGCAGATAAGGGGTGCCCACCATGATGAGCCAAGTGTGGGTGCTGAGCCTCCAGAGGATTTCCTGTCCAACAGTATTGCCCAGTGGGAAGGCGATGCATTAGCCTTTACTGTTAATTGATCAGCTTCTCCTTTGAATTGCTGGTTTTGACCTTTAGAGTGTGAGTGTGAGTGTGTGTGTGTGTGTGGTAATTGACCAGCTTTATCATACGTTCATGGTATATTCAGAACAATGCAACATGTTACCCCCCCACCCTGAAACATTAGTCATCAGGACAAGGCTGCCATCATAAAAGGCTTGACCAACTAATCAATCGCTTGGCTCTTGTCAAAGACTGGGTAGCAAACGTTTTTCAGCTGCAGATGCAAATATAAAGAATTTTATATCAACTTATCGATTTTCCTTTATTACAGAAAGTCCATTGGTATGGGTAGTCTGCATAAAACAGCCCACGTTTAGAAGGTCATTCTAAAAAGGTCGCTTCTCTGTTCCCAGAAGCCTTGTTCACGTCGTCGTTAATGACCTTATCTAGAGGCGCTCTTGTGCTCAAGGTTGTGTGCGATATGCATTATGTTTCCTCTGTTCATGTAGCACGTGGGCGGCGTTAAAGATGGTTATCCGCAGTTCCAGCCATGTCACCCTTATGCATTTAGTGTCCGGCTTCGTCTCGCTCGTCGGGTGGGGGAGCTGGGGGAGCGGAGCTTGTAGCAGAGCCCCCCTCCTTCTGTTTATTACAGGAATGGCCAATCCCAGCCTGGCATTGACCGATGACTCTGGTTAGACTTTTTTTTTGGTTGCAGAATGTGGATTTCTGGTGTGTAGTCAGTGTTTCCTGCCCTGTTTGGGAGGGGCGTTTATGCACACGCACACACCGACACACACGCACGCTAGTATTCATGTGATTATGGGGACTCTCCAGTCATTTCTATAGCCATAACCCTAATCTCGACAATGACAACCTTAACCCCTACCCAACCCTAACTTTAATCATAAGTAGCTAAACAAAGTGCAAGAGATTTGGCATTTTTAGTGTTTTAATTGTAATCACATTTTTATGGAATTGAGGTTATCCTTGTGGGGTCCAAAAAATGTTTCCACAGTGTAAAAAGAAAATCTGATCCCCACAATGTAATTACAAATATACACACCAAAGCCCGTTCCCTGTTCTCCACTCTCTCCCTGACCAGTGACCCCCCACCCTGTGAATATTTTTACTCACTTTTTACATCTTCCCACTCACCTGTGATGTGTGTTTGTGTATGTAAAGGAATATTTAGTATATATAACACATGCATATTATTTTTAGCAGGTTGGTTTGCTTTCCCGCTTAACTTTTAATAAATGTTAATCTAGATGCTAGGAAAAAGTCCCTCTCAGACCACACTGGTTGTTTTTACTCAGCCTAGATGTAGACATAGGGTTATCTGGTACATTTTTTTTTTTTTTTTTTTAGTTCTTCGTCACCCCCACCCCTCATAGCAAACCCCCAGCCAGGGACAGTTGTAGTCGTGTGAGGTCAGTGACCCTGCTGGAGGCTGAGCTCCTGTGGTCATGTGGTCCTTGTGGTGTGACCTGGCCTGGTCACTGAGCAACCATGGCTCTGCAGTCCTGAATGGGTCAGTGTTGTGCACATGTGAATAGCTGGTGCACCACTGTCTATAGTGTTTCAGTGCCTCTGTGCCTTTCACTTACTTAGTAAGACACCTTAACACAGAATTGGGTGTGTATTGAAATGTTTGGGGACTGGTCCACCTCGATTTGCCTTGATTGTTCTACCTTTGTGGAGAACACCGTTGATTGTTCTACCTCTCTGTGCCGCTGCCCCTCTCAAATGTGGAGTAAGGAACGAGAGCACAATCCCTGACTTTCAGCCTTTGAGGAGGGCCTGTTCCTGTGCACGTGTTGACGGATTGAGGAAACCTTCTTGCGGTCCTAGGCCCCGCCCCCCACTTAATCAGTGCTAGGCCCCGCCCTTTCAGGAGCGAGGAGGAGACTTCAAGCGGCTGTGAGGCGGCTGAGGCCTTCCCATAGCTTCCAGGAGTCTCCCCTGGCTGTGATGAGATCAGTCTCACTCCCCTTGACAGAAAATGCCCCCAGGATTGTGTTTTTTTTCCTGCTCTTTCCCTGCCTCAGGATCTGCATGTAGCCTGCCTGTTTCTCTGTTTACCTGTTATAGTTTGTGAGGTAGAACTGCTATGCTCTCGCTGCCATTGCAGCTGTGGTCCCGCTTGTTTACCTCGCCGTGTAACTCGGCCGGCGTTGGCTCTTCGCCGCGACCTGCCCACCCCCCCTCATTAAGCCCAGCCGCCCGTGTACCCGGCTCTGCTTTAAACCGCCGTTAACCTGAGCTGCCCTCACTTATGGTGTCAGGTGACCCCTCACCTCATTAATGTGCTGTGCGGATGGGCTTTGGGAGCCCCCCATGAAGTGACTCTTCCTGTTGGGGTGAGGGGAGGCGAGCTGCTGTCCTGTGACGGTGGAATCTCTGACCTTGCGGCTCCCTTCTGAAACTGCTCCTTGACCATGGGTGCCGTGGAAACAGCCGCCATGGTTTTTTTCCCCCTTCTTTAATAATAGTAGCTGCTTCTGGAAAACCTTTGTCACTTGGCGGAATTTCACAATGGGAGGAAATTATGGATTTCTGGAGGACCCGGTGACTATTTCAGTTGACTAATCCACCCTGTTTCAGTTGACTAATCTACTGGATGCCAAGCTTGTCAGTCACGTGTTACTGACCTAAGACCCCTCCCTCTAGGGATATGGCTGCCTTTGCTTGTGGCTCAAACCTTTGCAGGGTCATGCCTCCCGGCGTTTAGAACATTTTCCTGCTGTTTTTTTTTAAATCCATCTCTGTTACCAAAGCGTCAGACTCCACTTTCATCTGTGGGCATGTTGTGTAACCGCTGACAGCCAGGTGTGCCACAGCTGATGTTTATTCCAGCATCTATTTTCCACCTGTATAATTTAGCTGTTTATTTTGAAAATGCTCGGCTTCTTGGAAAACAATGGTGGGCTCCCGCTTCCTGTGTGTTTTTTTTTTTTTTTTTTAAGCAGGCGCTGAGTGCAAACTCGTGGCCGCGCCCTACTTGCCTCCACAGTTCCCTGAAATGCGGGTTTGCACATGTCGCATTTCTCTACCCATGCACAGTGGTTCCTTCGCCACTCAGCCGCAGAGCCTGTGGTTCTGCCCATTTGATTCTGCCCCTTTGTGGTCCATCTCTGAAGCATCATGTTTGGAGCTGCAGCGCTTGTCCGTCAGTTCTGTTTTTGCCTGGTTGTCTGATGTGCGTGGGTGGGGCTGTGATCATCAATTTCCAAAGCATCTCCAGGCTTTTAAAGGTCTTCTATTGCGCATAACGCTGCCGTTCCCTGCCGCGTTCTCCGATGACCTGTGACTCCCTGATTGCGTGCTAAGAAGGTGAAGGTTAACCTTGGAAGACGTCCAGCAAATCCTTCACGGGGAACCAGCTCATTACTTCTGCTGCTTGTGGGTTTGGGCGTCTTCGTGCCCCATCCCATCTCCTCCTCCCCCCCCCACCGTGCAGTGTAGCAGTGAGATACGTGCTTGACTTTTCCATCCTCCGCTGTCGAAAGGTCAGCCGACCGCAGTTTATCAAAGCTGTGAATCTTCGAGGAGCTGGGCTGTCAGAGGGTCCCAAAGAGTCTGCCTGTGGAACCCTACAATTAATAACACTAAGTTTGCTCAGTGTTATTCCCCTATGTTTGGTCTGTTCGGGGCAGAGCTAAATGAAGCAGTATGACATCGTCCTGGCTGCTAATGGCTTTTTGGGGGACTGTGGAGTGAGTGGCAGGTGCTGCTATCGATCCCCAGCTCCGGTTGCCACTGTTCATTCGGGCTGATCCAATCTCATTACGAAGGTCCCGGGTTCGGTTGAGGTGATTTATAGCCGTGAAACAAAATGGTACCCCTGCAGATGGACGCACAGGACCTGAAACCGAATGGACTCCATGGAGAAACAGCAGCAGATAGCAGGCGGGGTCTGCAGCACCGTCTGTGCGCTGAGATTTATGTGTGTTGGCATCATTGCCGGGCCGGTCCATCAAGCCGTTAGCGGTCACTCCACAATGTGAGCCCATATTTATGCTGCTATTGACTGTTAATATTATATAACAACTGATATTGACCACTGGCATTTTAGTGCCTGCCGACGTGCTCTGCCTGCTGGTCCCAGTTAAAGGTTTAAACCGTGAATTTTGCGATGCGTCAGGAGTTGCGTCGGCGGCTGTAATTTAGAGCTCCACTGCTGATGTGCATGGTCAGCAGCCATGTCTGCCCACAGGAGGTGCTGCTGGGAAGTGAGCAGCCATTGTGTCACTGGTATCCCGTCTGGGGAAAAGGAAACGTGTGATGAAAGAGGAATTAAAACGCCTGTTAATCAGACTGAAATGAAAGCCACTTGTGGGTGATGGCGATGTGGTGCGGGGGGCTGACACTTCTGCTACACTCCAAAAGACCACCAGCTGGCAGTCGCATGGGTGGGCACCCCATTGCGTTTCTGAAAGGGGGTTAAGTCGGGGCGCCACCTCCACGCCACCTCCGGCACCCCCATGCAGCCTCAGCGTGCCGTATCTGTGTGCCCTGCGGCAACAGAAAGCTCACCTGATCCTTATCGCCCGCTCTTCTCGACGGGCCGTGACACAGCAGCTGGCCGGCTCGCATCGGGGTTTGACACTCTGAGGGTTTTTCTTGGCGAGTTCTGCATTTTCGCTGCCGGCATGCGTGTCTGAGGCCGACGCGTCGAGCCGGAGGAGATCACACCCGCTTCTGCTTCTTGTGGCCGCGCACAACTGGTCCGCCTCAAAGCAGTTTAGCGCACCAACCTCCCTCTGCTGTATAAGCCAGCATTTTCGGCATCTTTCATTAAATGGAGCAGAAGGAACTGCAAGGGGGTTTCAGGGTCTGGTTATTCTCAGTGGGCATGAAAGCCGTGGCCTGCCTGCGACAAGCTGCAGTTCTGCAGCGCCTGGAGACGCGTGACCGTGAGACGCATGACCATCAGTTCGAGAGGCTTCGGCCATTTCGGTGCGTGACCCACTTTGCCGAGCACGAGAACTCGGCGTGTCCTAGAGCGAGTGGGTTGTCGTCGGGAGACGGGGGTGTCCCCAGCAGATGGTGACATCTCTGAAGAGCTCTGACCCCTGGCCCATGCAGCATTTCGCATGGCCAGGTGACACAATCGCAGCCACAGTGACTCCCGATGATCCGTAGGCTCTGAATGTCAATGAGTCCACTGACGCATTATATGCTTCGCTGGGGTGTGATGGGCGACGGGCGTAGAAGCGCGTGCAGAGGTGACCCTCCCACAGCACAAACGGACCCTCCACCAAGCCTGTGCCCTTGGCCTCCATTACTGCTGATCGAATGTGACGAGAGGGAGTTTCCATCCTCCTGCTCCGCCCCCCCACCCACCTGCTCCTGTGCGCCGTCCGTGATCAAGGAATGCGCATGAATGATTGATAAGCGGCCTGATTGCTCTTCAATAATGCATTGGCTCACGGCCTCGTGGCCGCCGTCTGCTGCCACCAACGAACAGGAGGAACGGGCCGCTCCAGTTCCAGGCTGATTCTGACACCAATCCGGTTTGTCTGCTGTTTATTCTAAGGTTAGTTCTGTTTGGTTTAAGTCTGGTTTTGTGTGTCCGGGTTTGCCTCTCCTGGGTGGGTGTCCCACGCCCTGTGTTCGGGTGGGGCCCTGGAATGCGTCCTGGTAGCAGTGCTCGGGGAGGAGGGGGGGCCATTCAGACGGCTCACAGCTGGCCCACTTTGTCTCAGCCCGTGTCGGCTCTCATCAGCAGACTGCCTGGCATTCAGAAAGCCTGTCACGCCCGCCTCGCTCCGAGTGAGACGGGGCGGACATCGCACAGTATGTCCTTTGTGCTTAGCCTGCCATATGCCCCGGCCGTTTGCTTACTGCTCTGGGAAATTTGTTGTCCCCCAAACACAATTAACTTTCACTTCGCCGCTGCTGCAGGGAGATGAAACGTTCCACGGGGCTCGCTCTGCCAGGACTTCCGCCATCCGCTCTGGGCTGCCACATAATTTCTTTATCTGGATTTAATCTGAGGTTTTTTTTTTTTTTTTTATGCAGCTGAGATCAGCTGAGCCTATGACTAGCCTGGTGCTTATGCATGGCTATGCTGTAGTCTGTCTGCCTGTTTCCACGTCTTTCTGTTTGAGGTCGGACTTATTAAAGTGGTGCATTCTCGGTAATTCCAGAGCTAATTGCAAACTCTTTACCTGTTTTGTTTTTCTTTTTTAGCTGCCTCTGTAAAATCTCTCATATAGGTTAATAATTCCCGGGCGGCCCGTTGCATGCTCTGAGGCCTGATGCCGCGTTCGAGCCAACAATGACTCTACTGGCTGCTCCACACACTGACCAGCTGGGCCGCCAGTCACAAACTGGTCACCTCATACCCAGGCTGTGTGATAGCCAATGGGGGAGGCTTGTCCTCATCACGGGGAAAGTGGGAAATGGGAGGGGGGGCACAATCAGAGAGATTAAGCAGGTCCTCTAAAGGGCTTCCCGAGGGGGGTGGGAGGGGGGCTGTGTGGAAGGAAGTGGGCTTGACTGCTGAAGGAGAGTGCTGGAGCCCATCAGTACCACCTCTCTACTGCTGCCTGGATGTGAGGTCTAGGTGCCCCACCCACATGGTCTCACCACAGTGCTCATTGGTGACGTCTACAAGTGTGCATTTGGATAGACATGAGGATGCACAGGTGTGTGGGAATCTGGTATGTGCATCGTGGCTTCAGTTGTTCTGCCCAGTTGATGCTCCTGCTTCGGGGCTATTGGGAAACTGGGACGTTTCTATTGTGTCGGCCGGGGGGGTGCTCGTCTCACTCTCTGAGCTTGTGATGGCTGCCAGTGCTGTCCCATGACCTGTGGGTGATGGGTCACAGACTGGGAGGGAGTTTTTCCTGTCTGAGCACATGTTTTGACATCCAGTAGCCTGTGGTCTGTCCCCGAGTTCATCACACGCCATTCTCTGCCTGGCTGGCTGGTTTGCAGGATGTACCGCAACTGGGGACTCGTGGATGGTGGCGCCTTCTGCAGGTCGGTGGGTATCAGTGTGAAGAACCATGTCTCCTTTCTGTTGCTCTGTCCACATGACTGCTGGTTCTCTCAGTTACAGCACAGGCAGTGTATTTACATGCACAGCTTAGTCGAACTACAGTTATAGCTCAACTACACCGTTTAATCTGCCTACTGTCCTCGTCCTAGTATACATGCACGGGAGGGGAATCGATTTATTGATCAAAGTATGTTCGACTCTGCTACAATAGGTGGCGATATGGCTCCTTTCAGCTTATTAGTACTGGGTTTTTCTGGGTGACCTATTATGTCACGGACATAAAAAAAAAAAAAAATAACATAATGCATGCGTGGACAAATTAAGTGACACAAGCTTTAATTGCGATCTGGTCGGAAGAACCGATGCAAGATCAGGACGGCATAACAAGAAATACAGTATTTTGTACAATAATAGATAACAATAGTAGTGGAAATTTAAAAAATATTGCAAGGTGGTTTTTTTGTGAATTTTTTTATGAAACATAAAGGAGTTTAACAAATTTCTCACAAACCCATCTAAGTGATTTAAACAGCAAGGATGAAGATGGTTATGACTGAAACGCATGCAAAAGCAGGGGAGGTCAACTTTATTTAGTATACGTTTAAAAATCTGTTTAATATTGAAGAGTCTGATTTAATGGATACACGCAGGAGTAATTTGCCTCCCAATCTCATTATCTTGGTGTCTTAGTCAGACTAAGAAATTCTATTTAGTGCGATTTCATTATTGTCTACATGTACTATAAAACTCTGGCTTTAGCTGGACTAAACTCGATTTTCCTTGTAAACGTGCTCTTTACGTTAATGGTTCCCCTCTGGTGCTGGGCAGATGGGCCGGGAATCCTAAGGAATCGTCTCACGCCGATGGACCACCCCGCGTCCCCCCGTTGCGAGGGGCCCTCTGTAGCTAAACTGTTGGCTCACTCTGGGGGATTTTCGCTGCTGGGAAAGCAGGTGATGGGAGACGCTTCCTGTTCCCTTTACTGGAAGCAGAGGGGATCTCCACAGGGGGAACGGCGTGGTCACTGAGTCAGGCACTCCCCGCCATCTCTCCTGGCACCGCCCACCCCGGCAAGGGCATGGTGTTCTCACTCCCGGGACGGGCACGGCGAACACGGGAGAGGCGCATTACCACAGCTCCTCCGCATCCTCGCGTTTCATGAATGTGACATTAATGTGGCCCCGGGACGCGGCCCGGGTTATGAAAGCGCTTCCTATGCTTCCATTATGCTAATCGCCCGCGTCCATTTCATTACCGCGTTCCCTCGGCTGCATAATGAAGCGCTGTGCGAGGACGCCGATTTTTCCCCAGCTTGCCTTCTCACCCGGTCCAGCGCCGAGTGGCCGCATTTGCCGGGTGAGTCAGGGGGACGTAGCCGGTGAGGTCATCGGGTCACCCGGCATGGCGCTCGCTGACGGAGTGGCGGACTTGGGTTGCTTTCTAGGGAACGGGATCCGGGTTCTCGGAAAGCATGGTGGCCTTTGCTGGCAGGGCGGCGTCCTTGGAGGTGACCTGTCGATGCCCCGTGTTCCAGCGTCATCCTGCGTCCACCATTCCAGTGTCATCCCCCTCAGGCACATGCGGCCTGAGGGCCATCCTAGACTGGCTGCTGCCGATTTCCTGTTTTTATGTAGATTAAATCCTTTCAGTATAATCCAGCTTTGAGGCGGGGGTGAGGAGGGGTGCAGTCCATTAGTGTCCTTAGAACTGTGTCTTTTTTAAATTGACCTTGACTGAGAAGATCCTGTGTTATTGATTTCATTAGGATCAGCAAGAGTGGAATGGTACTATAGTCTGGCAGCGTTGATCTGCTGAAAAGCCACATTTCATGTAGTTACTCATCGCCATCTCTGTCTTCATGCTGGCGGGTCCTTGGAGGGTCTGTGCTCCTCTGATTGCTCTGGGGGCTTTGGGAGCCTTAGGGTATCCAGAGGGAGGCGGCCATCTCCTCTGGGGTCAAAGGTCAACTGTCGTTGTCACTATTCTGGGCAGCCAGGTGGGTGGAGTCTTAGGGGTGTGGTTGGCGACACCCAGGCGACTCACCAGTTTTGGGTGGGGGGCAGAAGTTTCCAAGGGCAAAACCACAGGGACAGCATGCATCTTCATTAGCGCGTCCCACCCCCCAGCAGTCCAGGCAGGGAGGGGCTGTTACCCAGCTGTTTTGGCGGCGGTCCACCGAGCTGTAAAGCAGAGTTTGAAAGGCGGGATGCAGGCCTGGCTGCTGAGAGAGGGGTTGGAGTCTCTTTCCTGTCCTGGGGGGGGGCTCTGGGCTCTCCCTTTCAGGGCCGCGCCGTGGCATCAGAAGATGGTTTGTGACATTTGGCTTTTTGAAGGTGCAGTGTGGTGTCACCCTGGGCTGGGGGGGTTCAGTCAGCACACTGCTCAGCATTAACCCACAGTGAGACTCACTGCCATTCACGCATTCCTCACACAGTGGCCGACAGTGCAGCGAGTCTCACAGTGTGCTGACTGAACCCCCCCATATAAACGGTATAGTAGCGGCGTGAGTCTCTGCTAGGGAAGAAACAAACGACGCTGCTGTGGGTATCTGTCCTCAGCCTCTGCTGGTGCCGTCATGCAGATGGAGAATCCGAGGCCCGAGAGCCTGAGCCTCGCTCGGGGGGGGGGGGGGGGGGGGGGGGGGGGGGGGGGGGGGGGGGGGGGGG
>JABFDZ020000030.1:14982080-15003684 GCA_019775955.2 Pollimyrus isidori | reverse complement strand
CCCCACCACACCTGGCCACACCCAGCTGAAGGCCAGCTGGAGACCTCGTGCGCCCAGCCAGCCCCCATCCCGCTCCTTCTCGTATCCATGCAACCACACAGTGTTGCCTCGACACCCCACCTCTAAACATGGGAGCCCCGCCTACCCAGCAGCCCCCAAGATCCTGCCCCCGGACTGTACCAGTCTACCCGGTGTCCGGGCGATCCCCCCAGACAAGCAAGGGGTGAGTATTTAAGGGGGGGGGGGGGGGAGCTGACCTCTCTGAGAAAGTGTGGGATTCGTGTTTCCCAATCTGCTACTCGGGCACCCATAGTCGGTCCATGTTTTTGCTTCCGGAGCAGAAATGTGGACTGTCAGTGGGTCCCCGAGGACCGGATTGGGAAACACTGGCCTAGTAAAAGCCTAGCTGTTCTCCTTAAATGGCTGTTCTTGTTGTAATCTGGAGTTCTGATGCTGCCTCCTGCAGAACATGGAGCCGGTCATCAATGAGTTCATGCCAGATATCGCCATGGGCGTCTCGGCCATGAGCCTGAAGGAGCGGCGCTCCCCGGAGGGCCCCACGGACGGCGAGCGCAGTGACTTCCACTCGCACGCCTCCACCATGCCCCCCCCACAGCACTACGTCACCGGGGCCGGGACTTGCCCCCCTGGCCGGCACGGCCTGCCCCCTTGCAAGAAGCACGGTCCTGAACCCCAGCCAGATGTCCGTTCCGACTTCCCTGACCTCTACGATTTCCCCTGCCGACCCACCACTCCTGGCGCCAACCGGCGCACGCCACCACCCCCACTGCCCTACGTGGGACCCGACCTTTACGGTGCCACCCGCCCGGTCCCCGGGCCCCTCCCGCCGGCCTACATGCCTGACATGCCGCCCCCTGTCTGGCCCCCTGCGGACCCCCTGCGCCTGGACGTTCTGGAGCAGCCCCTGCAGCGCGTGCCCGTGCCTGGCACCCACGTCTCCAGGGGGCGCTCCAAGAATGAGTCGGACCAGACCTGCGGCCTGGCGCCGCTGCGCTCCCCCAGCGCACCGGAGGGGTCTGCAGGCGGGGCCGAGCCTGGGGGGATGCTGCTCCCCCATTGGAACAGCAGCGGCGAGGAGGCCGTGTCTGGCCGGGACCGCAGGTCTCCCAACAAGCCCGAATACTCCTACCGCAAATCTGCACTTTAACCACGGACTAGAGCACGAGGAACTAAAGGAAGAAGGGAGGACTGGGTGGGCTGGGGGTCTCCATCACGGGGCTCCAGCGGCCTAGTTAGTGTGATGACCCAATAAGCTCCTGCTTCTTCACTAAATCCCTGAAGCTCTCACCCTGATGTGTCCTGGGCCCCCAGCTTCTCCTGTCCCTCTGCTACCACCATTGATTGGTACGGAGGCTCTGGATGGGACCCCACATTAGCTTGACGAGATGATCCCTTCCTGCCCCAGGCCTTGCTTCAGTCTGCGCACACCTTTAATTTGCAAATATTATGACAATAATGGCTAATAGCTAGACTGCAGTAAGTTACGTGCGTTGTGGCTGCTGCTGTTCGAAGGTGCCATCTGTCCTGCACGATTCACCCCTGCCGGGTTGGTCATGGCGAACACCCCTGTGTCCCTGTGTTTATTGGATGCTCTGCGTTTATGCGTCATCCTCTGGGTTCAGGTGGGTGTTCTTCAAAGCAGGATTTCTTGCTTAGCTGGATAACTTGTTGGCTTTAAGGTAGTCTAAGCTACATGTACTTGGACAATTGTAAAGGCAATTTAAACCAGACTACTTTAAATCCAACAAGTTATCCAGCTAGGCAAGAAATCCTGCTTTGAGGAACACCCCCCCAGATCACAGGCTTTGACTGTTTGACATCACATGCTAATATGCCCGTTTAGTAACGGCATTATTTCCCAGTACCGATCGAAGGTACTTGGGGTCCAGAGCACCAAGCCCAGCATCATCCCCACCAGCATGCTGTCAAACCCATGACACAGACGTATCCCTGTAGTGCATGCGGTCGTGGTCGCCGAAAGGGCTATCCCTGTTCCAGATGCCAAACTGTGCGGCTCCACGTACCCTAAAGTGCAACTCATAATAAGCAGAGGCCGTCTCCAGGTAACAAGGGACGGTTTAGTGGCTCATCGGAGTAGCTTGACACAGTGGGTCCCTTTATTATCTGGCGCAGCACGTGGTACACAGTACACATGATCGCGACCTGCTGGCAATTTCCACACGCGATGTCAGCCTTGTTTTCCTCCTCTGTCAGTCTGCGGTGTTCACCATCATTTCCTGTCCCCGACTACCCTCGTTTCCTGTCGTTTATTTCAATTTTTTTTTCTCACAACCGGAGAGACGACTCTTCCGCGCTGTGCAGTGGATCTTTTTCCAGCCGCGTGACAGGCAGCCGCGGTTGCAGTTGCCAGGTAACTTCCCCTCCATGTTCCAGCTCAAGGGATTCTGCTCACTAAAGCCACGTCTGAAAGATGGTGGTGCATTTCAGCCGGCCAGCTTTGGTCACAGTGCATTGTGGGAAAGGAATTGGCAAAGTGTCATTTTCCCTGTGGTCTGGTGTTACTGATGGCACTGTTGGGGTGGTTGAGTCGCCTGTGTCATGGAACCACTAATCAAAACTCGAGTGGGATGTTTCCAGGGACATCTGTCTGGTTTCCTGTCTCATACGTGACCCGATCCTGTTTCCCCTGACCCGTTCCTCAGCCGGTGCTGCCCCACTGCGCTCGGCTGAGTGCCACCATGACTCCGGACCGCTCTCCTCGCTGCCTGAAACCTCCTGACCTCCACAGTGCCACCTCCTGGGCTAATCTTGAACCTACAGGCGGGCTCCTGTTTTCCGTGTTCCCCCCCACACACTGCAGATCTCTACCTCTGTGCCCTATATCGCTTGTAATAAACCTGCCAATTTATCGGCGTTTTAGTGGCGGTAGCTCATGCGATGCAGCCCCGCGCCGTCGCTCGTATGCAAATGCGCCTTCGTCTCCTACTGCTAATTCCAGTCTTGACATCGCTAAGGTGCTTGCTGACTTAGCCGCAGCCCTCGCCATCAGCATCTGCAGGGGATGCGCCGAGGACAATGCGCGTCATCCGTGAGTCGCAGGGTGTGGCGTAGCGTCGCAGTGCTTTGAAAATGTGTTAACGTGGGGCCCGTGGGTCAGCCCAGGGCCCAGTTTCACGCTCTGCCTCTGTTCTTGTGGGTCTGTGGGGGGGGGGGGGGCTGTATAAGCAGGGCTCAGAGAGACTTGGTGACTTAGCGGTTCGGGAGGAGGCTTCGCCTCTACAGTTACGCCACTTCTGCATCTGCTCTCTGCTTTGGTTTCACACACTCCATATCACAGTGCTCCAAAGCAGTCCCACACCCCCACATCTAAAGGCGCTGGCCAAGTCCAAATGTCAGCATCCAGCTCAGAGGTCAGGGCAGAGGAGCTGGGCAGACCGAAATAGCACCCTGACCCTGCTGCAGGAGCTCCGCCACCTCCCGCTTCTCCGGATGGAGGCTGGCCGCTGACTCGCGTTTTCCATTTTTAGAGAACATACCTGTTGAGATCTAAGAACCTGATGGCGTTCGTTTGAAGCTTCCCCGCGTAGCCCCTATCTGGGCTTATTTTCCGCTTCAGGCCGTCTCTGTGGAGAATGCGGAGTTCGCTTTCCCATGGTCTGCACTGCTCCGCGACTTTGGAGAGGAATGCCGTCTCCTAGAGCGGAAGCTTGGGCTTGGACAGAGCCGTGCTTCTCCTGCTGTTGGCACCGATTCCACATGGAGCTGAAGGATCCTTCTGTATTTTTATAATTATTGGAACAGCAGGTCATTTCCACTTTGTGTCATCCCCGCGCTGGGAAGTGATCCAGCAGGAAAGGTTCCCCCTTAAAATCAATCTGAAGTGTTGTCTTTAGTCATTGGTGTTTTAATCCTGTCATCTTCATTTCACGTTATGTAGTCGGAGTGACGCCACTGCATCGCCATGATCGTGGGAGGACAGTGGCCCTGTGTTTCTGAAGGGCGAAAACCACTGTCTTGCTCCAGGAGGGGGCAGAGGGACCTGGCTCGGTCCAGTCAGATGGTACTGAAGCTGAAATTCCAGTCTGCGTCCAGTTAAATGTGGGTTGTGTAAACAAAGGCCTCTTTTCAGCCTGTCCATGCACACGGGCAGTGGATGTATAGTTCATTTTCTTTCCCGTGATGCTAAGAGGGTGCCACACACCTGTTTTTTTGCACTTCATTGGTGACCCCCACGTGACCTCACCCCTGCCCTGCCAATTAGATCCCAAGTATTACATTCACAGGAGGGGAACGGCTCTGCTGAACTGTGGGTAGGGAGGCATGTGGTCCCATTGTTTTCTGGCCTTGTGGTGTTCACCAGCAGTATTAATTTTTTTTTCTGCCTGGTAAGGGCTTGATGATGTCTTAACACATGCAGAGTGGAAGGCATAACTGGGAGGCAGTATGTGGGTCCTGTTGAATGATCGCTCCTGGGGCAGAGGTCACCTCTTGGCCACCGTGTGATGCTCGCGGCCGGGTTTTCCTTTCCGGTCAGCACACTTGCAGCTCGAATCGCAGTGCGGTGACTATTTCGCCCAGCGTGACGCAGCTGCCTGCCTGGACCCCCCCCCCGTGAGCACATGGCCGCTGTTCCTGAGATGACAGAGTAGCACATGGACCCTGGTGGAGCTCTGCAGGTCTTCACGTGGCTTCTGAGGAGACTGAGAGCAAAAAGAGAAAAAAAATCCATTCTGTTTGCTTCATGAGGAAAATATGCAGACCGCTGTTCATCCCCCCCTGCCCGCCCCCCATTTCTCCAGGACGAATCCAGCCGTCCCTTTGACGAGCGTGTGCCTTCTTCGGCCACCGGCTGGCCATTTCCCACGATGTGAACTTCTGTCCTATGCAAGCAAATTTTCTACAGAGCTGCGGTAACCAGACCTTTGTAAGACTCTATACATGCTTCATGTACATAGTGTTTTTGAGATATAGTATTTTTTAATTTTGTAGGTACCTTTGAACAGAAACATCTGGAAAATGTCATTTGTTATGATTGTGTATAACAAGTATGTCTGCCATATTTGTTATATATCTATATATATAACCTAACACCTTTTCTTGTAGACAACGCGTACCAGGTTGTATAAAGTCTCACTGGTTCTATTTTTCTACTGCTCTGAGAGGGGGTGTTAACAGCAAGGAACATAAAATTTGCAACTGCGTAGCTTCTTCACAATAAAAGTGCTTCTACATACGTCTGGCTGCCTGATTTCATTAAACTTTGCAAACAGAAGTAAGCCTGCTAACCACAGGCTTAGCGAACGTGGCGGAAAAGAACAATGAGCCACAGGAAGTAACATAAAAACAAACCAGTCCTTTTATTGCGCAAGACAAAAAAAACAGCTTAGGCATTTTTTTTTTTTAAACTAATTCTCAACTTTTAAAGACAACATGAAGATCTGAACACTGGTTGACAAGCCAAGATGTGATGGACTGGCTTCCTGTCCAGCTTAGCTAACAGTCACATACTATTATCTTAGGCCAGTGGTGATGTCACCACAGAGACCCCTGACTGCCTCAGCACCAGCCCAGCCTCACGCCGTTTCCATGGTACCATTGAGGCAAAGTCGGTTCTTGCGGCTTGAACATGGCCTCACACCTTCTTTGGTCATTTGAATTTTTAATTTTATTTCCTAGCAACATAAAGGGAGTATCATGGGATGTGCGGCTGGCAGCGCTCGTGCATGGGCAGACGGCATCCTCTGCCAGGGGCCTGGCAGGCAGCAGGGATCCCTCAGCTGCAGTAATACTGGCTAACGTTGGTCCGGCGCCGTTTCCGGCTCTGCAGCTCCTCGAAGAACTGCTGGATGTCCTCCGGCGCCACCACCTGCGGAAAGGTGGTGAACAGGCAGGCGTACCTCAACGTCTTCAGCTGTTCTGCTTTTGGCAGGCTATCCGGCCTACTGAGGGCGCTCATGGGTCATGCGTGGTTAGAAAAATCACCCGTGTACCTCCTTACCTTTCCTTCTTCCACAAACCTCTGCAAGTAGTCCTTCAACTCTGCCTTCATGTCATTGAATTCTGGGGAGCAGAGGGGTAGCTTCTGGTTAAACTGGCCTTTCGCATGGCCGGTGCACTGCTCCCAGAGCAGCTCCGTACCCCCCCGCCTCACCATAGATGACCTCTAGCTGCTGGACGTGGTTGAGCGCATTGAGAGCAGTCAGCAGCGGGTCACACGCCCCCCGCTCCAATCTTCCCCTGTTCTCGTAGGCTAGGACAGTGTCGGACTCGTCGAGCAGGAAGGGCACGCCGTTCGCCACATAGGCACGCTGCAGGGCGATGGGAAACATCCCATAAGAAGTTCTCCCAGCTCCCAGTGCGTACTTCTACAGGGGTTCCACCAGAAGTACACTGGAGGGGCATTAGGACCGTGGGGGCCACATGGCTGGCAGCTTTTGCATTGATGGGCAAATCTCAACTTTGGAACTTATTACTGACTTTCAAGTAGCCCAACGGGTAAATTATTTACACCTGCAAAACAAAGGGGACTTAAGCAAAGTCCTCTGTTAAATCATTAAAGACTCTGTACATGACAGTAATCAGCCAAGTCAGCTAATCTACTATCTGGTATGGGAACATCACAGGCGAACCCACCGGCTAGGGAGCAGGAAGGTGAGGGTTAGAAGTCTGACTGAGGATGGCGGCGGCAGCATGGCTGTACCTTGCAGCTGATGCAGGTGCACAGCTGGCTGCGCCACACGTAGGGCCAGAAGACCGCCCCCGCCCTGGGTCTGCACACGCCCTGGGCCTTCATCCTCTCTAGCTTACACTGCTCTGCCACAGAGCAGGGGGGTTCCACCATCTGCTCGTGCGTCCTCTTGCACCCGGACAGCCGGTCTGTCGGCACCTTGGATGTGGCATGTGGGGAGAGAGACGGTGGCATGAAATGCCAGCCCGACCTGCCAGTTTGTCACTTTGACGCTCATATGGCCGAAGCTGCCAATTGGGACAGGAGTGACCTTTAGCTCCACCAAAAAGGTGTGCCACCGGAAGCAGAGCCGCGCGGCACGCCACTGCAAAATCCTGTCTGCGCCATGCCAGGAGCGGTGAGACCTGTATTTCACAAGGACCATTAGTCTGCTAATTAACCACAAAGAAGAGTGGCAGAGCTTGGCAGGGGTTCGCTGCAGGCTAAAAACAGCTGTGGCACAGCACCATCTGCTGGCAAAAATCTGGATTGCAAGCCCAATGTGATTCGGAAGCGAATCCTGTGAATTCCATCCCAAGAAGCAATAGCCTTATAAAACCCACAAGTGCCTACATGGTTCTGCACCAGCCTCAGTACCTTTTCTTCCAGGCTGCTACTGGTGGATGGGTCTGGTCCTGCAGTCTCCTCTGTCGTCTTATCATCTGAGTCATCAACCTTTACCTCCGTCTCTTCTTTGGAGGGGCTCACTTTGATAACTGGAGGCTCTGGAAAGTGTCATACATTTAATCAGGAATAAATTATATTTTACATGGGGGGGGGGGGTGCTCCTGTTGTGCCTGAATTGCGTACCTGCAATGTGATCAGCGTAGTTCCATAAGAAGGGGGCTTTGTTCATACAGACCTCGCACACCATTTCCTGCAGCTCCACACACTCTGCGAGCGTGCAGCCCAAGTGCTGAGGAGAAAGACAGCAGTCTGCAAATACACTCCCCACATGATTTTTTTTATTCCCCATGCACACGCCCCAGTGTATAATAAAACGCACCCGTCCATGGAACCAATCTTCGCAAACAATGCACTGAATCATCTCATCTGGAACCTGGCAAGGATTAATGGGAACTGCATTATCCAGGAGTACCTGTTAGCCAGTGCACACAGTTGTGGTGAAGTCACACTGGGTTAGGGGGTCTCACCTGGTCCTCTGGGTCCGGATATGGTCTGTCGCAGGTACAGTACAAGCCAAAAAAATTGTGGTTGTATTTGTTGTTGGGATTCACTTTGTCCTTTTCCTTATACAAAACCAGAGACACATGGTGGATACTGGGAGATCAGCAGTAATTATGATTTTGGGGAGAAGGTATAATATGACTTACTGGGAAGAGTTTGCATTCCAATCCCCCAAACTTCGCATTGCCACAGTCACAGCGAAAGTTTCTGCAGCCAAAGAGAAGGTTGAATAATCATGAAGAAGCGTTATCACACCTAGGTGGTCAGCCTAACACAGAGTATGTATTGTTGTGACATTACTACATAATAGGCTGTTAGCGCTCTTATTCCACTTTCAATTACTGTGGAGAGGCCATCTACATCTCGTGCAGCTTAACTCAAATATTACCAAAAAGCTGCATATTTCCGCTGGTATGTGTTGGTTTGCCAGCTTACCCCGAAAACCGCACCTACTCGCAAAAAACAGTCTTACAGCCAACACCAGAGGGAGCCGTTGATACGAACGGATTTTGTTTACATAAACCTACAATAGTCTTAACTCAATACTGCTTACTTTGTTCAACAATTTAAGATTGACCAAATCCACCGTATAATAATCGGCAATTTTATATTAAAATAAATTAATTGCATGCAGTCTTTCCGACATAAATTGCTAGGGTATACAGAGTGCATGTTCTACACCAATGGTTCTCAGACCATTTTTATAACCACTGGATTCAATACCTATTCATCACGACCTCAGCCCCTGAACAGGGCTCACCTTTTAGTGTACAACTCGAAGAGATCGTGCCCTTCATGACATTTGTATGAACAGGCGAGGCAGATCCCCGCCGGCTCGGCACCCTCTGGGGTGCAGGTGCTGCAGGCGTAGAGCGCCTGTCTCTTCACGTAGCCCTGCGGAAAATAAAGCGGGTGATATACATTACCGCGAGATATCCAGGGAGGCCGGTAGGACTTGGACCATCGAGAGGCAAGGTAAAAATATCATGCACATCTACTTTTATTTCGCATTCCTACATAACTACTGTATTAAACAGAGGAATAAACACTGAATGCTCATATTTGCTGAGACAATGGTTCCCAGTAAATCGTTCATTACTACGAAAACTGGTTTGTTTGATTACGTTTCTAATGCTTTGTAGTCTGGGTTGCCGCTGCTCTCAATTGCAGCTGATTGTCGGGTGCACACAGGACGGAGGAGGCGCATTTTCCTACCTGCGGATATGAGCATTTGTCCGGATCGCTGGCGCCTAGCACCGCGTAGGCTATGTCCTCTAACTCATCGTCCTCTTCCAAAACGTCCACAAGAGAAACCGTGCTATCCTCCTCGCCGTTCAACGCCATTCTTAGAAAAAGCGAGCTCTAGATAGACGCAAACAGACCCACCCCCTAATAACAATAGCGCGTTTTAACTTCCTCTTCCAAGGCGAAATAGACACACAATGGGACCGGTGCACGGCGTTGTAATAAACCGCGATTAATAACTGCAGCACATGGTATAGCGCACAACAGATATGTTAGTTGTAATCTTCACCAGTTCTACCTTTTCTGAGGGGATATGCAGAAAACGAAATAGACGCGCGCGCGCGGAGCGATTACGTGGTGCTTCCGTTTCCGGGACACGAAACCACGGCTGGCGGGAAATGATCAAACGTGCTTGTAGTTGTATACAGCTATTTCTCGCATTCGGCCGCCGGATTTAACCGCCTTGTGTATTTGCACGCTCGTCATTATATATTTGGTCTTTTTTTCATTGCATGTAACCATGAATATTTGTTTTTTTCCCCTTCCGATTCTGGTGCAGTCTTCACAGGTAAAACTGTTTCCATACACCGACACAGCAATTTTACTGGGAAATGCTGTTAATGCGTTGGTTTGTGAAATAGAAATGGTAGGTTAAGGAAGAATAACATGCTATAGATAGATATTGCTAACATTTAGCTGTAATGGATGGGTTTGAGGCATCATTGTCGTATTATTGTAATAACCATAACTGTGTAACTCGTGCTTAATGTTAGTCATTACGGTGATGAACTCCTGGTTAATGATTATAATTTATTATATTAATCCCAGGTAGATTGACATTTGGAAATATCGCTTTAATTTTTAAAGATTAAACATTTACATGACACTCCATCTGAAACAGACGAGCATGTCCTTATCCTGCCCTACCTTTGAGAATTGTCATTCAAGATGATTGTGGTGAGGCAAATGTTAGTGATTACGAACCACTAGTCTTGTATGTAACATTTCACACGTGAAACCTTAAGTGAAGCGCCTCCGGTACCGCTTACTATGGATATGAACAAATTGCCTTACAAATTATTCTCATGTTATTCTCAAAATTCTTTATTAAAAATTAATCACAGTGCATTCGAAAGGCAAAACATTCCTGAACACAACCTCTCACTGGAAAAAATATAAGACCCTTCCTAAAAGCAAAAGGGGCTATAAAGATTTACATTGGCACTGCCAAATGGGCAATAACTATGGCCTGTAATCTAACAGTTCCCTAACTGAGCCTGAGGCCGTTCCCACAATGCTGTACCGTGGTGCGACAAGGGGTATATGACAGGTACAAGACAATTTGACACCATCCTACGTAACAAAAAAAGCATGCTCAAATCAGGTTTTACTGCAAATTTAATTACACCAATTAGCCAGACAGAACCTGTGCATATCTGAATATAAACAAATGCCCACATCAAGAAGGATGTTGAGCAAAATTGCAGGGAATCTGTGGTCCCCCCTTACAGTGTTAGACAAATTAAAGTCTGGATCCCTGACTGCTTCCAGTGTTGTCCCATTTGAAAAGTCTAACAGGACAACACGTGCCAACTTCCAAAGCACACTGGAGTACCTGATTTCACACTTGCTCAAAATTTACTTAACCAGACAGATATATTAAATATATAAAGCCACTTAACAGTATGACATTTTCACCTTGCAAAGGAGGTGGAATGCTCAAACCCACCTTTATAGAAAGTGTTTTAAAAATATTAACACGACACACTGAGCTTAAAAACCCAGTTGGGCTACCATAGAAAACGGCAGATCTGAATAATGGCGGCCATGCACCTTCCTGCAGGATTTGGTACATTTTGCTAATATGAGATAAATATTCAATGGCTTCCTAAGATACTCTGAGATGTAAGTAGCCTCTTGTGCACTCATTTCTGAATCAGCATACGAAATTGCTTATTTAAAAAACCACAATACTTTTTAGCTCAAGAAGAAATCACCAGTATATGAATCTGATAAGTGGAGTGTGAACACTGAATTCCAACTATGAAGACCTGCCTTCTCAACCCATCTTTTACTAGTGTCTTGGTTAGCAGATTGATCATCTGCCTTCTGGTTTCAGTTAAGTGTCAATCAGCTGCAGCTGGCTGATCTGATTGGACGCCTTGGTAAAAGTTTTGTTCCGCTTGCAGAGTACAGCCAGGCAGACGGGCAGAATACAATAGCCCACAGTCCTGGGGTCCGCACGGGTGCAGGAGTAGAGAAAGAGGAATACTTGAAGATAAGGGATGAGGAAGAGGGTGACCCACAGCCAAAAGGGGAAGGACAGGAGGTGCATCTTCAGAACGTGCGCCCACGAGGAATGAGGGACAGCAGAGTTGTCGGTGGGCTGTGGCCCGGAAGCCGCAGATTCTACACGTTCCAGCGTCAGTCGGTTGTAGGTCTGGCTGATCTCAAAGACATAGAAAAGGCCTGCCACACTAGCCAAAAGGTACACCCCCACGCCAATCCATCCCATCCGTTGGCGGAAGTTCATCATTCTCCATACTCCAGTCTGGAAAAAGGACAATGATCTGTATTGTTGTGACATTACTACAGTTCATACAATGCAACAGACTTTATGAAAATGGTCTTAATTCCATAGCCCACCATATCATTGAAGTACCTGTTGGGTATTTTTGCGTTAAGAATCTATTTTAAAGTCTCCCCCTTTTAAAGTCTCCTCACTGCGGTAAAACATGCTGAGAATGCGGAACTACACAAGTGAGACCAAGATCAGCTGTTTTTTAGTAAGTAAAGATATCCTCACTTGATTCGTTGGAGTGACTAATTAGGTTAATCCCTAACTTGGACATTACATGTTTATGCTAAGATGCCAAATTCGACAAATGGAAATGGATATTGTGTCGTCGGGATGTCTGGCGAAATACCCATATTATTGCGCAACATTTATGGTATACTCATTTTGTTTTTAAAATGCGAAATCGTATTCATCTTTTTTTAATAAATCGACATCGCGTTACATGTTGGCTATATAAAAAAGTTAAAGAAATTATACCTATTGCGTCAACTGTCCTTCCCCATACACATATTTAAGTGACTTATTCAGATGACCCCGCTGTATTTGTGTAACCTTACGTATTTTTTTTAATTGCTAATATTAAATTCTGGGAATACTACGCAAAATCAAACCCGTTTAGTAATCGCACTCCCATTACGTGGAAGTATAAGACATTCATAAACACCCCCCGCAAAGATGGAACAAATCATAATATGCATGTGTCAAATTTGTATTTATCAAACTTCTTATTCGATTTCCCACTTCCTATAAAACCTTTAACGACGCCAAAACGAACACAATGCAGCCCACCTTTCTTTGCTAGTTGAACAACTAGATTTCTGGCTGATAACTTTTTTCTTAGCCTCTTAGTTTCAGAATTAACCACATCCGTACAGATCAACGTTCCCCATGTCTGCTGTCATCTGACTTCCAGCTAATCAACTTCCTTAAAAAAAAAAAGAAAAGAAAAAAATGCTACATCCGGGAGAAATTAACCCCTGTCAATGAACTACAATAAAGCCTCCGAGAGCAGTGACGCCCTCTTGTGGCTTGGAGGGCTGCGAACGACTGACTTACATACGTAGTAAACGTAAAATGTAAAACGTTTCAATTTCATCATTTCTGGATTTGAGTTATATGGTTTTAACGTGTTTAATGTTTATGTAATTTAAGAGAGAGTCTTTTTATAACATCTTTTCACATAAGCTATTAATCCATGCCCCGGCTACTTATCCTGAACATTATGGTATTCCCCCCAAATTTTCATTCATTCATCCACCCATTCATTCATATTCCACAAAGCAAAAATTCCTAGTTAGATGGATAACCCAAACGTGAAAATAGAAGGAGAGAAGTCACATTGCTACTTGACAATTCTTATGTTTGGCTTAAGTTATTTGGCTAATGGGAAAAATCAATCTTTTTGATTACACAATATTTATCCTTTCTAATAAATAACAGGTACGAGGTAATTTTCTACTGCAGTCTTCCGGTGGCATATAAAATATCTTTTATCATTTTACAGCAGTGGAGCTCAACATCTAATCAATAGTCCAAAGTTGAATTAGATTTGCTTAACAGCTTCATACAATATTTATATATTGAATATTGTTAGGTGGCTGTTGTAAGTTTTAGTGTAGGCCTATATCCTGATTATGTATCTTTACTATGGCGTTTGTAAAACTACTAATCTAGCCATGTTATAAGAGTATTGATTCGTCCGAATACAAGTTCAAGAAGAAAATCCGAGTCGGATGGCAAATTTTATTTCTTTGCACCTTCCCTGCTGCTGGACATTGGGTGAAAATCAATATCAATTTCCGTAAAGAAGCTGCTCTCTGACCATTTAAGCTTCCCGTTATGGGAACCATAGATTTTAAGCCAAACGATGCGTCCCGCGTTTGCTGAATTTTGAGTAAGGCAGCCTGATTGAGCTATTATTGGTCTCTGATGTTATTTCGGGTTTTTATTTTACCCTGCATTTGCGCAAACCGATCTTAACGCTGAAGAATTGGAAGTTTAGTGTCTCTGTCTCAAGGAAAACTTGTGTAACTAATCAGCTGACTACCATGGGCTAGCAAATACAATATAGTGTCATATAGGACCTTTTATTACTGGGTTTTCACAATAATGTTTATTCTGTCAGTAGGGTGGATTGTATGACTGTTAATTATTGAAGCAGTACTCGCAGTACCACCCAGCCATACTGCACCATTGAGATATAAACCATTGCACCCACCCATTTACTACTTAAGGTGACCAATGCTCACATCCCACTTAAGTGATATGCAAACAGTATCTGTGAAGGAGTATATCGGGTCCAGTCACAAGACGTCAAGGTAATTCTGCGTTAATCTATGTCTGTGCTTGATCGTTCTTGGCGCTTACGGAGTCCTCACTGGACACTTTCTTAAGTTGTGGATCATTTGCGAAACATCCACCCACAATTAATAAGGTAACGCATTTGTGATTTAAGGCTAATTGCGATGACTGTATTCCCTTCAAATTATTATAATTCCAATATGAATATTCGCGACGATCGCTCTAGTCCGCTCCTTTTTCTTTAGTTTCTCTAAAATTACCATCATCATTTAGAAGGTATATTATTGTATTCCAAACAGCCACGCATATTTTTAAATCGAACAGTGTGATTAAAACAATATTTAAACAGGTCCACTGCGCCCGAGCGTCTGCACACAGCAGAGCGGCGACCCAGCCGGGTCCCCGGCCATCCCGAGCCCCAGTGCGTGCCCGTATCAGTCGCGGTCCCCTGTTTCTTTAAGGAGAGGGACGATGCTGTCCTGCCGCCACCTAGGGGAGCTGTCGGGAGGCTGACGCAGGCTTTTCTTTCAATTCACTGTACGGGAAGAGAAAGAAGGAGAGAGAGAGAGGCAGAAAGAGAAGGCATTTGGCAGACGGCGCAGTGTATGCCATGGTTGCGGAGGGGGCATGATGCCATGCCCGGCGCCACTGAATCCAGCCTGACTTCGGAGGGTGTGTCCACCAAGCCGGGATTCATCTGAAAGGAAAACGCCTCACTATAAAACCTACAAAAACACACGGAGCGCAGGATCGCCGGGCGGCTGCTAGGGGTATCGGGGAGGCTAGCGGATCGGCTCCCGGAGAATGGTCCGCTAGCAGTCTGCGAAGGCGGCGCAGCTGGGCGAGGGAAGCGGAGAGCCGGGGGGAGATGCGTTAACTGGTACGGTGCCCCGCGGACGAGCAGCGGTCAGCCTCGCTAACCAGCTAACAAGCCGCCTAAGCAGCACTAAAGTAGCGCGGCGGCGCATGTTTCCCCACAGACCGCGTTTGGCGGCGCATTATCGGGAAATACTGTCGCCGTCCTAAACATTGCGCATTTAAATTAAGAATTGAGCAGCCAGGCGTTACTGTTATTATGTGCATGATCATGGTGCATCCTCTAAAAAAGCCAGCCGATGTGAAGATTTTTGTTTTCCCCAGTTTTATTATTTTTACACAGGGCAGGCATAGCTCTCTGGGATAACATCGATGTCCGAAATGTGCTTTATTTAATTGGATTTATTTTTAATTAATACTGCCTCTGATCACCATTTCCTTTTTGTTTTTTTAACAAAATTAATAATCTCTCCTTCACGATCAGGTTCGCGGACTGAGACGGTTTCCTGTTTTCGGCGACAGCCAGCCCGGCGGATCCTTGGTGCCGAAGCGGCGGCGATGCAGACCTTCCTGCGAGGCAAGCGGGTGGGCTACTGGCTCAGCGAGAAGAAGATGAAGAAGCTCAATTTCCAGGCCTTCGCCGATCTGTGCAGGTTGGCAGCGAGCCTCCTACAGTAACAGTCCTGCATGGCTTTCTGTTGTTTTTCTGTGGACGCCATGCTGATGATGGGATGAATCTAGTTTGGTATGATTTGTAAATTTGTAAATGCAGGTTTCACCTTGCTGACCTGTTGCCGCGTAGGGTGTGTGTGTGTGTGTGTGTGTGTGTATTGGGGGCGGGTGGAGATGGATGGATGGATGCCGTGACCTCGTACATTAACGATACCTTCTGGTTTTACATGGTGTGGGTTTTTTTTAACAGTGTAGTTTAGATAGGCGGCCATTTCGCATGGCAATGCGGTTTTCCTGTGTCCAAGTACTGGGATATCCTTCAACTGATATAATCTGTTTATGTGACGTTTCATATACCACCTGAGGTATAAAACAGCAGGTCTACTACATTAGATGGAGCCTGCCAGGTTTTTAGTGCCCAGCCAGCCACTGATTGATGCGGCTTACATTTATTATATTTTTAGTTGTGATTTCCAAAGTTAGACTTTCTGTAGGTATATTTAAGGGAGTGCCAAACGATGTAATGTGTTTATAACAGCTGGATATAGCAACGGACTGTGCACTCACTTGTTGTGGGACAGATTGTGTAGCTCAGACTTAGTCAGTTTGTGATGCTGTTGCTTGAGGGCATACGTCTTCATCTCTGAGTCTTCCCTTCCAACTTTTATGAGGTTGAGGCTTATCTATTACTCGGGACCTATAAAAAAAGCTTTATTTTTCTTCTGTTTTCTTTCATCCGTTCGTTTATACAAACTCCGACTCTGTGCCTCTCGCTTTTGAGACTGCTGATGTTACTTGTCCGGCACAGGAAGCAGCTCCCGGGGTCCTGTAGGGGGTACTGTGCTGTGCTGGGGGGCCCTCAGCATACACTGTGACATGCCAGGTCTCGTGCCCTGCAGAGCAGACGGGTAAGGGTTGCTAGGGGAAAGCCGCAGGTTTTAATCTAGGGTAGCTGATGCTGTGGATCTTGTAGTGGGTTTTGAATAAGTGCCTAACTGATAAACTTCCCTCCATCCGTGGCTGTTACTGCAGGCATGTCTATCACTCTTTTGACATCTCTGCTTGCGTGAAAGGTTTAAGGGTTTTCTTTTATGGGATTACCCTGGCACGTACAGCCGATTGTATCTGCCCGGCCGTCTTTAGTTTTGTTGACCTGATTTATAAGACTCTAATTCCAGTGGTGACATTTTTTTGTTAGATTTAAGTGTCTGGCTGAGCTGCAGTTGTACCTCAACGTTCCTGAAAGTCATCCTCGCCGGCGCAGTGCATTCCCAGTCTGGCTCTTCCTGCCTCGCTTCAGCTTAGTGTCGCGGGTGGTGTCGCCTCCTTATTCGCGGTGCTGCTGCTGTCTCAGGTTTGGCATTTTGGACGGTAGATTCATGTCCCTGGAATGCAGTGACAAATCAGAGTGGGTGTGGCTAAGGATATCCTTTCGGTTTATTGAGATGATAAAAGGAATGAGGACAGTACTTAAAAAAAAAAATAAAATACACTAAACTTCAAGGATATGTCGTGGGAAGGGTTTGCCAGGGATTCCCTGGGAAAACCCATCAGAACTGGAGTGATAAGAATCTGTAGCTGGAGTAGAGAGGTGTGAGTGTGTATAGTGAACCTTTTGGGTGTGTGTCGCTGTGAGTGAGTGCCCATCTTTGTCTTCCTGCTCTACTGACAATGGCTTGTCTGGCTGCCACAGTCTTGGGTCAGAACATTGAGTTATATAACAGGCTGATAAGTGGGTCAGAGATGGTGTTGCTTTGCTGGCTAAACACACTGCTGTATACCCGCCCTGCTGAGGCACAAAGACTGCTGTGTTGTGCGTCAACGTGCAGGAGCGCAGCAAAGACCTAGACAAGCTGATTTCCCTAATCCCCATTCCGGGGACATGGGCATGATCATGCCAAGGGAGCCATCTTGGAAGGGAAGTCATGGGAAACCCCTCCGCCTCCCCATATCACACATCCAAACATAGGCGGTAGTTCACTGCGACTGTTTGAACTTGCCCAGTATTTGCCTGGGAGCTCTCGAGCTCACTGTGGGCCGCTAGATCCCAGAGGAACTGGCCGGAATGGGTGCCGATTCATGATGGTTTTGTGCGATTGCTGGTGATGCCTCAAGTTGGCTGCAGAGAGGAAAGTAGACCAGGGGAGGAGTTAACTGCTGACGGGTCACCTGACTGGCGTGGTTCTCAAAAGACTTTCTTGTCCACAACTCGAGAAAGGGAAGAACATTGAGGTTCTGTCTGTTTTCATCTACTTCCTTGTTGACTCTTAATAGCACCTGCGTCAAGTTGCGAAACAAAGGCCCTTTGTTAAAATATCCCACCGCTAGGCTCAATGGGACAACTGATCAATAAGTTGTTTCAGGCCACCGTGGGTGAAGACAGATTGTGTCCAATCCGCTGCTGCCATTCATAGAGTTTTGGAGTGTACCTCAAAAAATGCTGCAGATCCCAGTTGTGTCCGTATCTGATGCCACATGCTGACTTCTACTGGTAGGTTTTCCTAACCTGGACAAGTCAGTTCTTGCTGGATGATGAGTTCACATTCAGGTGAGAGATCCACCAATGCTTCATCAAGGTCCCATGCTGCTGGACCTGAAGCACCATGTTCAGCGGGTGACCCCTGCTGGAATAAGAAAAGCACGATTCTTTCTGCACTCCATCTTTTTTTGTATGTTTTTTGGCCTTTTGGTAGATAAGTCCTTTTTTGGCAATATTGGATGCTTTGGAGAGACGCCTTTGAGTTATTATCTGGGTCTGTGTGAAAAGACGCGTCTGGTCAGACTGGCTCCGGAGACCGTCCCAGGGCTGTTGGCACCATGTAATAGAGACTGGGGGGCCCCACGGCTGTCTGTGGCCCGGAATACAGGGAGTCCTCCAACGCAGTCTTTCCCAATCCGGCCCTCAGCTCCCTGCCTGTAAGGTCTATAGCAAAAACATAGACTGCCTGTGGGTCTCTGAGGACCGGACTGGGAGACGCTGCTCCAGGGGATCAGCCGGCGGTGTCACGGAGTGCCTTACCGCGACACGGTTGCTAGGGCAACAGAGTAACAAGAAATACGCGAAAGCCGTCCCTCGCCTGGCTGACCCGGCCACTGCTGCGGCCTGCCTGCCACCGAGCCTCGCCTGCTGCGGGAGGGGATGAGTCACCCCCCTGCACTTGCTTTGAAAAGCTTTAAAAGGGTTTTTTTTTTTTCCCAGCAGCCTCAGCCCGTCTCTTTGCTTTATTGCTGGCAGGAGAAAGGGCCCAGATCATAGTCCAGTGGTGTGTGTGTGTGTGTGTGTGTGTGTGTGTGTGTGTGTGTGTGTGTGTGTGTGTGTGTGTGTGTGTGTGTGTTCGTACACCTGTGAGTTTCTTTTTGAGTTGTCCCCCCCCCCATTCCCCTCTTTCCATAGCATCTGGCCGGTTGTGTTGTTGGGCCGGGGGCTGGGGGGGTTGCCTGTCCGGTCCAGCTGGCTACCCGACGGCGCTTTCTGAAAAGAGAGCGATCCCTTTTTACTCTGCTCAGCACTGTTCATTAAAATGAAGATCTGTAGTCCCTGGAATCCATTTAAGCTTCCGAAGGGGCCATTTCCAAGCTCGGGGGGGCAGTTGGACACTATGGAGAATGACAGTGAAGCTGGGGCCCAGCACTGTCAGAAAAGTACCAGTTTGTATCTTTGCTTGTCACTGGTGCTGTGCCCTCAACGGTCTGCCAGTTGTGCTCTAGCACAAATGTACCTTTTAGTTTAATCTAAAGTACAGAAATGGCCTCAGGAATCTTAAGGGTACACGTACCTAAGCTAAGGGTACAATTGGCAGACCCTTCATGGTACAAATTGGTACTCACTTCTTCTCACACTGTCAGTAACATAAACAGGCGAAGGCTGCATTTGTTCATGTGCTGGTCTTTGTCGTCTCCCGGAATCGCCGGCTGACCTTCACCATGGTTATATCAGAACTCACCGGTTGCGGTGTACAGTTTGAGCGTCACTCGCTCTTATAGTTCCCTTCTCACCGCATTTGTTGCCTGCTAGTTCAGCCTGTGAGCTGTGGGTACCGTGTGTACCCCATGAAGCCATGTGGCTCATTCATGATTCAGGAAAGGTCCGTGGTATTGGATACCAGCACAGACCGGCCTGGAGGCTCTCCTGCTGTCTCATTGCCTGAAGCCTGTTGAGTAGGAATTCCGCTCTTGACGTTGCACAGCTCTCCTTGTGATGTATCGTTATCGTGACGGACATTCCGCGTGCCCCGACGCCAGATCACATGACCGTCACATTTACATCAAAGACTCGGCAGTGGCCCCAGTTTGGCAGATGGATGGTATTTCCTCACTCCGCACTATGACTGATGTAGGGAAACTGGTAAGATGTGGCCTGCCTACTTCCTGCTCTGGTCGCGCCCGTGGTTCCCGCAGCAAACTTTCGCAACAGCTGGGTGAAGATGGAACCTAATTGGCAGCAGGGAGCATGTCAGGGCTTGTCATGTTAGACATGTCATGTCAGGGCTTTGACTAAATGCCAATCGCACAGGTCGGTCTGCTTAATACGAAAGCTGTTTACATTTTTTTTGCAAATAGTCCTTTGGCAGCGAAGTTATACCCAAAAATGGCCTCAAGACCAAAAAAACCTCCTGACATCTTGATCTTGCCGAGTCATTCAAAGAGCCTTTTAACAACTTATGAGTTGTGGGTATGCAGTTGTCTTCAAATGTGCCTGAACAAACTTTAAAAGTGGAAGGGGGGGGATCCTTTGGCTGGAGTTTTGTGTGTCTTCTGGAATTGTCCACTCCACACTGACAATGCTTTCCTGGGTTGCTTGGCTGTCACATTTATCTTTGTACTTTTAAATGCCTGCCTTTAACATATTGATGTTTTTATGTTATTGATTGACGGAAATAGGACGGCCTGGGACATGTACAGTATTACTAAAGAGCTTTTTAGTTTGTGGTCGGTTTGCAGCGATTCATATTTGGGAGGCGGCTGCTGGGATGGTTGCTATGTGCCTGATGCCGGTGGAATACATGTAATGGTTGGCTGCAGCCTGCATCCTTCCCCGAATGGTCATCCTGCCCCATATCTCTAAGTGCCATGGCCATACACTGTATCCATAAATGGTCTCCCGCTCGTTACATGAGAATTAAGTGCTTGACAAATCAAACAAAAGGTGCCAGCGCATGTATCAATTGGGCTATATTGCCATAAGAACATAATGCACAAACGAGAGGAGGCCATTCGGCCCATCAAGCTCATTTTGGGAGAACTTAACTAATAGCTCACAGTTATTAAAATCGTATCTAGCTCTGATTTAAAGGAACCCCGGGTTTTAGCCTGCACTACTTAAACAGGAAGACTATTCCATACTCTAACAACACGCTATGTAAAGAAGTGTTTTCTCAAATTCAGTTTAAAATGTTCTCCCGCTAATTTAGACCTATGGCCATTGTGGGTATGGGGATTGCTGGACTCCCCTAACCCCGCGAGATAGGAGAGTCCACGCTGAGATCACACCTTGGCCAATGTTTCCCCAAAGTTGGTCCGCATGGTGCTCTCTGGTTGCTGGTTTTCACTCGTGCAGCTCCTGGCTCATCAAAGAAATTAAGAACTTGCTTTTTAAGTCTGAAAAGATTGTTTTTATAAGGGTCAATCAACCTGGTTAGCCGAAAAAACTAGCTTTAGCATTTCTTGATGTGTTACTCAGTTTGTGGGGAATAGTTGTTTTGTGAAGAAAAATTGCATGCTTCTAAATCAAAGATGTCCCTTACTAATTCATGTGATCAACAATTAATCATTTCTAGCTCCTGAACAACCAAATGATTAACTGATTAATTTAATAGGGAGCTTCACGGCTGATCAGATAAAGGGAACAAACACGTGCCTAAGTGTGGTTAATGCAATGTAAGGTTGTCACATGCCACATTTTAATCATATCTCAGCACAGGGCGGGTGACCGTCGGGTTATGAGGATGCAGAACGAGCTGGCTATGGGCTGATGGTAGTGGCCTTCGGGGGGGGGGGGTCACTGTCCCTTTTTGCGGACCCACCTGTCACTGTGATTTTTTTTCAACTGCATGGAATCTGCTATCGCTACAGCATGATATAGAATTTGCTTTGGG
>JABFDZ020000030.1:14968308-14981980 GCA_019775955.2 Pollimyrus isidori | reverse complement strand
CCCCCCCCCCCCCCCCCCCCCCCACCCCCCCCCCCCCCCCCCCCCCCCCCCCGCCCCCCCCCCCGGGCGCCCCCCCCCCACTGTCCCTTTTTGCGGACTGACCTGTCTCTGTGCTTTTTTTTCAACTGCATGGACTCTGCTATCGCTACAGCATGATCTAGAATGAGCTTTGGGAATGAATGTTGTCATCTAAAGCTGTGTCCCCACCCCCCTCTGATCCCTTCTTGCCCCTAAAAGCCACCATAACTACTCTTGCTGCTGTGAGCGGCTCCCCTTATGGTCACGAATGGGTTACCCCACCATCGGTCTCTCGCAGAGTACTTCAAAGACTGGAACACCAATGCCACACAGAAAAGCCATTCTTAAAATCACTTTGTTGTCCTGCAGTCATAACAACAAACCACATTATTTATCTCTAAATTCTAATTCTGGTGTTACCGAGTTGAGGAGGTGCTATATTGATGGTAATATGTTTCTCTTTCTCACTCTCTTTGCAGGAAAAGAGGCATTGAAGTGGTCCAGGTAGGTTGTTTTTATTTGTACGTAAACACTGTGGTATTAAGTTCACTTCCCGTTCTGCTGAGACTCTCCCCAGTGTAGTGAGAAACGTTCTGCGTAGTTTTATTTGATTTCATCTTCTTACAGTACAGGACTCATGAAGACTAGAGATCAATCAGGAGAAAGTGCTATAACATTTCACCCTATATTGTCTCAGGGTATGGTCCAAATGTTTTGGGATTACGCAGTGTATAACCCTAGTGTATCGGATATGCAAATGAATAGCAGATCTGATCTGCATGCCGTGCTCAGTGCCCTTTCTGGAATGGAACACTGGTACACTTCAGTGTGTTTCTGGGTTTCATTGGACTGGAGCAAACCACTTCGTTGACATCAGATGTTTGCATTTATCATCATATTCCTAAAAAAGTTCTTGCAAGCTGCCACAAGATGAACAGCGTTCAGTGTCTTTATTTAGATTTTCACATTACTGCACTATCTGACTAGCTAAATCAGCGGTTACTCCACACGTCTTCTGTTTTATTCTGCTAGTCGGAGCTGTCCTTGCTTCAGTTGTTTGGCATCAGTATCAGTGGGGGCCGTTTGTTTTGAAAGTGCAGCGTCATGTGTGGATGTAAGACCCTGAAATTCAGCACTCGGATGTTTGTTGCAAAACTTCATCCACTCGAAGAGGCAGGAGTTTTCTTTCTATGTGTGGGGGGCGGTGATTCCTCCTGCTGTGGGCCAGGAGAACTTGTTTTTGTGCTCTTCTGACCAGGTTTTGCTCTCCTGAGCGATTTCTCGTGCTGGTGCTGGGTCTTGTCTAAGCAATTTGCCCAACAGCAGTTCGCTTCCCCCTTTGCGTAAAGGTTGGCTGGTATAACAGTTCAGACATTGCTTCACCTCCATTGAGTACCGGGGGCCGGTGGCAGCAACTGGACTATGGATGTAAGGCAGGAAGCATGTCCTGTGTGACTGAGGACTGCTCCTTCGCAAACCACTTGGTACTTGTCCTGCCAAGTGACTACAGCAGCTCCCCTCCTCTCCTCCTGGGCTTACCCGGTTGTTGTAGTCGAGAGGCGCTCCACACCCGTAGCTCACAGCCAAGGTGATAATTGCAATCACAGCGTGTCACTTTGGAACCTTGGATCTGTTGACTCGTCATGTGTCCCTGCTCTCTGCACAAGCTGCAGGACGGAGCCCCATAGCAGTCAAAGCTTGTCCTTTGTTTTTGCTGCGTGAAAACCAACAGTGACTCCAGTTAGTCGCTGCTGGGTCTGCCAAGGCAGAACACTGATTGTTCAAGGCGCTCTTTGCCTGCATCTAGGGTGCTCACAGTGATGGTTTAAGGAGTGATCGATTCCTCATGTGCCATACGGTAGCCTCCAGACTCGAAGACTGCAGTTAAGGGGTGGCGAGTGTGAATTTTATCCATCCAGTTTCGACAGTGTTATCTTCTCAGGTTTGCATTGATCCAGAGCCCCTAGCCAGCAGCATATGAGGGTGAGACACGTACACAGTATCACCTTATGTGCGACTTGCAGTCACTGTGTACTGGATGAACTGAAACTAAACACAGGTCTCTCTCTTTATTCCGTGAATTGTTCAGTTCTCCTGCTTCTTATCTGAAAGCTACTTCTAGAAATGAACAACCCACCCGCCCCCCATCGCCACCACTTTTTGTTTAATTTTATGTGCAGAGCTGGTGAGGTCTCCAGTCTGTCTGGGGAATGTTCCCAAAGTAAGGTTTGCTTTTGTCTTGGGCAGTATAGACCCCTCTTTATCCCTGACCCTCATCTAAAAATTACAAGACCTCCCCTAACCCCCACCAACAGTGATATTTAACTGTGTATGGATTCTGTGTCACATGACGGATTACAATAACAGGCTTATAGAGGTCAGGCTGTGGCCTCGGTTCCTTGGCAAAGCAGATGTGCTGGATGCAGCAGCTGGCACTGGTGAGGGCTCGCTGTCATATGACGCTGTGTACCTCAGCTTAGCCCTGCGGGTCTTCATGTAAGGCTGTCGCGTCCACTTAAAGTGCCGGGGAGGTGTCAAGGGGAGGAAGACTATGAGGCAGATAGGAAGAGTGAGTAAAAAAGACAGCATGGGTTTCGGTGTTGAAAGAGGCAAGGCAATGCTGAGCTAAAAAACATTATCCGTGTATCTGTTGGGATATTCGGTGCAATGACACATAGCTTTGCGGAATGGAGCTAGTAGGGATTAGAGGGCTACATGTCAGGATCTGCATGCCCTAATCCACCGTGCCAAGGCGGGCAGCTGCCAGCCTCTGAAATGCCTCGTCCGCCATTCTTTCTCAAACGCTGGCCAACAATCCGCCGGGACAACCTGCGGTGTTACCGCTTGCCCCTTTGGCCAGCTGGCATTGCTTTGAGGTGTGCATCAATGAGGATTTAAAAGCATAGCCTCCCCCCACCACCACCACGCCCCAGATATATTTGGTGCCGGGGGGAGGGGGGCCACCTAAGCTGAGCTGTCAGACCCCTTCACCGATGGTCAGGGGCCCAGGTCAGATTCTGAAGTCTTCCAGATGGCTCCATCCTCACTCTTTGCTGTTATCTACCTCAGATGGTACCTGAACGTGAGAAGTCAAGTTCTGACAACTCGTTCAGCGTTCTTAACTGATCAAAGTCAAAGTCAGCTTTATTGTCAATTCTGCCATATGTACAGAACACACAGAGAATTGAAATAGTGTTTCCCACAAACCCGATTAAAACATTAATACAAAGAATAAAGATTAAAAAAAATACAAGAGAAATTAAAGAAAAAAAAAAAAAAGGGTGGTGGAATATGGTGGTGGAAAAGCCTGCCGCATCATTCCCCATTCCGGGGTCTTTCGGCGAGGGGTCAATCTCCCTCGCCTAGACAGCTAAAAGGACTATATGGAAATTTCCCAACATGGCTGAAGGCTCTAACCTCTCCCAGTGTTATTGCTTTATAGTTCTGTAGATATAGATAAAGTTATTCCTGGGATTTCACTGAGAAGCCCTTTTGGGTGAGGGGAAAGCACACCACGGGTTGGTTTCTGGTTTCATTCACCGATCCACAATGTCCTTTGATGTTCTCTGTTTATCAATTAACATTCCTTGAACATATGTTAAGGTAAATGATTGTTCATCATTGTCTATTTGCTCATCGTGTTCTGGGCTGGATGTCACGTGTTTAAAGGGGAACTCTGGGTCTCTGTTTATGATATGCCTGTTGTGTAATACCTTTCCTCACATATGGTATGTTCTGGTAAGTCACATGGGTGCAAGTGATTAAAGGGGAGACTGGATAAAATCTAACATTTGTTTGAAATGCATGAGAACTTGCATCCGTGGTTCCAGACAGGTTTTCGTTGAGAAGTTTGAGAAGTTCTGTCCTGGGGGGAGACTGGGAGCCCTCATCCTGTTCACTGTCGTGTACAATCTGGTGCCGGCTTGCCGGCAAACTGTACCGAGTCAAGCCGTGTACACGGATCAGCATTTTGAACCTGCTGTCGGTGGTTGTCCACCTTCCGTCATGAACCGATTCACTTTAGGCACAAAGTACCTTGAGAAGGGTAGGTGTGTTCAGTGGAGCAGGGGGTGGAGAACAATGGCATTCTCCTGACACCACCTGGCTCTGACACACGTACCAGTCCAATGTTTGCATAATTGATAAGGACACGCAGCTGCAGTCAATATTTTATGAGTTGAGACAATTGGCCATTATGTTGCCCAGCATGGGGAACCTTCAAGCAGCCCCTTATTGGTTGACGTCAGTCACCAGATGACCGTAACCCTGAGGATGTTTATCGTAGTGTTTGCACTTTGGTGTCGTGTTCACTTGCAGGAGAAGCATTAACTCATCCTGGATCAATGAAACCCTGTAGAATTTTATGTAGGACATCTTTACTAAGTCTACAGGTTCTTGTTGAAGATATTGGTCTATCTTGTTACTGGGTGTCACTTTACCCAGTGCTGTTTAGACCTTTTGGTTTGCTGTTTTGCTGGAACACTTTACTGACATTGAAACTAGCGCCTTTAAAAAGACACTGCAAATAGTGGCACTCAGAAGAATGAGTGTCAGACAGTCCTGACCGTCTTACAGCTTCCCATCTGATGGATCTCCACCTCCGGTCCCCCCACCCCCCCATGATCACAGCCTATTTACAGAGAAACTAGGCCAAGGAGTACAATTCATGCCACTGCTAAGCTGTGGTTTACCGGTACGGAGGTGTGGAATGACTAGAAAGGAGACTCGAGGAACTGGCCACACAAGTTGCTCACAGTGAGGAATGTTCTGTGCGCCTGACTCAGACTTCCAGGGTCCTGGGACCGACCAAGACCAAAGAGCAGCCCCTGTGAACGTACAGCCCCACACAGGAAGCTCTTCTTTCTGACAGTTTTTTACAATGGGAATGTTCATGACATTAAGGTCACTGGTTCCCGCTCCAGAGCTGAGCTTAGGGTTAAGTCCCATACCAGTTATAATCGTTGTCGACCCAGCTAACGGGGAACGTTCCCAGCAGTTTTGCCAGAATTAATGTAAAGGGCCTTCTCAAAGTTGCCAGAGAATGTTGCTACTGTATTGTTAATGGAACATCAATCCCAAGTTTTGCATTTAACAAAGGTTCTGCTAGTGTTTGCAGTATAACATTACCTGAGCACCATTCTAACATAATTGAACCCTTGACCATTTTAGATGAACTGCAACATTACCTGCTCCACATTGTTTATTTTCTATTTATGCATTATTATATATTATATACATCTATACATTAGTGGGATAACATTCTGGGAGCATCAAGAAAACTGGACACTTTGAATGATTACATACCTTAATCGTAACGTTCCTACAACAATAAATTGTCACTTGGGGAGGTGCTACCTTAGCTGTGAAGGCCACCTTCTACTGTTGTAGGTACAGTATAGTAGGTCAGTTTATGTAAAAATTTTGCAAAGCTCTTCAGAAAAGGCTCTTTCCCCTGGTAGGTCGTATGAATGTGCAGTATCTGTTTGTTCATCCGTCATTGTGCCTCTGCGAGTGTGTTTGTTTGCTGCACCATAAAAACCATGTGGGCTGGACTTGGTTCACCTTTGCCCCTGTTGACAGAGCAGAGGTAACTTAACTCAATGGAGGGTGGGGCGACTATCAGTGTAAGATGAGGTATGAGGCTCATACCTCATGTGTTTTGAATGATTGAGGGATTGTGTTTGTACTCTACAGGGCTACCCAGCCCATAAGTGTTTTAGAGGGATGAAGTTGTTCTACTGTGCCAGCTTTATGACCCCAAGTAGACAATTTAAGGATCTTTAAGCAGCTGGATGCATTTTTTTCTTCTTTTTCCTATTTTGAGATGTTTTTCCCAGGGACTGGGAAAGACATCAAGCCATATTTGTTCTACTGCGTTCGTCAGAGCAGATTTATTTTAAACCTGCTCATGAAAGTTTACTCCTTGGCTCATGGGATGTTTTGTGACATTTGTAGAAAGGCTAGACCGGTCTTGCGTGACTTACTATACAACCAGTAATAATAGCTCAGTTTTGCCAGAATTTCATCAAGCTAAATCTGGGAGTATTTCTTATTAAGGCAGGAAGGAAATGCCACAGTTTTGGAGCCCACATTCGATCATAGACACCAGCTAGCTTAAGGGTGGGTAGGGTTTGTAGGTAATGTTTGTGATGTTATCTTATACCAGCACATGCTGAGATTCAGGAGTCTCCTGCCAAGCCACGTGAAGGAGATGCATGCCTTTGAAGAATCCTGAGGGTGCTCGTTGTCTCGTCAGCGCTCCTGTGAGAAGCTGACCATGACATTTTCAGATCTTGGTGATCATCTAAACAAACCAGCTGTGCGTGACGTTGCTCTGCTCCCACTACCGTGAAGCTCTGTTTTGGCTCGTACCCTTTGGTGTTAACCCACTCTCTTTACGGGGTTCCATTTTCAGAATCTTGCCCAGAAAGTACTTGTATTCACATTTGGCAGCTTAAAAAATATAAAGAGAGCTTGTGACTTAATCTTGTTTGCGTGTTTGTTTTAAGATGCCATATCCACATCGGTCTATTTTCTGAGTGTCACAAAACCGGAGCCTTTAAAATGGACCAACATGGACAATTTGATATGTTGACTCTTCTTGCTGGAAATTCTCGGTAGGATGAGTGATTCCTAATCTCATAAAAGTAGCTTCTCTTTAGCTGTCTTTTTAAGGGATTGTGTTTTTACTCTGTGGGGCTACCCAGCCCATAAAAGTTTTCGAGTTCTCTGTCTCCTACGTGGGTACGTGACTCATAAACCCTTGTAGCCCACGTCTTGTCCCCATCATCCACAAGCAGCCAAATGTACCAGAAGCCTGATGTAACAGTTGTAACCTCCCTCACAGCAAGAAGGGCCTGGGTTTGGTCCCCAGGTCAGGCATAGAACCGTTGGGTTTGTAGGTTTGGTCCCCAGGTCGGGTGTAGGACCTTTGCGTGGAGTTTGCACGCTCTCCCCATGTTCACACGGGTTTCCACCAGGGGTTCCGGTTTCCTCCCATGGTCTAAAAGCATGCAGGGTAGGTTGATTGGCGAGTCTAAATTGGCCCTGTGAGTGTGTGCGGTGTGTTGGTGACTGTCCAGGGTTGGTTCCTGCCTTTGTGTTGCCCCTGGGATAGGCTCCAGTCCCCCCATGACTCCAATTGTTGGTGACTGTCCAGAGTGGGTTCCTGCCTTTGCAGGGATAGGCTCCCCCCATGACCCCAATTGGGATTAAGCGATTACATTGATTCATGATGATGGATGGATGTTGGTGGAAGGTACAGACTGTTATAAGACAATACGATACACTTCAATAAAACTGTTGTGGGGCTTAAGTGTTTAGTTAAAGGGTGTGATGCAAGAGAATTGATAAGGGACAACTTGGTCATCTGACCAGCCATCCAGAATGTAAACCCACCCATTCATTGAAGTTTAACTTCTATTACAGTTTTAGAACAGGGAGATCAACGTGTGTCTGGTTTTTCTTGTCGCTCTTTTTTTTTTTTTTTTATAGGAAAAGCATCAAGGAACTACAATTGCATGAGTTCAGATTTGTGTGTCTACAGTAAATGTTGAAGGAAGTCTGTCATTTAATTAGATTTAAGCAAAAAAGTTTTAAAGATGTTTAATGTTTAAAATGTCTGGGTAAAAACCCAAAGTACCAGATGGACATGTGTATTCTGGTTGTTTACATGGAAGTTTCAGTTTACAACAACCTTGGTTTGTGTAAGTGGTGCAGAATCTAGACCCAGTTTTCAGTCAGTAAGCAGTCTGTCCCAGTATTGCTCTAACTACAAGAAACGTTCATCTAATTTCTGAGAGGGCCACTGAGGATTGTCAGAGCTAGGAGCGAGGGTGCTGGCATTGTAATAAAAGTCAAATTAGTCCTCATTAGTCTTGCTTGCTATGTCTTGGTTGAGTCAGTCAGAAGATCCGGTCCTGTTGAGTTATTTGCTGTCTAAGTGCAAGTGTGTGTAGAGCTGGAATTGGCTTCTCTTCAGGTTAGGATTGATGGTTCCAAGTTGATGAACATCAATAAATCTGCCTTAAGGGCAAAACGGCACGGGGGGGAGCATAACTCTAGGACAGCCCAGTAGGGGGTGAGGTTAGCTGATAGTGGGGGAGACGTTCCCGTCCCCCGTATGCCTCAGATGTGGAGCGGTGATGTGGAGATTGAGCCTCTGAATCTCCCACAGCCTTATAGACGTCAGGCATGGCTCTGCACTTTGATCTGCGTGCCACCACTGAGATGAAACAGGGCCGTGTGCACCAGAGCTGTCCATACTGCCCATGCCTGCTCACCCCAAAGCCTGTTTGCAGATCAACACTGCAGGCAACTTAGAAGCCAAAACCGCAGTCATGGCTCTGTGACCTTGAGGCTTCTGCTTTGGATGGTCTATTCTCTGACCTGAAGGGTCCCAATTTATTCCAGGCATGGTCAGGTTCATGTGCTTCTTTTATTGCGGAGAGTCGACATCCTTCTGCAAACATCATGCCCCCCCCCCCAAACACAGTGACGGCTGCTGCCATCTGCAGTTCTTTGTTTGGCTCGCTGGACGTCAGTTGCCCCACGGCACCCAGGCCCTGCATGGTGTGACGCATTTGCTCTCTCACCTGCACTTCATCATTGCTGTCTCCGACACCATCGTCACCACTCTCGTCCTGCCGTTGCTTAGACAGACCTCCTGGACATCATCGTACTTGTCACAGTTCCATTATGTTTCCCAGAGACTGTAGCGGGACTTTCCCTCCCAGTCTGGATGCTTTTAAATGTACTGCACTGGTATCACACTCTATAACTCTTGGGACAGAGCGATCCAGTCCAATTTTGCTGGGTAAGAATCGAACCCCAGAAATGGTGAATTTGGGTCATTATGAGGAGGTTTTGGAGAAGCTGCTGATTGCTGCTTCTTTCTGGCTTTTCCTCAGCTTCCTTTGTCCAGCGCCGGTGCTTTTACGCAGTGAAGACCACAGCCGGAGTCTAACTCATGGGTAGCCATCCTGCCTCTATGGCTGTGGTCATCTGTACATAGCCATTGGGGATTGGTGGGGTGGAACTAAAACCTGATACCTTTTCCCGGAAATGGACTATTGCGGGGGAGGTGGGGGGACTGTGGAGGGTACAGCGCGTGGGCATTCTGAGCAGTTGGCGGGGGGAAGGTACCTGGGAACCGTTGCCGGGCAAATGAGTTCAGCTCCCGGTCCCAAGATACAGGCTGCCTCAGCGGGGCCCGGGAAAGCCCCTCCTCTCCGCAGAGGAAGCTGCAGCCGGCGGATCTGCTGGGAGCCGTCCGGCCGCCAGGGCCTCTGCTGACCCAGTGCCGCGAGACTCAGCCCCGTCTGAGCACATGCCACTGCATATCATAACATTATCCTGGTTAAAATAATTTGACTCCTGCACACATGAGAGAGAGAGAGAGAGAGAGAGAGAGAGAGAGATGGAGAGTGAGAGCAAACAAGGGTAGCAGTGGTATAATTATGCCTGAAGGATAATGAGCTCCGGGGGGGGGGGGGTTGGTCAGACTCCTAGAGCCTCTACTGTCTGTATGGGGGTGAGAATGGGCTTGTTAACTTTGCTTATTTTGTTTCCTGCTATCACTCATTAGTATTTCCTTCTATTAGCCGCTGTGTTGAACTGCAGAAGCTCACCAATATAACCCTTCACACAGCCGGCTGCCGTTCTGTGGTCCCTGTGAGCCGGACGTCGGGCCCCTTCACCACCACGATGCCCGTCCCGTGTCTGATTAAACACGCGCGGGCAGACGAGCACCATCGGTTGGCCTCGAACAGCCTCAGCGGGCTTGGCTTCACCGGGCGAGGCTGACAGAGCCGCGCTCAGTTTTGTGACGGAAGGGGGGGCCTTTAACAGCCTTGGTTCTCGTAGCAAGGTGCGGGCACTCCGGACATGAGGACGGCGCTGGAAGCTGGCCCTGGATCTGGTTAATGAGTTATGCATCTGGTTAGCTTTGAGGTGTAATGACCTACCAGGTTGAAGGTAATGTTACGGCTCTGCGTCAGAGCCGTAATTCACAAGACTTGCTCATTATTCTGATTGTGCCTGCTCTACCTGCTCTAGTTGTGTTGGTCCTGTCACTATGGTTACTCCCGGTCCCGTCAGATGGAATGTCTCCCCCCCCACCCGAGCCAATAAACGAGATTAATGGGAGTTTAGCTGGAATGTGGAAGCTCACAGGTCCGGTATCTCTGAGTGTTGTCTCCCTTTCCATTGAAGCACTGTTCTAGCAGCAGCGTCTGAAATAGCTTATTTAGCATGATGCTAGCCGTGCTAGACGGTCACAACGCTAATGGCGCCCGTGTGCGGGATTAGGGAGGCCTGTTTACAGGCTCTCGGGGCCCAGCGTTCCGCCGGCAGCAGCCTGTTTGTCTGTTCACTCCGCTTTTTCTTCTCGGTCCCAGAATAGCTCCTCGTTATCAGGCTGCCTCCCTCCATCAGGAAGTACACCAGCCCCCCCCCGCCCACCCCCACCACTCCCGCTTACTTTGTCAGGCCCAGCTGGAGGCAGCAGGGAGTCTGTGCTGCAGACGGGCGTGCGGTGCGTGCTGTCGAGAGGGAGCGCCGTACCACCGTATACAGAAAGACCGGTGACATCATGGGCTTCTATAGAGAGGCACAAAACGCACAGAAACTCAGGCCTTTCTGTGACATCATAGCGGCTCCATTCAGGCCAAGCCACAAAAGGAGCATAGTCTCCACTTTGTCGCGCGTTGTGTTCTTCCCCCTTCACCTCCTTGGCAGCCCCCCTCGGATCCATCCCCGACAGCCGCAGGCCCTCGCTGTCAGCACTAGGCTGCACGCTGATGCATTTTCCCCAGCGCTGTGTAACCCAGCTGGTAGGTGCTTGTTGCCCCTAGCTGGGTGTGTCAGTCAGGCCCGGACTTTGAGATGTTACCCATTCTGTATTTGTATTTTGGCCCAGCGTGATGTTTGCCCGTTCCCTTCTCTCTCCAGCTCGACCTCAGCCAGCCGCTGGAGGACCAGGGCCCCCTAGACGTCATCATCCACAAGCTGACCGACCTCATCCTGGAGGCCGACCAGAACGACACGCAGTCTCTGCTGCTGGTGCAGCGTGTGCAGGTGAGCCCGTCTGCCTGGCCCCGCCCCGTTGTCAACTCCTGGTGTTCTTCCGGAGAAGGGCCCACAGTCCACACCCACGCCTCTTCACAAAGTGGCCCAGCACAGGCCGTGGAGCTGAGGCACGAACCGTTCGTATGTCTCCCGTTTTCTGCTGGGAAGTGCAGTTAACTCTGCTGCTTCTGGAATGTCTTTGCACAAGAGCCTCTGTCAGGCGGTCGCTCCAAAGGCTTTGCCAGGAAGGGGAAAAAAACAGGAAAATGGTATTTCTCTGTTCCTTATACGATGTCCAAGCTTCAGAGAAGAAAACGTGGTTAGCTGATGGGAAGCTTTAGACTGCATTTCGACCGCAGTGATATGTGTGTGGTGTCCATGGCAACAGGAATCCAGAGTGCCAAAGCGTTCGGGAGCGTTGATGTGGCCTCTTCAGCAGCGGCTGCCTGACGCGCGCCGGGCAGACCCATCTCTCATCTCAGCAGCCCTGTGCAGTTTAGCTGGCTTGCTGTAGTGCCGCTGTGGCCTGCCTCGCCTTAGATTTCGACACCATGGAAATTGAGCTGCTACCTCCAACCGAAGACAACAGAATTAAACACGCGCGCATATATATTATAGCATCCATAGCCTCCAACCCCAGACCCCCAGACTTTGTGAAGCACTATTGCCCTGGTGAGACATTTCTAACATTAAACCTGCCGGAGCCACTGAAGCAGCCTGGGGATGCGGTTAAGACAAGTCTGTTAATCATTCGCTTTGTTCTTATCCACTGGTAGTTGTTAGGTTCATTACTAGACTGGTTGGGAACCCCCACACCTCTTTAGGTTTTAATCGCTTGTAGCACTTAGCTTGACTTCTCCAGCCTAAACTCCACGGCAGTGATGATCAGCATGTAGCAAAAGCCCTGACTTGCTACTTTCACTCTTGCTTGGGTCCCTCTGTCTCTACAGATTCTCACCACAGCACATCGGTCTTCTGGCAGCCCTTGTGCTAACTAAGTCTTTTATTTGTCACGTACAGGGCGGTGACAGGAAGTGTGTTTATAGATCAGCCTTTGCTGTTATGTCAGCCAGTGGGGAGTGTGCTCTGGGCAAGGGGCTTCTGTCATCTCTGTAACCTCAGGTCATGTGCGAGGTGTTGATTGGCTACTGATGCACATTTGGCCAAATTGGATGATCTGAGTTTCTAAATGTCTTTTGGGTTAGAGGCATCTTTCTAAAATTTAACTAGTGTTTCCGCCTGACATCTCTAGTTGAGCAGCCCAATTATAGCACTTTCAGGCAGAAGGCGGTATGCGTCGTTAGTGGATTTTTGCTTTTTGTTCTCCAGTTTCTTGGTTTTATTACCATAGAGGGGAAAGCTATAGAATAAAGGCTCTATTTTCATTTGTATCTATGAGGGTTGCTACATCCTGGTAGCAAGTTAGCTAATCATCACTTGATGGTGTTTGCTGAGCCCGTCCACGTCCAACCGCGTAATTACCAAGCGTAGTGCCATTTGCTGGTCACCGTGTGTGTGTGCGCCATGGATTTTATGGTGACATGTGACCCACATTATCGCAAGGCCTGTGGAGCCTGCAGGCATTCAGCTTCTGGGTGGTGCAGGCCTTGCGTGCTCTTACATCACCGTAAATAAATAGCGTGCGTTGCTACATGGCGGTATCCTCTTTTGCAGCAATACGCCGTAACGTGAACTGTTTGCGTTTTAGTTATTCTTGCATAAATGTAACCGCTCCGTGGTGGAAGCCTCAGTTGTGTTTGTGTGTCTGTGTGTGTTTGCATAGATCACATTCGAGGACCGAATTGTCCCCTAAGTATAGTAGAACCTGAAATTTCTCTGCTTTTGGGGACATCTTTTTTTGGGGTCACCATTTGGATAATCTCAGTTTTATAACCATCTGTGAATGAAATTTAATAAAGCAAAATGTTTTGTATATGGGTTGGTTACTTATGGTTAAGGTTAGGGATGGGTAGAGTTTACGGGTGTCGTGATTGGGATAATGGTTTTTCCCATAGAGATGAATGGACGGTCTCCATTTAGATAGGTAGACTAACTTGTGTCTGTGTGTGTATGTTGTACGTTGATCGTGTGTCTGTTGGTGCGCATGGGCTCGATCAAATAGGATAGAGAGGCAACATATGACAGACGGGGGGGGGGTGCGGTGCAATGCGCATGTCTGTTCCGGCAGGAGACGCCGTTATGTAAGCTGAGCCCCACGCAGATCTGGGCAGTGGGCGGCGGCCCCGGGTGACGTAATGCCACACATTTGGCACAGAGCAGGACCCAGCCGCCCCCCCCCAGGGAGAGTGCAGGGTCACTGGGGCGATGTAATTACAGGTTCTGTGCTGGAGGCCTGCTTGCTTTGTTTACAGCCGAACATGGCCGCGACTCCGCGACTCGTCGTCACCTGGGCCATGCTTTCTGTCTGTTCGCTCGCGATGCTCTGGATCCCCGCATGGGAGAAAATCTGCTCATTGTCGTTTTTCGTGATCCCTGCTGTCGCCCCCGGGGGGGCGGGGCCCCGGGGGGGGGGGGGGCGCCGGGGGGGGGGGGGGGGGGGGGGGGGGGGGGGGGGGGGGGGGGGGGG